>QANU01089804.1:24301-47643 GCA_003254905.1 Nissolia schottii
AAAAAAAAAAAAAAACACCATCACCATACCTCTTCCATCACCACCACCACCTGCTGCCACCACCCCACAATTTCTTATTACTAGGTCATTACATAATTAATACTCTCTTTTTATTTCGTTCAATTTCATAAATAATGTTAATTTCTAATTGATTTTTTGTGTGCGAAGATTGGAGGGAATCTGCTTTAGAACGGTTTAGGAATAATTGTGTGCAATTAAGAATGTATGTTGCATTAATGAAATTAAACTAAGATCATTAAATACACGTCGGTTAATGTAATATGCGTGTAGGATTTTTGTAAACATGATTCCATCGAACAGATTTTGGATGTACGATAGATACTACAAGAATCGGAGAGTGATAAAGGCAGAATTTTTTTGAGGGTGTAGACTACTTTTGTGAAATAGTTAAGTCGACTAATCGGTTTGTCACAGAGCAAAGAATTAAGTGTCTGTCTTTTTCATGCAAGTGCTGTAAGATATTGGATGTTGAATAGATTAGAGTGCACCATAATTATATTATTAAATATTTATTAAATATATAATTTATTGTATTAAATAATAATTTAATAATTTACATAATAATAACAATAAAATAATAGTTAAATAATAATTTTTTAAAATTAATTATTGTTACCGTCAGAAATTGTCCACAGTAGTATACCGATGGTAATATTTTCAAAATAGTAGTATAATATTCATAATTACCGTCGGTTATTTCTAACGGTAATTTAAACACATTACTGTCGGTTATCGCTATATAAATATCATTAAATTTCCATCGGAATTAACTGACGATAAACAGAATAAAATATTAATATTATTACCATCGATTTTAGCCGATGGTAAACGGTTCAATACGAACTATAAAATATTAATATTATTACCATCGATTTTAGCCGATGGTAAACGGTTCGATACGAACTTTTCTTGGATTGCCATTAGCATCAATTGACATTGACGGTAATTACTGTCGGCTATGTAAATTTGATGGTAATAAGTTACCATTGAGGCTATTACCGTCGGTCGACTTTCCAATGGTAAATTCGACGGAAAGCAAATATTCCGACGATAATCGGGAAAAACTTTCACGGTAACTTCGATGGTAACTAGCATTTTTCTTGTAGTGTATCACTCCTAGAAAACTTGAAGGCTGAGAATATCACTGTGCAGGATGAATTAGTGGCTGGATTTCTTATAGGAAAGCTACTTGAATCGTGGAAAGATGGCAAGCAGCAGTTGAGACACAAGAACAAACAACTATCACTGGTAGATATAATTAAACACATCATCATTGAAGACACAAGTCAAATAGAGGAGCAGAGGCAAGAGCGAAAGCATTGGCTGCTAGAGCAAACATGGTTCAAAGCCAGAAACAAAGGTATGAAGAAAAAAGATTCTTCTGGTTACAATAAACCAAATTTTGTTCCAAGGGCATCTAGTCTCACTTTTAATAAAAGTGGAGACTGTTCGGTGTGTGAAAAATCTAGTCATCGTGCAGCGCAATGTCCCACGAGAGCCATCAACAAAGATAAAGAAAATCCTCCTAAACCAAAGAGCTAATTTGGTTGAAGGAGATGATATAATTGTAGCGGTTATCTCTCAAGCGATGCTTGTGTCCGGTGTCAGTGAATGGGTGGTAGACTCTGGGGCTACCAGGCACATATGTGCAAATAAGAATGCGTTTCCTCCTACACTTTTGTAGGGGATGGAGAAGGACAAGTTTATCTTGGTGATTCAAAAACTACACAAGTTCAAGGAAAAGGGAAAGTTATGCTAAAATTGACATCTAAAAGAAACTCTAGTACTGACTGATGTTCTCCATGTGCCCAATATACAGACTAATTTGATTTCCATAGCTTTGCTAGGAAAGGCGAGGATAAAGGTCTCTTATGAGTCCGATAAAATTGTAATAACCAGGAACAATATTTTTATTGGGAAGGGATATTGTAAACAGGGACTTTTTGTCCTGAATGTTACTAAAGTAGTAAACGCATCCTCCACATAGTTGCTTAATAAATAAAAATGGCATCTTTATATTTATCTAAGTTTTTTTTAATAATAATTATCTTCAAATTCATTGTTTTTGTGATCACGTGGATGCCAATGATTTATTTGTTTTTTGAATTCTTATTATTTATGAAACGTCATTATATTCAGTATCAATTCTCGTTGTTTTTTTTTTACTTTTGTTTCTAACGTTATTACTAAACTTCATCACCTTTAATTGTGAGAAATGAATCTACTAAAACATGTTTGTAACTATTATTATTAATAAGCCTTTAATTTTAATAATTTGTTAACGTTATTTCTCAGAATTCATATTCACTATAAAAATAAAATTTTCTCATTGCCTACAAATTTTGTTGTGAATTTTGCCTTAAAATTTGCAGGTAATCATGTTTCATGCAAATTTTCCTGTGGATTAGAATTCACAGGTAATAAGGTGGTAGGTAACGGGTAATTGCGAATTTCAAAATTCATAGTTAATTAATTACCTGCAGATTTTTCATAGGAAATTGCAAACTTTCGTAGATAATTTTCATGGCCAGTTGAGTGTTTGGGAGGAATTCTGCTACAAATTTTTTCGCATGAAACATTTTGCAGGAAAATTTGTAAATAGATTTTGCACCAAATTCTATAGGTAAATTTTGCAAGTAGAATTTTACAACAAATTTTACAAGTAAATTTTGTAGCAAATTACACATAAATTTGTAGCAAATTCTATATGTACATGTCATATCAAAATTCATAGCTTTTTTTAATCCGCAACAAATTTTACCAATAACACAACAAAAAATTCACAAATAATTTTGCAACTATTCAACTCGCTAATATTCAACAATCAACAAATCAACATAGGAACATGTGAACTGATGAACATATTGCACCAGACTAATGAACCATTAGATCAAAAGTTCATTAATTCTTTTAATAAATTAAAAGAGCAATACAACTAGGCTTTGTGAGCCTTTTAACTTTCAAAGCTCAATAATGAGTTATTAGACTCACAACACCCTTTCTTTTCTAACAAAAATGTTTGTTTCCCCTCTTTGTGTTGTTCGATGTGGTATTTGCGTTGTTATTATTAGGCTCGTAACACCTTTTCTTTTATAACTAAAATGTTGGTTTCCCTTCCTTTTTGTTGTTCGATGTGGTACTTGTGTTCTTATACTTGGTGGAAGATTTAACAAAAGGAAAGTTCAAGCCAACCATAAAATTATGCAACAAAATCACATATATTAAGTGTCGAAAAGTCTCTTAAGAACATGACTATATGAAACATATTAGTTCGTAATAGGGGTGTCAAACGGGCCGGCCCGACCCGTTAAGGCTCGGCCGGTTTGGGCCCGCGGGCCTAAACCAGTCAGACCAAAATTATGCCTATTTTTAGAATCCGGCTCGTTTATGGTCGGTCTGCGGGCCTAAACGGGCCAGCCTGCCAGCCCGTTTATTTTTTAAAAAAATTAAAATTTTGGCCTATTTTTTATGATTTAAATATAAAGTTGTGAATAAGTGTACGTGATCATTTTAAACTATTTTTTATCGTCTATCTATTAATTAATCAGAAAGAAATAGTTTATGTAAAATTTGATGATCCATTTCCGATGGTAATAAATAGAGAAAAATTAAGGTTTTGTGATTTTTTCCGTCTTTGATTACGAAATCTTTAATTTTCGAGAGGTATACAAATAGTAGCATTTTTCAATTAAGAAGCTATTAGCAAAGCTTTGATAAAAAAAAAGGATAACAAGAGAATGTATTTAATTAACACCTAGAGTCTAAACCCGCAATATGATCAACAAATTTTAAAATATCTAAATAATGTTTTAATTATAACTAAAACAACTTAGCAATTTAGTTTGCAATTTGGGCTTCAAGATGAAGATCTAAAACATCAATTTGAATGTGAGGTATCAATTATCATGTAGTTTTATTAACTTAATTTTTAAAAATAATAATTTGGTTTTTGTTTTTTAAAAAAATTAAAAAAATTAAAAAAAAATTCATGGGCAGACCCGTTTAGCTCACGGGCTTAAATAGGCCGGACTATTTTCTTTTAAAATTTTCACGGGCCTATTTTTTGCATGTAAAGCCCGTCCATTTAACCGGGTAAATGGGCAGGGCTCGCAGGCCGGGCTCATTTTGACAGCCCTAGTTGGTAAGCAGTTTACAGTATCATTAATCTATAGTATGTTACGAACAAACATCTTTAAGCAAAATTCAATGGTCCAAGGCACAAATTTGTTGTTCATCATTCACTTCACCAATTTTGTTCTATATATTTCATTAACAAAAAATTATCCAAGTTAAGTGCAACCAAACATGTTTTCCCCCTTTATTGCTACTCCCTCCCAACAAACTACTCGTATTTGTTTCTCAAACTGCAACCTCATCCTTATTCCTACACGTTAATCCCTCCTAAACTCAGCATAATCTCCATTGTCACCACCACAATTTCAATATGCCACATTTTCTATCTAATTCCTTGTCTCTGCTTCCTTTTTATCTTATAAGATATATATATATATNATTTTATGCCTTTTTTTAGTTTCTACTTTTTTGGTTTAATTATAATGTACATTACAAGAAAGAGAGTTTAAAAAATGGGAAAAAGAAAGAAACTATGACTTAATTATATTGTAGTATTTTATTTATTTTAAATTATATTTCAAAAGGTTTAATAGATTAATTTATTATTATATTCTTTATCTTAACATTTCAAATCACAACATCAGTTATATGTTTGTGATTATAGCCCGTTTCTTTTCTAACATTCATGATGATGATTATAATGTTATATGCATTAATTCTTTTTTAATGTTTTTAACGTTTTGAAACAAGTCTATGACCGTTTTGTTTTTATTGAAAGGCTTTGAATCCATATTTATTCATTTGCTTATTAGAGTTCTTTTCAGGCTTCATATATAGATAGGTATTGTTGTTTTTACAGGTTATGGTGTGTTACAAGATTATCATCTTGATCTATTCTCTTGAGTTCACTTTTGTTTGTTTGAGTAGATAAAAAAATAGCTTTTGAACCCTCATTCCTTAGTTATTAGTTATACACGTGAATTATCCTTGAAGTTCTCGAGTTCTTAGTCAAGCCAAAAGAGTTCTGTATTTTAGGGAAATTCAATACTGTGCCAGAACAGTGCAATGCACGTCTCAGAATTAACATTTTATTCATGTTGTATTAATTTGTAGGAATTTTTCAACAGGATGAGCCATAAGTTAATACGGTGTCCGATGAATTATAAATACAAATAACCTTTCTTTATCACCAATGAGCCATTGATCCTACAGCATGCTCATGGCATACAAAGCAATTCTTATTTCAACGAAGGGAGCCACAGTGAATCAACATACGTGCTTGATTTTCCACAAAGAGAGTAAGAAAAAAAAAAAAAAAAACCACTACCACATGACTTTTGTTTGTCGGTTTGTTATATCCTTCAGTGACTTGTTTGTTGCGCCGTATTGGCTGGTACTGCTCTGTTTTCGCTTGCCCCTACGGATAAGCTTTATTTTACCATCCAAAAAAAGTAAGAAGATATACTGACCTCAACTAAAGGATTTTAAGCTTCCAAATTCACCCACAATAACCAAATAATTTTTATATATTGCAGCAAATAACTGAAAAGAATGTTGAGTGGTGTAACTCATGTTTAAAGTACACATGTTTAAAGTTATATCAGTATAATTTGATCCTATAATCCTATGCGGGTTTTTTATGCTTCTACCATCATTGAATTTTTTTTTTTAATTTCTTTACTTAAAAAAAAATGAGGAGTCATTAACAGGGGAGCAGATCATGCGGCAACCTATATTTTAGTGCAAGTGAGAAGTGGAAAAATATGAAAGAGTCATTTAACAACTAGATTTCAAGCATATTATTAATTATAAGACTTGTGATATATAATTGTTAACGAAGAACTATGATTTTAGTGGAAAAGTTCTTTTTTTCTTTCTAAAGTTTGAACAATATTGATCTATTTATCTTGTAATCAATAAAAACACATTCTAATTACCCTAAGAAAAACACATTCTAATTATCATAGTCCACTAAATATTTTAAAGGTGGATACATCTCTACCTTTTCACTCACTTTGTAAGAAAGCTATATAAAAAAAAATAATTATTTTATAAGAAATTTTCAAATTAAAAATAAACATAAGTTTCTCATGTATTCCATAAAATAAATATTGTGTCCTACTTAAATATTTTATTTTTTAATAATATTCAAAATTAAATTTATCGAATTTTATATATACTGTATACAAGGGGGAAAAAAACCAAACATGTCTCAAAATATAAGAATAGACAAATCAATACCCAATCAGGTAATTGCAATTGATATTATTCTGCCCAATCAAATTGTTAAGATGTGGACCATAGTAAAGGAGATGTCGTAATCAGCAACAGCAAGTGTGAATCTGATCCTTGCTACCTTCAGCCGGAATGTGGAAAACGGCTTGCACAGTCACATTCCGGATTAAGAGGAACTTCTTGGAAGCAACGTTTAATTTCAAATTTGGTTTATACATTTTGATAACTCATATTCCAAATTCTGTAATATATATAACGGTAGTGTCACCCGAATTCATGCATCTCACTCTTGTTCTGAGAGCGACCACACTATACAATTTTATAAACACAGTTCCCCAAACTAAAACCATTTCTCCCACAATTCTTAAACCCTAATTCAAGAGTATACTACATACCATTAATGGCTTATCAGCAGGGAGGCCATTGCCAACCTTGTACCACAACCAAAGTGGAAAGAAAGGTGATAGAGAAAAACAGGAGAAACCACATGAAGAACCTTTGTTACAAGCTCAACTCTCTTCTCCCTAACTTCAACCCTGGGGTTTGTTTAATTCTCTCATTCCTCTCTCTCTCTCTCTCTCTCTCTCATGGATTCATTGATTCAAGATCATAAAGGCGATTATGTTTGTCAAGAATATATTCAACATGATACAATTCATGACTGTAAAATAATTTTCTTTATCTCTTCTTAATCCTTCACTATTTCTTTTATAAAGTTGATGCGACAATGCTGATCTTGAATTTATTAATAAATGACATATATGGATTGATTTGATGTGTATAATGTTTCATTTAACACAGGAGCAATTATCACGTGTTGAACAAATAGACGAGGCCATCAAGTACATTAAAACCCTAGAGGCAAACGTGAAGATGGCAGAGGAGAAAAAACAAAGTTTATTTATGGGATCAATGAAGAGATCTCATGGTGGTGCTGTGAAAACCCTAATAAAACCGCCAACTATCGAGGTTCATGAAATGGGTTCCACCATACAAATATTTCTTACTTGTGGGTTTAATGGCCACTTCATCTTCAATGAAATTATTCACATACTTCATAAAGAAAACCTCGAGGTCCTTAGTGCAAATTTTTCTCTCGATGGAGATTCAATGCTTCTTCATGTCCACGCAGAGGTATGCTTGCATATTATTATATCATTGACTTTAATTAATTCCTTTATGTGTGCTCCTTCTTAACACGGATTTCTTTTTCATTTTTCTTTTTTAGAAATTAATTAGCAGGATATAACAGCAATTTATGATTATTTTTCTCTCTTTAATTTGTTTATGGTTTTATATGTAGATTCGATATTTCTTTCAAGTTGGAGTAACTGAAATAAGTGAGAAATTGAAAATATTGGTGTACGGACATTGGCTGGACTTTCAAGCGACATAGGGGGCGGTTGCATGCCTTCAACTGTTATCTTCTAGTGTGTTTGGATTTTTATTTTAGTGGCTAAAAAATATTCTAGAGTTTTAGAAATGAGACATCTTTACGTTTGTTAGTTCTCCCTGCATCTTGTAGTTAGTTCCTAATTGAATTTCATGGAGTCTTGTATTAGTAGTTACATATTATTTTGTATCTTAATCTCAACTTTGAGGTATAAATTACTGATTGCCACCTGTTTATTCTATCGAGAGCCTAAAGCCTTAATTTGAAGGACATATACCTAACAAGCAAATGCATACAACTTGAATAATTATCAATTATATACTAAAACAAGTCTATACTGACAAAATTTACACAAATTCATATACAATTCAGTGCGTCACAACATCATTAATAACTCGTTGGGTAAAATCTTATTTTGTTCCCATAATTATACTCAATTATTCAATTTGGGTTCATATTTTTAAAAATATTCAATTTGGTTTTACATTTATTAAACGTTAAACGTCAGTAAATTGATCATTTATTAATCCCTTAATTATCACACTAACAGATGGATGTGAAAGTTAACTGGCCAAATCAACGTGGTTTGGATGTAAAATAAGTAAATAAATAAAAAGTTTGTCACGGTACAACCGTGGCAAAGGTAATGCTTTCTTTCGATGTTTTACAAGCTTGAACCCACAATGTAAGCATTAGCAGGAACACTAACACTCCACCAGGTTAAAACAACCCAGGTATCAGTCGGCAACTTCCCAAGGAGGCACAGAAAGAAACAAAAAATACAGGAGAACGCTAAACACCAAGGAAACAGACAACCAAAACTAAAGGCAGTAGGAAATCAGACTCCAAAATACTACCATACTAACCGATACCCAAAAGACCACCTGCCGAAGAGCAGCATACAAGGTACACCCCTGCAACGAGCACCCAATTAAAGAGTATAAATAATTGTCTTAAAATTAATTTTATTCCTTTTCTTTTATAATAACGAAAATATTAATTGAGTCGCGACAACTTGTTAACTTTGCTCTTTCAGAGTATCTGAGCTGGGATAGCTTGATTCTCTAAAATTCTAGAAAATAATTTTTTTTTAGAGGTTATAACACAATTAATTGAGGTGGCCATTTAACTATGAATGTATTGCGGGTGCTGCAAAATTAAGTTTTTGCCCTTTCCTATGCATAAACGACTGCCAAATCCAAACTCGAATCAGACCAATTTTCTCTAAATAAAGGTTTTTCTAATTTTTCCTAATTTAATAAAAGTGGTGGCAACTCCATTGAATCAAATTTTTTTCTTCTTTTAAAACCTCGTCATGGCTTTCCCGTTGTGATTATGGTTGCGACAAACAACATATTAAAATAGAAATCAACATCTTAAAACAAAATACCAATAACTTATACAAAGAAACCAATAGAGAAACCAACAACTAATAACAGAAACTAACACCTTAAAACAAAGAAACCAACATCGTAAAGTCAACATGCATACCAACATCTTATAACAAACCAACAACTTTAGACTTAGACACCATTAAAGATGCATAAGCAAATAAACATCGTAAAACAAATAAACCAAATGCTTGTTAAGAATAATATATATTATATTTGATTTGATTTGATATACATTATGTTTGATTTGATTAGATTGCGATTTGTTTTTTGCCGTTGAGTTTTGGTCGTTGTGTTTTCAGCCTATAAATAGGTCCACCTTCTATTGTAAATCATATCAGATATAACAAATCAGATAATACAATTGCTATTTCTCTTTTTTGGTATCCCATTTATCTATTTTTCCATAATGTTTAACATGGTATCAGAGCCATGGCACCCTCCGTGAGCAATCTCGTCTCTGCCACCTCCACCTCCGATGCTACTCCTCCATTCTCTCCCCTGACTCCTTCGAGAAGAACTCTGAGCGCGTCCTCAACATCTGCCGCGTCGCCTCCCTCACCTCGGACTTCCACCTCGACTGCATCGCCCTCTCCATCGTCGTCTCCAAGCTCTCATCTTCTCCGACAAAGTCGCCGGTGGCGACTCCTCCGAAGTCTCTGTATGTTGCATATAGCTGCCTCTGTGCAGTCTCCGATGTTGCCTAACGCTGCCTCTGTGCAGTCTCCGTATGTTGCCTATCGCTACCTCTGTGCAGTCTCCATATTGCTTAACGCTGCCTCCGTGCAGCCTCCGATGTTGCCTATCGCTGCCTCCGTGCAGTCTCCGATGTTTTCCGGACAAGTCCTTGGTACCACTCTTTTTTTCCCTTAACAACCTTCGCTTGTGACAAGCTGAAAGCTCACGAGCTTTAGCTTGAGGGAGGGTGTTAAGAATAATATATATTATATTTGATTTGATTTGATATACATTATGTTTGATTTGATTAGATTGTGATTTATTTTTGGTCGTTGAGTTTTGGTCGTTGTGTTTTCAGCCTATAAATAGGCCCACCTTCTATTGTAAATCATATCAGCTATAACAACTCAGATAATACAATTGTTATTTCTCTGTTATCTATCTTTCTCGTATATTTTTTGGTATCCCATTTATCTGTTTTTCCATAATGTTTAACAATGCTAATAGTGACAAACCAGCATTGTTGACTCGAGGAAACCAACGTCTGAAAACTAACAAATTAGCAGCATAAAATAGAGAAACTGACATCCTAACACATACAAACTAACACACTAAAACAGAGAATTGATGAAATTTAATAATAATAATAATAATAATACACGTGATGGAGGAGAAATTGATGAACATGACAATGCTGGTATGAAGAAGGAAACCCTTCATTCTTGTAGGACGAGCCCAAGGGCTTTAAAGGAGATTGAGGCAATGATTTATTCTTGCTTGAATCTCAGTGAGTGAGAGAAAGAGAAAGAGAAAGAGAAGGACAAGAGAAATTGTTTTTTAATTATTCTTTAGCCTCACATAATTGTATAGAATATACTAATTTTGTTTTGTGGTATGTTGTCTATGTATTTTTGTCCAAAACTATTGTTCATGTCGCATTCCTTGTTAACTGCAATTTAAATAATAGCGATAGTCACACGTACGTACATCACAAGCAAGTAATAAGTAACTCAAATACTCTGAGCATTTTAAGCTCTTCCGTGTTCTCATGGTTATGCGCATTTGATCTATACAATTATAATATATATCTATATATATATATATATATATATATATATATATAAACTCTGAACTTTTTGATAGAAAAAAACACTTTAAAAAGTTTTTTTAAGCCTCAAATACGTTGGGCGCGCTACAACGCCCTTTTGAGAATGGGTCTTTATATTCTTCTTTCATTAAAATTTTGGTCCCCAAAATTGCATTGACTGATAAAAACTTAGAATGTACCTGAGGGATCGAAAAGTTAGGATTATAACTTTCTCATCACATTCTCTCTTCTCAAGTTGCTTCCTCTCTGGAGTGGTTTCTCCAAGTGACCTTCACTGAGGCCACCTTCATCGAGTGAAGCTTCTTGAATTGTCTGTCTACTATAGCCACTAGTTCCTCTCAATAGGACATGTCGGGGTCCACCCTAATGTCCTGCTGGGATAGGACATGCTTATCATAACAGATATACCACATAAGCATGGACATGTGGAACACTAGGTGGACTGTTGCTAAACTAGGTGGTAGTGCTAACTCATAAGCCACCGCACCAACCCTCTTCGCGATCTCAAACGAGCCTATATACTGAGGGTTAAGCTTCCTCGCTTGCCAAAGCGAAAGCCCCCTTCATCGAGGACACTTTCAAGGAAAAAAAAATTTCCCGACCTCAAACTCCAAGCTGCACCAACGTAGATTGGCCTGAGACTTCTGTCGAGACTGTGCTGTCAGTAACCTCTCTCTAATAAGCCCGATCTTATCTGTGGTGTCTTGAATGATATCAGGGGCGATTAACTTCGCCTCACCCGCTTCAAACCAACGAATAGGATACTTGCAACGTCTCCCATAGAGAGTTTTAAATGGTGCCGTTGAGATGCTTTCTTGATAATTGTTGTTGTACGCAAACTTCACCAACGGTAGATGCTTCTCCCAATACCCTCTAAAATCTAAGATGCGTGCCCTAACCATGTCTTCCAGAGTCTGAATAGTCCTCTCTGATTGACCGTCTATTTGAGGATGGAAAGTTGTACTTATATCTAAATCTGTACCCAAAGCTGTTTGAAATGTACTCTATCTGGCAGTAAAATGTGCAACTCTATCTGATATGATTGAAAGTTGAAACCCATGAAGTCTGACTATCTCCTGGATGTAGATCCTTGCATAATCTATGGCCTTGAAGGTAGTCTTGACTGGTACGCAGTGTGCTGATGATAAGTGCCAAATTTACACAATTTCACCTGATGAAATGGCACCTGTTTCTTAAGTTTTAGTGAATTATCTAACTAAATTCCCCACTTTTTGTAGGATTTATAAAAACATCCGAACGACGGTGTGCCCTAGTCCGCTCAGCGAAAGTATTTATGCGCTCAGCGGTGTGCCCTAGTCCGCTCAGCGATACCACATAAATTGCTGAGCGATAGTACCCAGCCGCCACATTTATTGAGGCTAGCTTGCAGCCGCCACAGCCTGGCGCCACCCTGCAAAAGCCTGCAGCCGCCACAGACGACCAAAGGAATGGCCATCAGAGAGGCAACGCTCACTGGTGAAGCCTAACCGCTCAACGGTTGTACCTATCAGGCCACTTGCCGCCGGCGCATTTATTACGCTAGCTGTCACCGCCACCGCCAGTTGTCGCCGCCAGGAATCTGTCAGAAAAGCCACTAATAGGAGCCACTTTGACTAAACCACTCAGCGATAGTACCTATCCGCTCAGCGGTGTCATCATTACACCGCTCAACGGAGGTACATTACCGCTCAGCGAGGTGCTCGAATTTTTCCTATAAATAGGAAGGCCGAGGCATTCATTCCAATAATCCCTTCTCCCATCCATACTTCATTCTTTTCTCAAATTTCTTGTACTTTAAAGCTTAGGTTAGTTTAGCAACAAAGAGGAGGCCAGTGAAGGAGCCAGGAGTAATCGAGGAAGCACGGCGGTCGTTGTCATGACAGCTTGAGAACGTGCCATGGTAAGCGTCCATCACCTTGCCTCCAAGATTCTCCTGTAAGATGGATTTCTAATCCTCTTGTTGTTGGGATTTTGATGACTATTGTAGTATGATTGTATCCATGTAACTTTTGCATTATGAATTTATCAGTTTCTATGATTTGCTTGAATGATTTTACGTTTAATGCTTGTTTTTAGATTAGCTACCTAAAGCATGATTCTAGACTATATTGTTGCGCGTGAAAGCAGCACATAAAGTTGGAACTAAATCAATTCATCTAATTCTTAGTTGCCGTATCTGGAATGAAGGATTAGTCATTTTAACATCTGGAATAACGTTGATGTACTTTGTTAAGTTCGTGCGCGAAAGTGACAGCATAATAAAGGAAACCTGATGATCTTTTCATGCGCGAAAGCGATGAACAAGTTAAGAACTGGTGGCGAGAAATCAAAGAAATGATAATTTTGTTGTATTAAGTAATTGTGATGAATGAAACTATGATACGATTCAATTCCCAACAAGCTTCTAGATCTACCTCTGATTTGTTGCCTATTTATCTTTTATGTTCTTTATTTAGTTTATTTAACTATCGATCAATTTACCAATCCTTCACCTTATTGTTTAATTAACAAACTCAAGAATGGTATTTTTGCAACTCCCTGTGGATACGACTATACCCGACTATACTGCAATTGGATCCCTTGAGGATTTGAAAGCTGTAAAGAAGGATATATTATTAAACAACGAGAGTGGTAAAAAGCTTTCAACACTGCCCTTTGATGCAAGCGACAAGACTTCACACACCACCTCTTCATAAGAGCAATACTCCTTCCAATGCTCACTAGATGCACTCACAGTATCATTATCCTTCAATTAATTGAGCTCATGTCTCAACTCTTGAAATTTTGCATCAAATTTCCTATGACTTTCTTGCACTTGCCTTTGATTTTTCTACATCATCCTCATCTTCTCTTGTTTCATTGTTGCTTTAGAATCGACAAGTGGGGCAAGAAATTGTTGAGTTTGTTGCTGGTAAGGAAGAGGTTGGCATGGAGGTTTTGGTTTGGGTTGGCAATATGTGAGCTCTGGTCGATAGGAATCGGGTGGATATGGGTATTGTGGGTATGGTGGAGGTTTAGGTAGTAGCTGGTAGTCTATACGTTCATGGGATGGTTGTTGGAAGTCGGGTGTTTGTGGTGGATACAGATAATAAGGAGGTTCAGGTGGTTGTGAGCATGTAGGCTCGGGTGGGGCGAAGCGGTTGATAAAAGGTATAACCTTTTCATCCCATTGTTGATCAGGCTTGAGAATAAGAGGTGGTGGCACTCTTTGTTCTAATGCTTCTATGAATCACTGCCTTAAGTCTAAGCATAAACGCCCTAATTCGCTTTTCATATGAGCTATCTTTTTGCTCTTGGCTCTCATGACCGGCTCCATTACCCGCAAAATAATGAACATTAGGCCACTGCAAACTAGAGAAATTGTTCGAGTACATTTTAACAAAATGAAAACAATAAGAATTTTGTTTAACTCTACTGACCATTGCAACAGTCTACAAAGTTTAACACATAAATAAAAATAAAGAAAAAATAGAATAGAATAAAATTAAATATTGTTACACTTCCCCGACAACGAAGCAAAATTTGACACACCAAAACTTCACAATTTTAGTGTGCAATCAAATAATAATTTATAAAAACTAAGTAGCCCCAAAAACATAGTAAAGGGGGTTAACTTAGGTCGTGTCTCAAGGAAGTATAGGTAAATTAATTCTATTATATTCAAACAAAAAAAGAGGTTCGAATGGTTGTTACAATTAAAATAAAAACGATAAACAAAACAAACTAAAGTCACATGCACAAAAATTTGACCGCAAATTTCTAGATTGTTATCATAGGTTACTCACATCAATTCACATATAGTTGTCGGTTTATTAACTAGATGATCACCTAATCAATCGCAATTAATCCTAGTTGGGTTACGACCACACCTCTCCTAGGGATTTGACTAACCTAAAACTTAGTAAACAACAATTGCAACCCTATGAATATAGATTATTTTAAGAATAAATTGTACCAACTTAACCCCCAATCATCGTTAACTCATTCCCTTTACTAATATAGGTTTGATTAATTAATCGATTTAATTTTTCCCAAATTGAAACCCTAAGCATACATGAAATATGCATCGTAGTAACATGTAAATCTATAATTTATCTCATGAACGACATATACATGCATCATCTTACGATACATAAATTAAGCACTCAAAATAGACGCACAATTAATCAATCGACGAAGGGAGTCTAAGCGAGAGGTGTGAAAAGAGGGAATAAAAACTAAATATGAATTGCATAAATAAATTAATTAATCAAACCCTCAAACAATCATTGGTCCTTAATGTTGTCCTTGTACAAACTTCATTAGACTACTCCATTAATGGAGGTTACAAGAAAACCAAAACCCAAGAGTGTGTAGAGAGGAAGAAGAAAAGAGAGAGGGGAAGAGAAAATGAGAAGACTAATCCTAACATTAAATAAAGCCCTAAATGAATAAAAATCTTATAGTGGATGATTAAATTGATGTAAATTCGGATTGCATCTTGCCAAAACGGGCCAATGGGTCGAAAATGGCATTTTTGAGCCCAATCAACGTCAAAATATTGCGAACTTTCTAATATTACCACAACGTTCGAATTAGCTCTCAGAGTCTTCATGAAAGTTGTATATCTTTTAATTCTACGTGAAATAGATATAAATTTTGCCTTGTTTGGACCTCGGATGAAGAAGTTATGTGTCAATATTTTTTTTAGCTCCTATCTGAAATTTCAACATCAATGTTCTGACTTCCGTGCGAAAAACGATCAAGTAGACAATTGATTCAACTTTCCATTTCTACATGAGAGTTGTAGAACTTCCTCTTAGATTTCCTACAATATAGGACTTGAAAGAATTATGTGTCTACAGCTCATGTTATAACCCAAATACATAAACAATGTAAATGACGAAATTAAGCAACAATGCTCACAATTGGGCACAAAGAGGATAATGTGCAAAACAAGATAATTTAAGTGTTACGTTACACATTTTTTGACTACAATATTCAATTATAAAAAAATAAATTAAAGTGGGACATAAAAATTGCCTTTCTTACACCAAAAGAACGAATGGAAGAATAGAACCCCAAATTAAGTGCATTAAGTAATCAAGCCAAGATGCCATGCTTCCATGTGTTCTCCTCATGTACAGCTAGTGATTATTTTATGCTTAATTTCAAACACCTTAGTCATCTAGTGATGACTTTGCCAAAATGGGGCAGGGGCTTCAGTTGTTGGACTTTCTGGCCACAAGTTTCTTTCTATAAGTTAAATGAAATTTGGTTTTCTTTTTCTTAGTTAGCCTTCTCAATATTCGCGCTTTGTTTTCTTTTCTGGTGTACTCTCCAATTTCGATCCGTATTAATTCTCCATAAAACCAAAATACGATTGCTTGTGTAAAAACATATAATATAAGGACATTAAAATTGTCTTTTTATATCAGGTTAAACTTTTGAGAGAAATAGTTATGTTAGAGTCGTTATAATAAGGGTTCAATCATTCATAATTATCGTTTTAAAAAATTATCCGCGTGAGAGAATGTCAAGACTCTGGATCGAATGTTTATTTTTTTCCTTATTATTTATACCCGTGATTCACTTATCATTAGATTTGGTTGTGTTGTGTTTGTTGTGCTACGTTTTGACCGCTGTTTCACATGAGATGAGGGTCCCTTGATGGTGCTACTCGTAAAGGGATCTTGCTAATTAGCTTTATTGTGTCCTTAGTCATTCATTGACTTGTACACGTGTCAAAAGTTTATCATTTCTTAATAAAATAGTAAGTGTAACTCGTCATAAAAGTAAACAAAAAAAAAGTGTGACAAAGACAAACGTGGGGGAAAGGAGAAGAGAAAAGCGTTAAAGATGGTTGGAGAATTGACCTTTTTTTGGGATCCGGCAAGTGTAATAATTGGAATGCTTTTCATAAATAATACTAGGCTATTTGACCTAAACGAATTCTAGCTTTAAAGGGAAACAAATGACCCCCAAAACTCTCATATGCCAACTTGTTATGGCATTAGTCAAATATATAATAAAGCAACATATTTAAATAACATGTATAAGATGTTAAATTTAAATTTTATTGTGGTTAATATAATTTTGAAGTGAAAAAAAAAAAACAAATATAAAATAGTAGATGTATATGCACTCTCATCGCTGAGTATTAAACATCTATATAAATCTTGAGTTATGCTACACGTACACCAAAAATCATACACCATACATACACCTCGTACTTATATACATAAAGTTTGTGTTTTAATTCAGGTAATGTTTGTGCACTTAATTAAGTATAATTGAGAGTATTATTTACAAGTTTGTAATGTTTGTGCACTCGTGAGAATAAAGTTTGTACATTATTAATGGTGTATGTATGGGTGTATGAAATTGGGTGTACATGTAGCATTTTTGATAAATCTTTAATTACACTTTCCCATGCTCTAACTCTCTAACCAGTGAAAAACTTTAATAATGAGTTAAGTATCCCATTGGAGTGCTTGTCAATCCTGTTTCCATTCCCAAATAAGTCCTTTTATATATATATATATATATATATATATATATATATATATTACTTGCGAACAATAATTTTTTCTTAAAAATTAATTAACTAATGTGTTTTTACCACCCATGTTATCGTTTCAAGGTTGAATTCTATTTTATGGGAAATTTGGTTGATAAGAAATTATGGGCCGTTCACCATAAATATGATTTGTTTTTAATTTTTATTTTCTAATAGAAGCCTCAACAGTTATATTTCCTAATAACCTTGTATTTGACGACACAAATAGTTATTATCATTTTTCTTGGTTCTGAAAACCATTCAAGTTTTAAAGTGGGTCGCTATCTCTTAGGTTTTTCTTTATCTGAGCGACCTTGTCTATACATTTAGGAAATATTACAAAATAAAGAAATAAACATTATCACCAAGCATTTATACATGCAATGACACGCGTACTCTTAATATTATTTATTTATGTATTTTATAATATTTTTTATTCTTTGTTTCGTACACCCATATATGTTTAATATTTTTCGTTTATATGTTCGATAATTAATATTATTTCTTATTTTATAATATTTATTTTTATATCTGACATACGCATAATTTTGTAGTATATAAATAATGAGACTGCTGGACCTATTTTTTTTTTTCAACTTTGACACCATTTCAATTGAAGATATAGCAGTGACCCTTTAAGCCCCGTCAAACCCCTTTCTTAAACAACAACTCATCCCCAACTAGCATCAAGCTAGGACATGGAAATTCAATCTCTTCTCTAATATTACAACTATATTTTCATTTTTCATGACAGCATATAAGGATTCATCCAACTTGTCAAACCAATTTGGAGACTTATTTTATGGTGTCATGGAAAGTCAATTTTGCAGTTTGACTGACCAAAAACCATTTCGTCCGTAAGTTGCGCAAAACGCACGTTTGTGATTACCAACATGATGGATGGCATTTGATACAATATAAGGCATCCACAAAATCAGGTGAATAATATATAAAATTAAGCCGGTGTAACTTACATATATTTGCGGTCCCAATGGTTTTCCATTCTCTTTTTTTTTTCCTCCTAAAAATAGATAGTTGTATTCATTCATTCAACGAACCAAATATAGATGGGTCATAACGACTATTGTATAAGAAAGACAATGGAAAATTCCCTACAATGTCATGGGCAACAAATTACTTATTCGAGAGAAAGGAAAACAATAAGAACCACCAAAACTAAGAAAGATAAAAAAAAAAATTGAATCTCTTGAATATGACTAACAAGAACAACGACTAAAATCTAAGGTTCTTGAGAAGAATTGATTTTATTTTTCATAATTTTCATTAAACCTTGTTTGCTAGAGGCCACATATAGGGAGCAAAAAAGGCATGACGGAAAAATGATTCAGTACAACCTTCAATATTCACTTTCTATGAGTGTTCAAATTCTAAATCTCGAATCAGAATCCTTAAATCATAATTTGTGAATTTCAAATCTCAATCTTCCCTTACAGACCTTGTAGAGACAAACCATAATGCTATTCCACTTGAAGATCACAAGCTTGATCGGCATGGAGAGGTCACAAATAGGATTGAAGATCACAAGCACATATGCCGATCAATCAACGACGATGACAATGATCCCAACAGAATAAAGACCAGATACTCACCATGGTGAAAAGTCCTACCACCGAAAAAGAGGAAGTCATTGGAAGACAACTTCAGATGGCACATAGAAAAACCAGAGGAGAAGATGCACAACGACAATAGAAATAGAGCGCATAAAGCGAGGTTAGGGCGCACAAAACGAACAAATGACGAGGTTACACAACAATGGCAGAATGGAGGCACACAAGGCAAGGAGGGTAGTAACTAGGGTTTCAAACCCTAATAAAGCGTTTCCCGTGATGACATGCCAATGGTTTCCCATTTTGCTTAGACATTATCATATTTTTATTCTTCTATGTTTTGTTTGTTTGACAAGTAATTAACATGTAATGAATCTCACATTAAAAAAAATTACTTTAAAAAGGAAACCTAATAAAAACTTTGACTCTTTAATTAACTCCAATAATTCTAACTTTTGGGATGTGTTCTTCTCAATAACTAATGTCCATTACATACAACATCATATATAACTTCATATACACACTCTGGTAAAAGAGATTTAAATTTTATCACGAGTTCAATCGCGAGGTTCATGTGTATGGACAATTAAAAAAAATACCCTCGAGAGAAAGGCAGTTAGCCACAATAAAAATAAAAATCTGATGACAAGTGAGCCGGTCTAAATACAAAAGTAAAATCTAACAGGGACTAATGATCATATATACATGAAAGGATACCAAAAATGGAAGCACCATAATTAAAATTCAATCGACAAACTTGGAGTGTAACCGTTCTCACACAGCGCGTGACATTGAAGGACTCGTTAGTATTTCTCTTTTCCGATAGTTTGCCAAATCACAAGTATTGTTTGCACCATGACCAAAAATAGTAGTTGCACTTTCAAAAGGGGACACTTATATATATATATATATATATATATATATATATGTATTTCACATGGTCCCCCACCACCAGTCATTGGCACTACGTTCTACGTCATGCTCATGGCATACAAAGCAATATACTTATTTCAACGAAGGAAGCCGCAATGAATCGACATATATGCATGATTGTTAGGGTTATTGTTGTAATATAACAGAATCAGTTAGTGGCAGCTAAGTGGTTAGGCGTTTGTTAGTGGTTAAGAATTGATTGAGTAGTTAGTTAGAAGCTAGAACTTCTGAGAAATATATATGTATTGTAATTATCAATCAGGAATTAATGAAGAAGAACTTCACTATTCATTCATTTTCATTCTCTAAACTCTCTTCTCTCAATTATGTTATAATCTCATTTTTCTAGCAACAACATTGATACCTTTATGGCATCAGAGCTTCGATCTATTCGTGACTTCTACAAGCTCTGAAGTTTCACAATCATCATCACAAAATGTGATTCATAACTTCTCAAATCCAGTGTCATTCAAGCTGGATGGGGAAAGTTATCTTCCTTAGAAACAACAAGCGGAAGCAACAATTGAAGGGCATGATTTGCTCAATTTCATTGCTGGAAAAGAAATTTCACAGAAATATGCAAATTCAGCAGCTGAAGAAGAAGGATAACGTCAGTACTGTCACCGCGGAAGTGGAGGAGATTTGAAACTCACCTAAAGTTATTCTCGTGCTGGCCTTTAGGTTCTCCTTCCTTAGATCTCTCTTTATCTTCAATCCCTTTCTCCCTTTTCGCCCCATTCCGTTAATCTCCTTTACTTTTGCTAATCTCCCATTGCGTCTATATATTCTCTAATTCCGTGCCTTTTTCATTTTCGTTGGTTTCGTTAGGGATTTGGTAGGAGTGGAATGTAATGTTCTGTTGCTCGTGTTTTATGTTGATGGGCTAAAATCCGCAAGCCCATTTCCGATTTCAGGAAAGGCATGGTGAACAAAACTTGCACCATTGTCCCTTACACCAAAAGCTACAAATTTTTTTTAAAATTCAAGCACTGAAATCGGTTTACCTAATGCCAAAATATTATTGATGTTTTGTTTTGTGTTTAAACACAAATTTTAGTTTGTATTGAATTTATGTTATTTTAATTTTAATTTGAACGTGCATAAACTCTAAATTTTGTTATTATTATTTTTGCAAGTTTAACATTTTAAGTGTCTAAAAATTTAGTTGTTATTTTTGTAAATAAAATTTTAATTAAAATAAATAAAAATAACTAAATAAAATGTAAAATAATAATTTAAAATATTATATAAGGATTTATTAATAAAATTAAACTGTAAATACGTCTGTATTATAATGAGGGTAGAAGAACTTTAATTAATAATATAGACGGATTTAATTAATATTACAGACAGATAATATTAATTAAATCCTTCTATAAATATAGACAGATATATCCATCTGTACTTACAAACGGATAATATTAATCAAATCTCTCTGTAATTACAGGCGAATTTTAATCCATTTGTAAAAATCACGCCGAATTCTTTCGATGTTCCTATAATAGACGGAAATAATCCGTCTATGAAAATTAAAATTTGTCTGTAAAAATTTAATATTCTTCTATAAATCCATCTATATTTAGCGTTTTTCTTATAGTAATAAATAAAACATATTAATAATATCAACTATGGAAATCTAGTTACGTACAGTTTACCGACAAGAAAACCCAAAAAAAAAAAACCAAACATACCTCAAAGATAAAAATAGACAAATCAATAACCAATCAGGTAGTTGCAATAGCTATTAACCTGACCAATCATATTGTTAAGATGTGGACTAGAGTAAAGGAGATATGTTAATCAGCAACACGTGTGAATTTGGTCCTTGGTACAGTCAGCCGGAATACGGAGGAAATTGACTTGCACATTACATTCAAAATTAAAGGGAACTTGGAAGCAGCATTTAATTTCAGTTTGGTTTATATATTTTTTGATAACTCATATTCCAATTACGGCCGTACTCCATACATATATACACACACATATAGAGATAGTAGTGTCACCCCAATTCCATGTATCTCACTACTGTTTTGTGAGTGACCACACTATAAATACAATTTACTAAACACAATTCCCCAAATTAAACCATCTTTCCCCTTCAACCCTAAATCTTAGTTCAAGAGTATACTATATACCAATGGCTTATCAGCAGGGTGGCCATTGCCAACCTTGTACCACAACCAAAGTGGAAAGAAAGGTGATAGAGAAAAACAGGAGAAACCACATGAAGAACCTTTGTTACAAGCTCAACTCTCTTCTCCCTAACTTCAACCCTGGGGTTTGTTTAATTCTCTCATTCCTCTCTCTCTCTCTCTCTCATGGATTCATTGATTCAAGATCATAAAGGCGATTATGTTTGTCAAGAATATATTCAACATGATACAATTCATGACTGTAAAAGAAAATTTCTTTATCTCTTCTTAATCCTCCACTATTTCTTTTACAAAGTTGATGCAACAATATTGATCCTAAATTTCTCATTAAATGACACACACACACACACACACATATATATATGAATTGATTTGATGTGTATAATGTTTCATTTACTGCAGGAGACATTACCACGTGTTGAACAAATAGATGTGGCCATTAACTACATTAAAACCCTAAAGGCAAAGGTGAAGATGGCAGAGGAGAAGAAAGAAAGCCTATTAAAAGGATTAAGGAAGAGATCCCGTGATGATGCTTTTGAGACCCTAGTAAAACTGCCAACTATCGATGTTCATGAAATGGATTCCACACTACAAATATTTCTCACTTGTGGGTTTGATAATCACTTCATCTTCAAAGAAATTATTCGCATACTTCATGAAGAGAACATTGAGGTCCTTAGTGCAAATTCTTCATTTACCGGAGATTCAATGCTTCTTGCCGTGCATGCGGAGGTACACAAGCATATTATTATATCATTGGTTTTAATCTCTTCCTTTAAATGTTCCTTCTTGACACGAATTTCTTTTTTTTTTCCAAGAACTTAATTAGCCCTTGATATATAATAGTACAATTTATAATCACTTTTCTCTCTTAATTTGTTTCTGGTTTTATACGTAGATTCGGTATTTCTTACAATTTGGAGCAAATGAAGTAAGTGAGAGATTGAAAAGGTTTGTGTACGGACATTAGCTAAACTTTCAAGTGGCGTAGGGAGCAGATGAATGCCCTCAATTGTTATCTTCTTCTTTGTTTTTGGATCTCCCTGTGTTAGAATTTATCGATTACATCACGTCAGATTACTAAGGATAAAGGGATTGCATAAATACCTGAATCCATATTTTAGCGATAGGAATCCCTTGGTGCAACTGATCACGAACGAACCGGTGGTTCTATGGTCTTCCTTAACCAAACCTCTTTAGTTCCTCAATGGGACTGTCTGTCTCTCTTCCAGATGGGGAGAAGTGAA
>QANU01089825.1:0-16162 GCA_003254905.1 Nissolia schottii
TCTTATGAATTAAAGGTAATAATTTAATTTTCTTACCTCCCTAATTAACCTATAATTATTTATCACGCTAATTATCCGTACAGTGAAAAAGCGGGATGTTACATGATCACTCATAGGTTTGGTCCCTCGCCATTCCAAAAAGAGGGGATGGTTGCACTAATTGCATTCGATGTTTACCTCCTATGAGCCTTGCATGGTTAGCTACCATACCGGTAAAGAGCGCTGCCGGGTCGATGCAATAGTGGCAAAAGGAGGTTGTAGTCCAAGGCCACGGCTACAAAGGTGTAAGGACTAAGTAGGACGTAGCTACAGAGCGCGTAAGAGATCCCTAGATTCCCCCATGCATTATGAAATAATATGTATGAATTGATGATTGATGTTCTGATGATAAGCTTGTATGTAGGTCTGTTTAAGCATTATGTATAACTGTTCATGCATTATGTATCGTCAAGGGAACGTCCCAAGACGAATAGTACGTCTCTAATAGCAACGTCCAGTTAAAAAGCACGAAGCCCAGGTAATGACAAGATTAGAAACCCAATCACCTAGTAATATAGACAAAGCTGCTCAGGATGTAGGTACAAGATAATAACTGATAGGATTTAGTATTGCATGAAACGTAGAGGTTCTCCTGAGTGGCTGGAGGATGCCCGAGTAATTGAACTATAGTAGCCACGCCGAGTTTCCGCTAAGAACGCAGTCGTGTATGACTCCAGTTGACCAGCATGTCGTCACCGCCGCCTAAGGATGTCTGGCTGTTCACGCGCTCTCGACAACGCAATTATCGGACCTATACCTTACTGGAGACCAGCACGTAAGCCCCTGCGAACTTTCTGGGAGAGAGCCCAGAGCAGGTACGCCGCAGACTTCGCGGGCCAGGGTCATCGCCCATGCGCCCCATCTGGATAGACGAGCATCCAGGTGGCAGCTCTCGCGATCCGATACACGTTGATGGAGAGTATGACCCTCCACCACCGATCGAGACCAGAGCCACCACTAAGGCCCGAGCCAGAGACAGACCCAGAGCCAGCTACACCGCCGGTCCGAGGACGAGGTATGCGCACTACCGCCCGCAAGAGTGTCCTCCCAGTATGCCCACGCAGGTTTGTGCCCCGCGAGTTCACCGCCGTGATGGATGTCTCTAGCGAGGACGAGATGGATCCCGCCGAGCGAGAGGAGGATTCGGATGAGTAGGGTGCCAGGACCCAGCCGGAGTTGCAGCCGTAGGAGTGTCGTACACGTAATGAGTAGTACTCATCCGTGTGCATAGGTTTAGTTCACTTGTCGTATGGTATATATGTATCAATGTATATAAAATGAAGTAGAACATGTATGTCCGCGGTAGGACAAGGATACTTACTATTATATAAATGTATAATTATGTGTGTGCTATCTTTGGGTCGTACGTGTATTTTCTTCGGGTACTCGCCGTACGCTAGGTATGTGCTCGTGTTCCATCTTACTCTCTTTTATGATATACTTATGCGATGTATGATGCGTATGGCTCGATATCTTCTTAGTATGATTAAAAGAAGTTTTAAATTGGCCTGTTATTTTGTAAACCCTAATTTTAAACCAGGATATAGAATCATAATGGTTCACAACACCAGGAGAGCACCACCTAGCCGGGAAGTCTATGACTTAAGCATAGGCCGACTAACTAGGGTGTTTTCAGTAATCGTGGCCGAAATTGCTCCAGTTCGTCCTAAAAGTCGTTACCGTCGATTTATTTGTGCTTTCCTACGGTAATATCATCAGATGAAGAACCGACACTAATGCTCCAACGATAATTAGCGGGTTTCTTGTAGTGCTCGCGAAAACCAAAACTCCCAACAAAAGAGCAAGGGAGACCATATTTCTCCCTTGTTTATATTAATACACTAAGCCCTCAAATCCCTTTTGCAAGAAAATTGTTAAAGCTACTTAATTTAGGTGAAACTCTTTGATCTTCTTTAATTTCTACATGAACATTTAGGTTAGTATTTAGATATAACAATTCATAAGCTTTCTACATGAACATTTATGTTAGTACTTAGATCTAATAATTTTATAGGCTTTCTATGTCTACAAATTTGAGATAAGACCATAGACTCCATATTTGATTTTTGATGTCATGTGCTTAAAGCTTTATTTTGTTCTTATGCCATATGTAATGCATATTCTTAAAATTATGATCAAAGATAATTTATGAACTTGCATTTGTCTTTTACGTCCTCTAATATGTTTCCGATATTGCATGTGTGTATAAAAATATAACCTTGAAGTTTTAACACACAAAATATGATTCTTGAACAAAAAGAAAAAAATGTTGAAGGTTTGGATAGACATGCAAAAATGATTTTGTTTACCAACCAAACTTTCATATTTTAATTTCACTGTAGAGTGCGTTAAAGCTAACATAATGTCCTAACTTGTGATATTTTTTTAAATAAAATTTTGGGTTGATTTGATGGTCTTAAATTGATGTCCCAAGTTCAACCTTAAAAATTAATTTTACGATTTTTTTCTTTTCATTTAAATGGTATATTTGGAATCCTTGTGAAATTTTAAACCACTTTTGTGAAATAGCTTTTCGTCAAAAAAAAAAAAAAATATTGTGGTGAAAGTTGATTTTTCTGTGTCCTAGATGTGTTTTTGAAGAGTTGTAAGGCTAGAACTTGAATCTTTGAGTTCTTGTGACATATTTTTTAGATGTGAATATTAAAGTCTCACATTGATGAAATTTGGACTAAGTGGAGAGTATATATTTGGAAAACGCATAAACACATTGCCTTAAAGTTATTGGTCAAGATATGGAGTCTAACCTGCTTTCTGTCTCACTCAGCCCGTTTGTTTAAATCTCCTCTGGTTTTGGGCTCCCCTTCATCACTTTACCTCTAATAGGTATGGCCTGAAATTTTCTCATGAAGTTTGCACCTGGGTTGCAGTGGCTCAGATGGTACGTGTTTGCTAAAGGTGTGGTAGCAACTTATGAGATTTTGTCGTCAGTGTTTGTGAAGGTAAGGGGTGAGCGACCCAATGTTGGGCCTCACACTTAGGGGAAGATTGCTGCATTTCAAGTGTAAATGTTAAATTCTAATAATGATGAAATTTGAACAAAGTGAAGAGTATATATTTGGAAAGACCCAAAAATCCATTGCCTTAAAGAGCATGGAGAATAATCTTGTTTAGAGGATTGGTCGAGAGTTCTAACGTCAAATTTTAGGAAGACCATTGGATTTTAGGTATTTATAGGCTTGCTGAATTTACTGCGAACACTATATTTGATGTTGATAAACTCCTCCCCTGACACAAAATTCTTGGAATCTAATGGTAATTTGGACTTGCCAAGATTTAACTTAATCTCTTTGTGAATTTTTTCGAAGTCATCCAGCGGGTTCACCCTTTGTGTGCTGAGTTTGGTCTTGATTGTTGGGCATGGCTGCTGTCGGTGGATGGTAACTCTAGTGTTTGATCTGCCTATGGAGTTGTTTGTGTTTCAAACAATCGTGACAAAAACCTTTATAACAATATCTAGAAATTGGAAGTGTCCCAACGTCTCAAAACCTTCGTGTATCCTCTCCTCTTCTCCACCGTTGTTCATGGGCTCTGGATCCATCGGAACGTGGTTATTTTTAATGATGAACCTCTTATTAAGTGCTCCTTTGCTTTATCTCTTGTTCGAAGAGCTCAAGACTATGATCATGCTTTCCACCTCAATAAATTCCACTCAAAAGGTATTTCCTAAGTTTCAAGTCAAGAATATTAATTGGAAGGTTCCTACTTTAGGTCGGATGAAATTAAATGCAGACGGATGTGTCCTCAATAATGACGGGGCTACTGCGAGAAGTATTATTCGTGATCATATCGAGTGATTTTTTTTATAGGTTTCTCTTCTAAACTTGGTCATATGTCAATTGTTGATGCTAAGCTTTGGGAAGTTTTGATTAGGTTGGAGCTGGCTTGGTCCAAAGATTTTAAAGTTGTGAAAGTTGAGATGGATTCTAAATATGCCTCCATTCTCATCGATGTGAGTTAATTTAATTCTTATGGAGAAAATACGAGAGTTATAGCGGAAAGAAAATGGACAAAACTTAAATCAAGCTCTTTGTATCCATTAAGCCTGTTGTTCAAATCACGTGACAAATCGACATTTTTTTTAAAATAAATAATTTAAAAATTAAAAAGTGCAGACTTATCTCATAAAAAATATATTTTTATTTTGATATTATGTGATTTGAGCAATAATGAATACAAAGAATTTGATCTAACTTTTTTTTTTAATAGAGAATATGACATTGATTAGAATATGAAAGTGATGCTTACGCGCAGGGAGTGGTCAAAGTCAATGAAGTGGCCGTGTTTTAAACATGAACGTAGCAGCTATGCTATCCCAAAAGAAAGGCTTCGCCAATTTCATATAATGACTCTTACGAAGTTTCCACGAACTCTTTGTTGTACTTGGCAGTTGGATCCTTAATAGCTTCAATTCCCATGGTCTAAATGGTATTTAATAATTCTTGGTCATTTTAGCTGCACAACTCTTGGTCTCTCTGTCTTCATTCTCGTCGTTGCATACTGATTCATAATTTATCTATACCTTCGTTCTCTTCCTTGCCGTCATGCTTCGGTTGTTTCGCTTTTGCTCTGTTCATGCGAGGTGTATGCATGCTCCCATTTTGCAAGAAAGATACAAGGTGTTTTGAGAGTTTCGAACTCTCAATTTCTTTATCCTCCCTCCATAGCTTTCTCAATTTTTTATTTATAAATGTTTGAATGATTATTTTATTTGATTTTTCTTTCTTTTTAACAAGTTTATATATTCTGTTTCAGGCGCATAAAATAGTGGGCAACTCATTATCTACAGGTGTGTTGGATTTCATCTTCATTATTTTTCCTGTCTATTTCTTTTCTTAATTAACTTCAGACATTTGAATGACTGTTAGCATCGTTAGAATGGATGTTGATCATTTTTAAATTATTGCAAAAGCGTAACTTTCCATATAATCTAATGAACTTGTCCTATGCCACATGGATACTCCAATTTTTTAAAAAAGTATTTGTATGAGTACGAACTAGGTACAAGTACGCCATGTGTGTTTAGACATAGCTAGACACATCCTCAAAAAAAAATAAAAAGGATACGATCGGGTAAAATGCAAGTACGCCAACTAACAAAAACTACATCGTTGTGTTGTTTTTTTTTAAAATTTGACGTAGTAATAATGATAATATTTTATTATGATGGTTATTATTATTATTATTATTATTATTTTATTCTTATTAATAATATCATTATTATTCTTAATGTGATTAATATTATTATTATTATTATTATTATTATTATTATTATTATTATTTGTTTGAATTAGAATAGAACAGTTTATGGGGATGCACTTTTCTGATGGAAAGGTCCCAAACGTAAGCATAGTCTCTTTAGAAAAATGTGAAACGACATCACAGTGTCCACTCTAGCAGATACATCACCATCCCTGCCACGATCACTTTTACAGCTTAAAGTCTTAAACGATGACCCTTGGCATCAGTTTTCTTGGTAAAATAAAAGCAGTCTTTGAACGGAGACCCTATTTCTCATTTTCCGCTTTCCATCTTTACATTTTTCATTCTTCTGAAACCCCAAAATCACCTTACCCCGTATCTTTTTCCTCCTCAGCTTCAGCGAAAATGGATTCAAGAGGAAGAGGCGAAAACCAGAGTCCCGTTTCGTACCAGAACGTCGTCGTAATGAGGCACGGCGACCGCCTCGATAACTTCGAGCCCCTGTGGGCGTCAACCGCGCCGCGCCCGTGGGACCCGCCACTCGTTCAGGCCGGTCGGGTTCGGGCTTTCGAAACAGGTCGGAGTCTCCGACAAAATTTGGGGTTCCCGATCCACCGGGTCTTCGTTTCCCCCTTTCTCCGCTGCGTCCAGACCGCCTCCGAAGTCGTCTCCGCTCTCTCCGCCGTCAACATCGCTCCCGGCGCCGTCACCGGCGATTCCGTCACCGTCGATCCTTCGAGAGTCAAGGTCAGAGATCGTTTGGCTATATTTTATTTTTCTATTTTTCTTTTACTCATGTTAATCGAAGGAAAATGTTTGGCGATCAAGTGATAAGAAAGTTTGTATTAAAAAGAAAACGGTGATAAGAAAGTTTGCGAGCTTTTCAAATATGTCCGAATTAAGTGGTAACATATAAATTGAATTTCACGTATTGTTTGTCCACCTCTTCGCTTCCACCATGAATTTGCCACTTCTTATGTTCACTTTGGGGGAAGGTAATTTGAGATTTAAATATTTGGAACTGGTACTTCATTATATTAATGAGATTGTGAGGGCTATTAGTGTGATAAATGAAGTTACAATGGCAACAAAGAATTGTAGTTTTGACAATCATATTTTTATCCTTTAGTATTGTCACACATTTATGTGGTTATCACATTTTTATTTAATGCAAAAAAAATAAGTGGAAACATGACAATACAATAATGATACTGAATTAAGGGACTAATTTAACCCGCAACTTACAATTCCAAAGATTAAAAAATTAAATTTTGAATTTTAATAACCAAAATAACAAGAGTTTATATTTTCAAATATAAAAATGAGCATTTTTCCATTTGCCAAATGTCTATAACAATAGCATTAACTATTAAAATTCAATTAACTATATTTAATTTATCCTTGTTTTTGTGGCTTTTTGTTGAAAGTTCTGTTACTTTACATCCTTTTTAAGAACAGTTTCAATTTTGTTCCTTGCACTACCCGCAATGGGTTAGAAATCAGAACAATAGATTAATAAGTTTCAGATTGTTTTTTTTTTTTTTTTTTTTGGAGTCAGTTCGGTATGCGGCTGAAAATGGGAAAAAAANCCCGTACCCTTTACGAATTACTTGTGAACAGATTGTATGGTTGATGGGAGTGTTTGAAGGTAGGAATTGGAGGAAGTGGGGGGTGGCCCAAGTGAGGGAATGATGCAGGTGACACGAAAGTCAGGGTGGAGATGGAGGAGGCGCTTGGAGAACTCGATGATTGGGATTAAATGGGTGAACCCGGCACCGGGAACTACTGCTATGTGCGGATTTTCCATTTCCATGGGAAGCCAAGCAGCTGCAATTAAATTAGCCTTTTTAGGGGGGTTTGTGTTGGACAGAGTGGGTGCTCCTATTCTTCAGAGACCTGCAATCAAATTATAAACAAAAATATCAGGGATTAGGGGTTCATTAGTCATTCTTTCCAGACTAATAATAGTAACCAAACGTTTTAATCATGATAATTGGCATTCAACGCCGACCACAATCCAATGTAAAATAACATGCCCAATGTAACTCCCATCCAACCATATTTGCTTCAGATCAAATACAAGGACAAGGCTCAATTGTTCTGTAAATAAATTCTCCCCAAGCCATTAGTGGAGAGTTACGAAGAGAGAGAAAATTACAATTTTAAATAAGATTGACTTTTTAAAATTAAATGTTTAAGTTACAAGAATATCCTTCAAAAGAATTAATTCAAAAAAAAATTGAATGTTGTGGCATTTTTGCTTAAAAGTTTAAGTGCTAACATACCACTTCAAAAAATAGCATGGGAGGGGGTTAGCATTTCCCATACATATATATGTATATAGGGATTATCCATCAAATTCAAGGGTATTGGTATCTTATGATTATCTACGGTTGAGAATCGGTCACATGTCCCATTAACTCTAAATATTTATTATTTTAAACCTAAAAGTAAATCATGACGGTTAAAATATAGAGACCGTTGAAATATAAAGAGCTATCGATACCTGAGTAAAAACATGGGTACCGAAGGAAGAATATATATATATATATATATATATATATATATATATATATATATTTACATTGGAGAGACTCAAATTCGAGAACTCTCGAGACGGGGCTAGTTGAGCTTCAGCTCACTGGCATACCAAACTGATATGAAATTTGCGATAATTAGACTAGTATTTACCAAAAATTTCTTGCTAGTTGTTGAACATCAAATGTTCGATTTGTCTGCATGAATTCACTAGGTTTCCTTCTTGATTGACATTCCTGCTAGTTTCATATCGTAGTCATGCATTATCTCAAGAACAGTTGAATTCTTCTCCTGGAACAGTAACCAATGGATTATTAGAAAACTTGGGTAGGATTTCATCCGAGGATGAAACAGTCTTGGCGCTCTTGAAGCTGTGGCTCTTGGACGAAAATTGTTCGGTTTTATTTTTAGAATAAGAGGACTTTAGGATCAGTTTGGTGTACCTTTAAAAAAAATTATGGAAGTTTTTTATTATAATCAATATTATGTGAAAAATTCATGAAAAACAAATTGCATTTACCTCTCTATTATTGAACTTTGATGTGATGTGTGCATATAATGATCTTAAATGAGTTACATATACAGGTTACAGATCACCTATTATCATGCTGATAATTGGCCATCAAGTTTATAATTCTCTCCCTTACTTCTACAAATGTAGGTATCTATTGAATATGGATTGTGTGAAATGATGAACAGCGTGGCAATCCGTCGTGATGTTGCTCCTAAAGATGGAAATTGGGGTCTTAATATATCAGAGCTTGAAGCCATGTTCCCTGCTGGGACTCTGGATAACAACGTAGAGAGGGCGTATAAAGAGGTAAAAGAGTTCTACATCTTCTTTTTCAGTAGCAAACTTTCTAGCAGTTTCATGTGCATGCAAACGTTATTGGGGCTAATGGGAACATTTTTTTTGCCTGGTAAATAAATTTCAGTTGCCCCGGTGGGAAGAGTCAGTTCTGCTAACAAGGGCTAGATATCAGCAAATATTTAAGGACCTTGCAGATAAATATCCTACTGAGAACTTGCTGCTTGTTACACATGGTAAGAGAATTCAATTCCATGTCGATATAACTGTAGTTCTTAGGTGCTAAAAAGTAATATCATCTTTGCATCTGAAAAAGGCACGTTCTAGTTGTGAGTCTGTTTTCTACCTTTTTACCTTCGTTACACTAATAGTCATCAAAAACAAAATTTAAAGCAGTTGAATTGCTGCAGAGTTTTCCCAATTGTTGTCATAATTGAATTGAACCTTTGCAGGGGAAGGTGTTGGGGTGGCTATTAGTTCATTCATAAAAGATGCTACCGTGTATGAATCGCAGTATTGTGCATATGTACAACTTAGACGCCCAATTTTTAAGAAGGATCAATCATTTACTACCGGAGAGTTCGATGTACTTACTCAGAGTGGTCAAACTGGCGTTAGCTATATCCTCCACGAACCCTCTTAGCGATGTTCACCATGACCCATATGTTTGTGAGGTCTTTACATTGACTCCAAAGAAATGACATCTTTTTAGATTATGATTGCATTTCAGCCAGAACAAAGGAAAGAAAGTGGAAATTGGAGTTTGAAATGTTAGGATGAGTTTTTTTTACATATTTCATGTAAAATTTGTTCACTGTGAATTTTATAAGGGGAAACCAAACTGAAGATAATAAATCAAGTGTTATAATTCTATGGAATCTTAAATTGAATGTTATTAGATGAATTTTGAATCTTAAAGCAAATAATCCATCATCTTATTGATTTCAATTCAAACACACTTGAACTCTCCAAGTTAACTCTCTGTGTTTTATGATTCTTCTCATGTCATTTTTTCACATGACAAAATTATGTTTAATTTCATCGTTTATTGAGAATGTGAAATTCATGTATGACATAACCAATTAAAATATTAATGATGAGAGATCTAATTTGACTTTGTGAAAAGATGACACGAGATTATAAAAATGTAAGTTCATATCTTAATGACCCACAATAGCATAATCTGCGATCACCTTGGTACTTTGAAGTAAAATATATAGAGGTAGCAAGAGAAAAACCAAATAAAAAAGAACAGTAATGAAACAACAGAGAGAATGCCTGGTGCTACTCACCACCAGAGAAGCTTCTATGTATCTATCCCTATTCACTTTCGATTTGAAAATAACACTAGTCATTACATAAACCTAAAACTACCAAGTAATTAATGATATTCTGCAACAGAGGCCCTGTTTCGCTGTTCTTGGCGTCGGAAATTGAACATTTGTTGATCTAATGCTAAAGGCCTCTCAAGTTGACAGCCAACTCTGATAGAGCCTTTGCAGATGACCCATCTTTCAAAGCATCTGCAGCAGCAATCTTCAAGCGTTCCATTCTTTCCCTAATATCTGCTGTGCCTTGTCCACTTTCCATCAAGCCTCTTATAAGCTTAGCAATTTCTTCTCTTTCCACTATTCCACCCTCCTTAACTCTGGGTCTCAACGCCACCTTCAGATCCTCAGTCAGCAGCACCGCATTCAGGCCCTGCTCAGCGAAGAGCGGCCATGCTATGATTGGAACGCCATGGGCCACACTCTCAAGGACCGAGTTCCACCCACAGTGGCACAAGAACCCACCAGTTGAGCCGTGACCAAGTACTTGAATCTGAGGCGCCCAAAATGGAACCACCAGGCCTTGCTCCTTGGTCCTCTCCAGAAACCCATGTGGTAAGAATTGTAAAGGGTCCTCAGTTGCTGCAGCACCAAAGTAAGCAGCATGAGCAACATCACCCGGGGCTCTCACAGCCCATAGGAATTTATGACCGCTCAGTTCCAACCCAGAGGCCAATTCATTGAGTTGGTGTTGAGAAAGCGTGCCGCCACTTCCAAAGGACACATACAGAACAGATCTCGGTTCTTGGCTGTCCAGCCATGTGAGACACCCTGCCCTGTTCTCCTGATCAACTGACCCGCTCTGAGTAATCGGCCCTACAGGATAAATTATCGGCTTCCCTCCTCCGGTCTGTTCTTGCAAAGACCTTACAGTCCCTCCTTCCAATTCAAGGAAGCTATTGACTATTACACCGTTAGGAAGATGTAGACATCGTTTGGCACGCTCTAGAAAATGCTTGTATGCTACCCCAGATCGGTCACGAAATGCATCCGGAAGATCTCCAAAACGAAGAGGTATGCAACCAGGGAACACCATAGGTTCTTGCGGGTCAATATACTCAGAGCCAGGAGGAAGTGTCTGGTCTAGCTTGGATGAGCAGAAATACATCGAAAGACACATAGCAGATAGTGGGAGGTATACATAAGACGAGAGGCTGAGTTCCCTAGCAAAATCCAGTGCTTGGTGTGCAAAAACGTCAGTGACCAGAGCTACTACCCGAGTTCTATAACATAAGCGCTTCAGTTCCTCAAGTATGTGAGGCAGAGAGTGGGTCACGGTGAGTTGAATTTGGAGAGCCATATGAGCATGTTGTGGCACCTGGTCTTTGGAGATGGGGGGAAGAAAAATGGATTGTATGGTTGATGGAAGTGTTTGAAGGTAGGAATTGGAGGAAGTAGGGGGTGGCCCAAGTGAGGGAATGATGCAGGTGACACGAAAGTCAGGGTGGAGATGAAGGAGGCGCTTGGAGAACTCAATAATTGGGACTAAATGGGTGAACCCAGCACTGGGAACTACTGCTATGTGCGGATTTTCCCTTTCCATGGGAAGCCAAGCAGCTGCAATTAAATTAGCATTTTTAGGGGAATTTGTGTTGGACAGAGTGGGTGCTCATATTCTTCAGAGACCTGCAATAAAATTATAAACAAAAATATCAGAGATTAGTGGTTCATGAGTCATTCTTTACAGACTACTAATAGTAACCAAACTTTTTAATCATGATATGCTAACCACAATCCAACATAAAATAACATGCTCAAGCACCACCAAGTTAGTTTACAATTTGCTATTGAATTGGCAGAACTTTTACAAGACAATGTTTCTGATAGGGTGGAAAATTATTTTGCAGCATAAAATTGCAAACATTGGTAGGGCTTTCTTACATTTTGGATGAACAAAATAACTGAGTTAGGATCAAAGAAAAGCCTTTAATATAGAAAGTTTATTCTAGACGGGACCGAAAGAACAAGGGAGCAATCTAGTTAGTTTGTCTTTATTAGTTTATTTCTATTTGTTAGTATTTATTGTTATTTGTTAGGATATGAGATATCTAGTTATTTTAGGAGTCTGTTATTTTAAGAGTCTATCTAGAATTTAAATTAGGAGTCTATCTTTTAATTTAAATGGGTCAATTATTATAAATAGGAGTATTCTCCTTAGGTTAGGATTAAGGATTAATTAAGGGAACCAACCCTTTGAAGAGGATCCAATCTCTTGGTTTTTTGTGATCTAATAATATCAAGTTTTATTTATCCATTCCTTGTTATTTGTTATTGGTTGTTGGGTCCCAAAAACGACCTAACAAACTGCCTCAAGAATCTGTGGCTGCCTCACAAGGATTCTTCTTACATCTGTGTTTGGCACTACCATTCACTACGTAAGCTAACCTCTCCCGCGCAGAACATACTTCTTCTCCTTTAAATTCCTACCATGCTGCAATTGAAAAAACAAATATAATGTTCCAGAGCACCACCAAGACATTATATGGCATAATTTGACACTTGATCAATGCATCACCATTTGACACCTTTCCACCGTTACTCTCCAACTTTTGGGCATTTTTGGTTCACAATGAAAAGATCTTACACTCCAATCCTTATGTTATCTATCTTTTCCTGCACTAACAAACAAGATTATATGCAATATTCAACGCCCCCGTTCTCTGTAGTTAATATCGCACGATTCACGATACGAATCAGCCAAAATGATCCAACAATAACACTGAATCGTAAAACACTGTATCCATATCACCAATTCAGATATGTGATTTGGACGATACCGAGTGGTTGGTTTTTTGGTTCCTTTTCTGGTCTTTTTGGTTTCGTTTTCGGGATTTTTTCAGGTTTTCAACACTTTGCTGCTTTGGGAAAAAGCCCAGTGTGTTTAATCTTTTAAAAATAAAAAGCAAATCTGAATAGATTTTAAAAGCAAAAAAAAAGAAAAGAAATCTGAAGAGATTTTAAATAAAAAAAAGAAATCTGAAACTATTTATTTTATGCAATTAGGAAAAGAACGTACTTGTTCCTCCTTCGTATTTTCTCTCCACGGAAACCCTTCTCCATCTCACTCTTTCTTTGCCATAGTCCTTCCTGCCCTCCACTCCACTCCGACCTCAACCCTTTCCCAACACACAGCCCTGCGCTTCTGCCCTGTGTGTTCTGTTATGCCAGACACACTGCAGCTCGTCTCTGCTTCTGCCCTGCGTGTTCTGTTTCTGCCCTGTTCGTCTGACCCTGTCATCTTCTTCTTCATCCTCTCTGTTTATTGACAGTGTTGCAGCGTCCGTGTTTCCCTGTTGCAGAGTTGTTCAGTGCCTAAGCCCTTAGTTCTTCATCCTCTGTTTTTTGGTCTTGTTTGCATTGGTGGTTGTGTGCATCACAACATCAGTTTCTTACTTTTGGTGATTGTGCATCTTGTTCTTTATTTTTTGGAATTGTTTGCTGCTGAGACCCCCTATTTATGGATCCTAAAGTGGCTCCTAATGCTAAGGCTAAGAAGAAGGGGAAGAAGGATATTGCTTGGGATCATGGTGTTAGTCTCCCTGATAATAGATTAAATGTTAAATGTAATTTTTGTCCACACACTATGTGGGGTGGAGCATTTCCAATAAAACATCACTTAGCGAGAACTCATTGAGAAGTTATTTCGTGCCCGCGAGTTCCAGAGGATGTGAAAAGTAAAGCCTCCAAGTTACCATGAAGTTAGGGTAACTTATTTAAAGGAGGTTGATGACATCAAGGCAAGATTGGGCATCTATAGGAAGGAATGTAAGAAGGCTGGTTGTACATTGATGTCAGATGGGTGGACCGATGGAAAGGGCAGGAGTTTAACTTTTTAGTCAATAGTCCAAGAGGAACTGTGTTCCTTAAATCTATTGATGATAGCAGTTCAATTAAAGATGCTGATAAGATGTTTGAGCTGCTTGACGAAACGGTGGATGATAATGGAGAAGAGAATGTGGCTCAAGTAGTAATTGATAGTGCCTCTACACTTGTATCGTATCTACTGCAACCAAGCTAATGAATAAAAGAAAAGGTCTCTTTTGGACACCACGTGCAGCTTATTGCCTCGACTTGGTTCTTGAAGATATTGGAAACTTGCCAATATTTTATGATACAATTGGAAAGGCAAAGATCAGTCTTCATCTATAGGGCACACTTGGTTGCTTAATTTGTTTAGAAGCTTTTCCAGTGGTAGGGAGTTAACAAGGCCAACAGTTACCAGATTCACTACTGCTTACTGAAATCAGTATTGGATCAAAAGGTACCTCTCCAATCCATGTTTGCATCAGAAGATTGGGCAAGTAGCTTTTATGCTGTTAAATATGATGGTGAAGTAGTTAGGAAGATTATTTTGGAAGAATCAAGGTTCTGGAAATCCTTGACTTATTGTTGCTCTTGTGTCTCTCCACTTGTGAAAGTGCTTAGACTTGTGGACGGTAATTCAAAGCCAGCCATGGGTTACATCTATGAAGCTGGATAGGGCAAATGAGTAGATAGCAAGGAATTTTCAAAATGCGGAGAAAAGATACAAGAAGATCTAAGACATTGTTGACAAACAATGGGACTATCAACTCCATAGACCTCTTCATGAGGCTGAATACTACCTTAATCCTAGCTAACAATTTCTTTATTCCTTTATATATTATCAATTATCAAACAATGCCTATTATTAGTAGAGTATAACTCTATTAGACTATTAGTATTAATTTTATAACAAATCTATAGGCTTCATTATGAAACAAGCTTTAAAGCGGATATGACTGGACTATACAAGGTAATGGATAAGTATGCTCCCGAAATAGAGACAAGAGTGAAAATCATTGCCCAACTAGCTATATTTGACAAGGCAGAGGGAACATTTGGATATGACTTGGCAGTGGCAACTAGAGATAAGATGCAACCTGGTATGCATTATTGTTTTGTAGTCTTTATTTAGTGTTTGGCTGTTTTCTATTTTCCAATATATTTATTGCATTATTTTCCTCTTTGTTAGCTTTATGGTGGAGTAATTTTGGAGTGGAATGCACTGAATTGCAAACTTTTGCCATTCATGGACTAAGTCTCACGTGTTGTGGTACAGGGTGCGAGAGAAATTGGAGTGTGTTTGAACACGTCCACTCTAAGAAGAGAAATCGCCTAGAGCAACAAAGGCTCAATAATCTTGTCTTTATCAAGTATAACCTTAATCTCGAGTCAAGACACAAGATGAGGGAAGAAAAAGGAGACACATATGATCCCATTTGTCTTTCAGACATGGAAGATGATGATGAGTGGATTACAGAAAGAGAAGAGCCTTGCCTAGATAATTTGGAGTTGGAAGAAGGAAGTAATACTTGGATGGATGTCCAAGAGTGCTTCAATGTTCAAGAAGGAGCTCCAAATAGCAAGAGAAAGAGAGGTATAATTACGAAATTTCTTTATATCTTATCTTCTTACATAAGAAAAATTTACAAATTACAAGTTACCTTCTGTGTTAGGACCAAGAAACCTTAATGTTGTGAGCAAGAAGGACAAGGGAAAAGGCATAGTAGTTGCTGAACCTGAAGTTGAAGGCACTCAAGATGATGGTAATGATGATGGAGATGAAGATGATGCATAAGTGGTTGTGGTTGCTGATAGAACTCAAGCTATTCAAGACTTTGATGATCTTGACCTTTAAGTGGATGGGAATTGAAGAACACATAATTAACTTTTAGAAACTTAGTCTTTTACCTTTTTGTTCTCAATTTGATATGACTTTTATGAGTTTACCTAAGACTAGTGGTTTATGATGGTATTTTGGTAGTAGTGAATGGATTTGACTAATAAATGCTTACTATTTCTTTAGTTATATATTGAAATTACAGTACTTGTTTAGTTATCTGTTACTTTTGAAGCATTTCCTTTATGTTATGTGTATGTAATTTGGCTATTTAGGCATTTTATGAATATGTTTCTATATCATACGATATGACACGATCCATGGTACACGATTTGAAAGGTAAGAAAACGATTCACGAAACGATTTACAGTTTGAAAACTATGCTTAGAACTAGTAAGTCAAACTCTTTCAAGCATGCCTTTAATTGTATGCGACTTAGATCCCTTGCAATTAACATCAACACAAGCAGGCTAACAAATTCTTCCTGAGAACAAGTGCCGCAGAGAAAAATTAATAAACAAATCACAAACACAAGAATCAAACTTCAATGGATAATTAAACAGCAAATTACTTGCATGCCACAAGCAA
>QANU01089881.1:0-2500 GCA_003254905.1 Nissolia schottii
TATTACAACACTACAGATAACAACTCCATACAAATACCATGTTATGAACAGTAAAAAAAAAACTACAATATTACAATTAACAAAAAAGATTATTGACTATAAAAATAAATATTGCAAATAGAAAACTTACAGATGCTGATGACTCGCTAGAAGAGTGGCAACACTGGCGGCTATTGCTCTGGAATCTTAGAGAGATAAAATTTTAGAGAGATAAGGTAAATTTCAGAAAATGAGATGAGTGTGAGAAAATGGGGGGGTGTGGGTAAATTTATTGGCCGCGGAACTGAATTCGCCAACACGGTTGGCGAATTTAGTGTTAACGGGTTTGCTCTAAATTCGCCAACCGTGTAGGCGAATTCAGTGTTGGAGCAATTGAACTGAAATCGCCAACCGTGTTGGCGAATCCTACGTGGACGCCCACGCGTCTCGCGGCGTCCACGTCAGCCAAAACAGGGGTATTATGGTTATATGTTTCAAAGGGGGGATATTTTGGGAAATAGTTACTGTAGCAGGGGCAAAAGAGTAAAAAACTCGAACATACATTCTAAATACACAATTTGACAGCCGGTGTCTCGACTTCATGCTCGACAACTTCTATCCATTAACATTTTCTTTTTTATTTATATTTTCAAACTTCACAAAACTACCGCCTGATTTTATTATCTTGTAATTCGAACAATCATCAGTTTGTCGAACCATTTAGCATAATTGTTCTAAACCATGTCAAAGAACGACATGGCCAAACCTGAGTTTTACGCATCAAAAACTTTGCTCCTCTTTTTTTCAAAGATTTTTTTTCTCTCATATCTAATATCATTTAAAAATGTATTAATATGTTAAAAAGTTGAGTTTATTTGTTATGCACTGATAAGATAAAGTTATCTAATTAAATTATTTCATATGAATAACTTTTCAAGTAGTGAGTGAAAAAAGTCATTTATCTTTAGTTATGTGACAACATTTGTGTGATGACCCCATAAATCGCCACCAGCACGCAATGGATTAATTCTTTAACGAAAGTCTTCTAACGTGCTAATCATGAAATCAAGTAGTTTTTATAAACAAATAAAAAAAGGAAACATTTTAAAATAAACTAAACATCATAACTTAATAAAATAAAATCATTTATGTAAGATACAAATTAATAAACAAAATACGAAAAATACTATGTTTGTGGTTCACTGAAACACTTTATTGACTAACATAACATAAATTGTCCTAATGGCTGAAATAAAGCTAAAGAATGCTCAACGGCAACGTGAAGTTCACCAAAAATCCAATCGGCTAGAAACTGTTAAACGAGTGGCATATATTTGTCAACGTTATCAATAAAATGGTTGATGAGGGGTGAGTCATCGTTCAATGAATGACCAACCGCTCAGTGACATAAGACAATTCATAATCATGACATACAAAGACAGTACATAATATAATAACAATCATGAAAATATTTTATATAACAATACATAATACGTAAAAGCATTTGAAAACATAACGAGTAGGGAGTTATCTAGATAGACAATCTGAGCATTATAATTTATTTATTTTTAAAATGTCTTGACTTTATGGTCTCGCTCTAATCTACATGACATGATAAATGATATATTGTACATTATGCGTGATACATGACACCAGACGTCACAGACTACCATGTCTGGGCTTCACGGTCTTGCCCTAAATAAACATAAATCCTATTTTAAATTATGACTGTACATGGTATACCAGGGTTAACGTATGTTGTCGCTGACTTACAGTTCTATCATAGACATAACTCCTATGAAAACAGTTTAAACAACACAACATGATATAACATGAACATGATAACATAACTGATAACTCATCGTGACTTTATTCATAAATATCATACACATGAGACATGACATACTTAATGCAATAAAACATATGGTCCAATGTAGTTCTAAAATAGTTTTATGACTTTCTAAAAATAGTTTCATAAATATCTACTTTCATAAATAAAGAAGTTTCAAAATAAATCATTATTTTCATAAATAATAAAATTCATAAAATGCTTAAATAATTTCATAAAATAAGTCTTGCCTTAAAGAATTTCATAAAACATGCATAAATAAATAATTTCTAAAAATAAATACATGGTTTGAATGAAGAAAGTCACTCACATAAAAATGATTGACTGATAAGGAGCACTAACGCTGGGAACTACTAACACCCTACATGGAAGCATTGCTTTCTCACTATAAAAATGAAAGAGAAGGAATAAAAAGATTAGGAACGAATAGTTTCACTAAAAAGTAGAATCTTTAAAGTTTTTGAGTAATTTAACGAATTTAAACACTTATAGGAGACTTCTATTTATAGAGGAGCTGAAGAGCCCCCTCAACACAACTTTCGATGCGAGACTCCAAATCTCGTGTGCTGTAGCGTTCCTTGGGCGTTGTAGCATGCCCGTCTCGTCATGCCACTATAGTACATGAGCTTTCCCCTTTTTTTTAACCTAAAACTATGGGTCATCACAATTTAA
>QANU01089881.1:5000-60727 GCA_003254905.1 Nissolia schottii
ATTTTTTTTCTTTTATCTTTATCTACAGTAAATTGTGCTTAATTATTAAATAATCTTTACTAACTACATGCAATGAGAAAATTAAGAGAGTAGTATTAATTAATAATTACATTGGCAGACGAGTGTTTTTTTTATTTTTATACATTTATAGGTACTTTTGTCCACTTAACTTCTTTTGTATCATTATCAAGACTATTTATTATATTTCTTAATTTATGCATTAACCTTATTGTTGACAAATAAATTGAAATGGAGAAAGTAGATCTTTATTTTCTTACAAAGGACAATTGCCGTGAACATTATTGGAGATTTGGAGTTATGGATTTTCAGTTGAAACTAATAGTTTTGCAGGGTCAATGTATTGTGCAGTTGAGGGTGAACTATAATCCAATGAATAGAAAGAAACTTGAGATGAGTGGAGCCTTTTTTGTGCAAAACTTGAGAGATGCAATGTTGGTGTGGATGTCCTGCCCCATTGTTTACTTTGATCAAAGAGAAGATGAATGGGCGATATGCATGCTATTCGGCCAGTCATTTTATATAGTGGTTTCAATATTGGAAATTCATATTCATTGCTTCCTTCTATGCCCGAATGAAATTGATCGTTTCATCAATTTTATGGTTCTTTTTTTTTTTCAATGAAAAACGTTCAAGCCGACTCAAACACAAGGTAAACAAGAGTACAATAAAAACTACAACGACCTACTAACAACACCTCTGACTTAGTCATCCTCTTCAGCAAACTCATCAAAAATAGGGATCAAGCCACATTAATTACAATGCTAATCACGACTCCAACTCTTGTGACAATGTCATTAAGAACAGGAACCGTACTTACAATAAATTATTCAACCCGAAACTCAGACATATCATGACAATGAATTTTTCATCAATTTAACGTTCCACCGATTTTTTCTTTCTTTTAATTGCTTCTTTTATGGTTAATGTTAACTGATTATTCTCTTATATATCAAAAATGCTACATGTACACCCAATTTTATACACTTATACATACACCATTAATAATGCACAAACTTTATTCTCATGAGTGCACAAACATTACAAACTTATAGATGATATTCTCAATTATACTTAATTAAGTGTACATACATTACATGCATTAAAATACAAACTTTGTATATAAGTATATGGTATATGTATGATGTATATTTTTTAATGTGCGTATAGCAAGACTCCTTATATATAAGTGATAACCATCATAGTTCATACCAATCTCAATTTGGTATAGTTCCGTCCAACATCGGATTCTTTAAACAACAAAGAAAAAAAAGTAGTAATAAACATGTAGAGACATGATTGTGAGAATAATGAAATTTCTCTTGAAATCTTTTTCTTGTTTCCCCCTTTAGGAAAACGTGAACTTGGATAGTTTTTAAATCCGTACATATACATGTGGTTTAGCTTTCAAACTTTGAGATGCGATAACGCTACTGAAGATATCCCACACAAAAAGGAGAAGAAAAAAAAAAAACGGCAATACTGCAATGGCCCATAGAGATCATTACAAAGATAATAGGCCATATTTATTTGTATAAAGTCGATTAGTCATACATACATGCATCTCTTTAAACAAAACTCATACAACAAAAATAATTTAATAAAACACGTAAATCAAGTAGAGAATAATATATTATACCACGTACACACTCACCAAACCCACCACTTTATATTTGCACATAGCAATTATCAAATGGTAATAATTAAGAATGGGATATACAGTATGCTATGACATGCATATAGTACACGCTATTATAGTGGTGTTAGATGGAGGGGCAGCAACAGCGAATACTTTTTTGCGAAATTCTAATTGTCGTCTTCTTTTCCGTTAAATAAATTTCTGTATGATATTGTAGGTAACGTAATCTGTTTGGATTTGGGGATTTGGTCCATCTAATTCACGCTTGTGAAACGCTGTTGTCAACAAAAAAAAATCTCCTTTTTTTTTTGTGCATTTGTAAAATAATTTCACACTTATGGATTTAAACCGAGGATTACTTTTGAAAGGACAACAATTTTATGTGTAAAATAGTTTATTAACTTTTAAATGTTTCAATTAATTTAATAATTTAATTCTCTTGACTTTTAAATGAGATCCCTGTACATTTTTTTATTTAGTTGGCATAAAAAATGCTAATTATATAAATGTTGAAAAACACAAACTGAACAATGGGTTTTATGTGTTAATATGCATTTTTAAATTTAAATTAAATTTTTTTAATATTTTATTAAGTGAGAAAAAATTAAATTATTTAATCTATAACAATGATAATTTAGGATGTTAAATTGTCTGTTTTAGTAAGTGCTCGTATCAGGATAGGCAATGGCGTACATGGGTTAGATTAGACGAGGCTCAAATTTGACCCAATTTTGTGATCAGATTATTATTTTGAACTTAAGTTCGACCTGATATTAAACTTAATAATAGCTGAGCCAAATTAGACGAACTCGATATTTAGATAACATATAAAGATTTTGACATTACGTATAGTAAAATCATAAAATTTTAGATGTAAAAATTAAATAAAATAAAAGGATGTTGTACAATAAATATTTTAAAATAAGTTATATTAATACAAAATACCATAACATTATACAAAATGTATCAATTAATATGAAAAAAATCTCATAATTTATTAGAAATATTTAATGACACAAAAAAAAGTGCAATGACAAATTTCAAGATATGAACACCGCCAAATAAGCCTAAATATAGGTTGAGACAAGTCTTAAACACCCTAATTTTAAGGTTGTGTTTCGTTCTTGATACATGATACAAATACACAGACATAACAACACAAAATTCTATTTGGTTATAGATATAAGTACAAAAATTTGTGTCATAAGACAAAAAATTAATGTTTGTACCTCCATGTTGCGGGGACAAAGAGACAGGAGGCGAAAGTAACACTTCAATGAAGCTTTTTCCTTCCAATTTTACCTTTGACATATTTTTTTATTGACAATTTTAACCTTAACATACGAAAGCAACAAGTGCAACCACTCACCACCACCACCACTTCTGCTACCAATAAATTGTGTCTTATATATCATCATCAAACAAAATATAAAACTTATTTTATGTCTTTATCTTCATGTCTTTGTATCTATGTTTTGTATCAAAACGCAGCCTAATGAACTAAATATTCACCTTACATGTTTAAGTAATATACTATCTTATATTTTGAATAGATAAAGATTATGAATTTTCAAGCTTTGATGGTCATGGACCCAAAATGGAGATTTTGTCCAAAAAAGATATATAAAATTGCAGCTAAATAAAATCCAATGCCACATTTCACATGCTCATTGGTTGATTACAATGGGATGCGACCGATTCCCATACTCAACTTTTGACCATACTCAACTTTTATCTAAAAAAGTCTAACGTATAATAAATTTTGCTTGCAATGTAAATTATTATCCTGCATGAAAATTAAACTCAAATATATACGGGATAGTTTCTTGATATATAATTACCTTGGGTGAAAATCACTCTGAATCTTTCTAAATAAATGAACCAGTGAATCACATTCAGCAGCAAGCCCAGTTTCCTAATATTCCTCTTTCCGTTCAATTTTTTTCTTTCCGAAGGGGAAAAGTTGCAAGGATACGCAACTTTTCGGTTTTCATTACCCTGAAAACCAAAAATGGATAAGAAAGGAGAATGAGTTTGGGCAACTGAACTGGGTGAGCAGCAAGAGAGAGAGAGAGAGATGTGAGTTTATGAACCAAAGCGGGGGCCCTTCTGGTTTTTTGGCTCCCTTCTACTTCCACTAGATTAGCTGCATTTGATTAACTAGAATCTAAGTTTGGGAAGATTAGTCTCTCATCCTCAATGCCATATTATGAAAGAAAATATTCATCTATCGTAATGAATAATGTGGATATAATGAGAATCACTTCCGGATAAATATAGAACTTAAGGAGCTTACATGAGCAAGTTTGTGTGTTATACTATTCTAAAGTTGAGGCAACAGATATTGGGTTTGACACCTTAAATACTAGGATTTGAGAAAAGACGTTTCTCGATGTTACTCTTCACATAATCCAAAGTGTTCTTCAGCCCATAAATAATGGGCCGTCGCTGTTTCCTATGAATAAATCCTTGTTTTCTATGACCCGGAAATTGAGTCCACGACATTTGGTGATTGAAAATATGTGAAAAAAATATATATATAAAAATACGCCCACCGTGGGGCTCGAACCCACGACCACAAGGTTAAGAGCCTTGCGCTCTACCAACTGAGCTAGACGGGCTTATTAACATCTGTTCCCAGATTTAATTAAATATAAAATAACGCGACGTATTGTCTTGCAAACAAATTATTGAACCAAGGTTGTTGTTGGCTGCCTATTTCAAAAAGTACTAGTAAAGGAATGAAATAATCAATACTAATTGGTGTTTGATAATGCTGAGGGAGGAAATCTAGAAAGCAAAAGCGAGCAAGCAGGATTGAATAACCAAAATCTCACAAACAAAAAGTTATTGACAATTTTACTCTTTTGCTCCTGTTACTCAAACTAATTACCAAAATACCCATGTTTTGAAATATATTACAGGAGTACCACGGTTTTGGCAGACGTGACTTTGGTGGCAGGCGAATTCAACACAAATTCGCCAACCGTGTTAGCGAATCCAACACAAATGTGTTTTAAAGAAAAATGTAATTAAAAATTAGTTATTCTAATAAGTCATTGTAACTACATTTATAAATTTTGTTAATTTGTTTAGGCACATGTGAAAAATATGGTTTCTTAGGTACGCTGCAAAAATTCAAAAAATAATTTTGCAAAAAGACTGGGATGCTCTTTATCATGCGCGCGGGGGCAAATCCATCGATTTGCACTTCGAAGAGCTCAAACGGCTTGGACTCATGCGCGCGAGCCCAACTCCCTTCTCGACTATTTTTGCTAATACAACAACTACTAAATGTATATAAACACTTAAAAGGTTTGTGATCTAACTAATATGAAACTAAAACTTTTGAAATATCAAAATGTGAAACACCTAGTTCACACAAGTTCACATTACCATGCTTTGCGCTATACAACCACTCTACACACACTATTCACTCACCTTATTTAATTCATTTTCCTTGTGTATAGTCTTTTATCACATTTCCTTGTTAATGATTATAACAGAAAATCCATCTTGAAAATCTAGTGCAACATTTGCTTTGTGCAAAAATATGTAATTACTTTATGGTGAAATGTCTCAATGTGTATTATAGGTTATATGTATTTTATGTATTATAGTTAGATAGTGAAAACTATTTAATTCCAAATAATTATTCTCTAATGACAATTTCACATTCTAATATAATTTGAAATTTTAGATACAAGATTTTTAGCCTAATACCATATACATAATGATAAGAACGTAACAAAGTATGAGAAATAATCCACTAATTTGAAAATTGAACATAGTCTTGCCATATAAAGATCCACACAATTAAATTTTTACCTTTCAACTTTTTAACTTTTCAAAATCATTTTCAAAAGAATCATTTTCAAACAAAAATATACATATTCAATTGTGGGCGAATTCATACAGTAGGTTATATGGATCCTCTAGTACAAGAATTTCACAAACTTAATCTTGCATTAATTTTCACCAACATAACAAAAAACGCATTATTTTCCCATTCTTTAACATCTAAAAAACGAAGGAAATGTGATAAAAGACTATACACAAGGAAAATGAATTAAATAAGGTGAGTGAAGAGCGTCCCGATCTTCTTGCACAATTATTTTTTGGATTTTTGCAACTTACCTAAGAAACCATATTTTTCACATGTGCCTAAACAAATTTACAAAATTTATAAATGTAGTTACAATGACTTATTAGAATAACTAATACAATTTTAATTACATTTTTCTTTAAACCACATTTGTGTAGAATTCGCCTAACCAGTTGGCAAATTTGTGTTGGATTCGCCAAACCCACTGGCGAATTTGTGTTGGATTCGCAAACACACTAATTGTGTTGGCGAATTTGTGTTAAATTCGCCAACTGTGTTGGCGAATCTAACGTAGCACTGTCACACTACCACTGAAGCCACGTCAGTCAAAACTGTGGTACTCCTGTAATATGTTTCAGAATAAGGATATTTTGGTAATTAGTTTGTGTAACAGGGACAAAAGAGTAAAATTGTCAAAGTTATTGATAAAAGAGGAGTGTGAAATAACACATAACGTAACTTCTTTCTTCTTTTTTTTTCACCTTTGTTGGTCCTTCCATCTTAATTAAAAAATTGACTCCATGTAAAAAAAATTATAATTGCAAGAAGACTCATTTTACTTATTTTTTTTTTATATTTAGAGTCATCTTTATCAAAATGTTTTCCCCTAATTAAAAACCCAAAATGTTTTTAACACTGCTTCCTGCTTTCATTCAATTTCACAATTTACTTCCCATTTCTATTTACGACCCTCTCGGTTCCATTATGTCCTCTCCCAATCCTTCTTCCCATAACTTTGTAACTGGCTACAATTTTATCTCCACCAAGGACTTCAACCCACATGTTATAATCCCTTTGTCTGATACTAACGGCCTTTTCTGCACATATCCTTGAAGATTATAACTTATAAGTGACTCCCTTCTCTATAACACCCGTGTCTATTATTCAAATTATACCTAGTTACGTTGTTGGTTCTTCTTCTACTTCTACTCCTGCCTTGACTCTGGTTCGCACTGGACTTCCCATTCGTAGAGATGGTGGTGGCCAGCGATGGCCTTGGGGAAGAAGTTCATGATGTGATTGTTTGCATCTCTAATTAGTTTATTTAATTAAGAGAAAAAATACATTTTAATGATGTAACATTAATTACAAAAATAAAATCAATCAATTCTCTTTGTAATTATAAAAAATTGACATGATATCAATTTTTTAATTAAAAAATAAAGACCAATGAAAGTTTAAAATCACGAAAAAAGATAAAATGTTTCAACTTCTATGTTTAAAGCATGTAGAAAGAATCCAATCAACAAATTAATATATGCTTAATATGTTCTATTCAACTCAAACGGAATGGCTTATGATAAAAGGATACTGCAGTCTATGTAAAAAAATAAACAAATTGGTATGAGGATCAAATGTCGTGTCCAGTCTAATCAAATGACAAAATCATATTCAATCTCAGATTAATTCCATCAAAATATATCCATACAAGCTTCCACTACTTAAGCCATCATCAGTAGCATGCGGCAGCACCAAACCTAGCCATTTGGGAGGAAGTAAGTTGTGCGGAATTATAAAATGGGTGTAATGAAGTTTGAGGAGTGATTAGCATTCACACATTAAAAAGTCATTTATTTTTATTTTGCTTATGTATCAAAATATAGTTGAATGTTTCTATAAAATTTGTTTACACTAAATGTAAATCGCAATTAAAAAATTATTGATGAGATGATTGTGTGGCTTTTATTGACATGTCTTCACTCTTCACCGTTGAGATATAATAGAATATAATTTGTTAAAATATAAGAGTTATGTTATTATAATAATTATTTTAGATAAATATTTAATACCCATACTTATTAATATGTGCGGTTGATTAGGATGAAATTGATTACCGGCATCAACACATTTATGAGTGTCATTGTTAAAAGTTGTCCAAAATAACTATCATAATATCATCACTAGAATATGAAATATAAATTTAGATAAAATATTGAAACAGTTAGAAAAGAATATTAATTAATGGTGGACGGTGCGTGACGTACGTGCCAAACCCTGTATCGAAAAAACAAAGAAAAAGAGCAGAGAGAGAGAGAGAGACACCCTCGCCCTCGGCCACACCTGAAGGCCTCAAAAGGGGATGCAGAGGCCATTTGACCCGAAAAAAGGACGGTAGGACCCACGGAAAGGAAGGGTGGGCAAAAGATAGCAAGACCCACCCACAACAGTAACCAATATCCGTTACCTGCCTTTATATTAAAAGTGAGGAAGAAGAAAGAGCTTCCCCGCACACGCAAACCACCCCATCAAGTTAACTACCATTCTCACTCATCTTCTACCCTCTATGCCTATATAGCTAAACAGATCTATATTTTCGTTTTCATTTATTGATTTTTTTGATTACTCTCAGAGGCCAATCCCAGTCCCCCCGCCCCCCTGTATGTTGCGGAGGAGTCCACGGCGACGATCGCCGGCGATAGGATCCCGGAGAATCAAGCCGCCGCATCCGTCCCCGTCGCCTCGTCGGAGGAGCAATTACAAGTCAAGGAGGCCTCTCAAGATCTTGAAGCGCTGCTCGTCGGCGCCGGTGCTTTTGTACTCCGGAGGCGGCGGTGATGTTGACTTTGACGTTGACGTTGACGTGGAGGCCTCGTCTGGACGTTTCATGAGGAGCGGACGGAAGCTTTTCCGTCCCCAAACCTTCTCCGATGCCTTTCTCTCTTCCCCTTCTCTGTTCCCTTCCTCTCCGCTCACTCACACTAATAAGGTTAGAACCTAAACCTCTCTCCAGCTTCAGCTTTAATTCTCATCTATTATTAGTCCATTACAGTTTTAAATTTGATTGTTCATTTGTGATTGTTTTAAAGCAAACTACTCATTCTTAATTATAATATGGACTTAATTAGAATACGTTGATTTTTAAATTTAAATTAGTTTTACCCATCTCATCATATATCAATATATTAACATATATAATTGATTACCACACACCCACCCGCTTAAGAACTCATTTAAAACTTTGGTCTCCAAGTATCTATCTAATTACAAATACAAGAGTTGATGCATAGAGAACACCCGAGACAGTGAAAAAAAAAAAAAAAACAAATTAAACTCTATTGTAACGTTACCTAGAAGGCTAGCTAGATTTTTGGGCCGGCCCAGCGGTTAACTTGCTCTAGTTTTTAATATGTGTGATTTATATCGTGCCCTTGCATCTAATCCAATCCAACAGTTTCTTTGTTTGCTTCTATGTGACAATAAAATAAAATAGTCAATGATAGGTTTCTTTCACTTGAGGAAATGAAGAATTAGTGATGGCGTATTTGTAACGCAGATAATTGGGCGTGTAACTGAACTCATTTCATGATCCTTTCCCAAACTGGAAGGGTCAATTTTTTACTGCTTGACACTGTCAAAATTGGAACAGGGGTGAAAGTAGGGTCTAGAGTGGCATGATTATTATTTTTATTTATATAAAAAGAACACCGAGTCTAGCGTTTGAGAGTGAGTGCAAATTTATTTTACTCTGCCTTCAATTTTCTCACAATTTTGTTAGACCAATCAAATCAAATATATAAAACAATTTCCGACTCTAGAGTTTTTAAGATTACGTAATACAGTCGGAATTGATTTAGTAAATAGTATTAGGTGTAGTGACGTAGTAGGTTTGCATGATTTATGACCAATTATTAATAAACTTGACCAGCCCTTTCATAACAACCACAATTTTACAATTCATTTACTCTGTAGTCATCACAAGTGGACACATTCTTCTATTGACCCCGCGTGTTCGATACAGGGGACGTACGACAAAGAAGCTAAGGTGGTGATTAATGTGACGGTTGAGGGAAGTGCAGGTCCAGTCCGAACCATGGTGAAATTGGGATCCACCGTGGAGGAAACAATAAGGCGTGTGGTGGATATATATAGTGAAGAAGGCAGGAGCCCTAAGCTCGATCTAAATGTAGCATCCAAATTCCAATTGCACCAGTCCTACTTCAGTCTCCAAAGTAAGTGACAAATTAACAGTCAATATTTCCAAATCACATTTAGCTAAATAATGCTACACTTTGCATATTCCTTTTCACCTGGAACGGTAATATATAAAAATATTATATCGCATAGTTGCAACACTCATTCACATAATGTAGTGAATTAAATAACAAAAATATACTTTGATAATGCGTGGCCTACGCAAAACTCCTTTTCTATTTTTTGGTCAACTGCAAAACTTTTCCAAGTTGAATGGTTTACTCGATGATGTGCCTAGACATGGAAAATTGATTAGATAAAAATTAATTTTATGCATAGTTCAGGTGTTTTACACTTCCTTGTCAAAAGGGTGTAATACTATATTATATGACCAATAAAATCAAATAACACAAATCATTTGTAATGGATCTTTTCATATAAAAAATTATTATGTTTGGTTTTGTTAAAAAATGAAAAATACAAACATTTGAATTGAATCTTACTAATTTTAATAAGATTTCGCTTATCTAAATTTTGTATCTTTTTTTCTTTTAACATGATAAAACATAACAAATTTTAAAATAAGAGGATTCATTCCCTAATTCATTGTACACAAGAAGAGGCCTATTTAAGTTTTGTTAGAGGGCTTTTTGGGTATTGAACATTTGGCTTATGTGATTTACTTGATAGGTTTGGAGAAATCCGAAGTGATTGGGGATGTCGGTAGTAGAAGTTTTTATCTACGAAAGAGTAATAGAGCATCTCCTCTGAATTCATTCACTCACTCAGAAAGTGCTCTGCAAATATGCACAGGTAGCTCATCTCCTCCGTCCATTGCAACTCCTCCGTCGTTACTCCCATCTTTCATTGCCCGGAAGATAAGCAAAATCGTAAGAAGAGTCAACAGGCTTTGGAATATTGTGGTTTGCTCGCAATGATGGACAACCAAAAAACCTGCAATTAAGTTTGGTATAGGATTTTGATTTCTTTTTCTGCTATATAAACTTCAAACAGTGGCACAAAAAGGCAACCATTTTTTACATGTTGCTTTTTAACCCTTCATTTTCATCTTTTCCCTGTGTAAATATAGCTATTCAAATTGTAAATGCAACCATATGCAAAAGTTGTTAAAGATATAAAAATTATTTGATTGTCTCTACTTATTAATTTAAATTTTTCTGAGAGGGATGATTTTTGAAATCATAACAATGTTGTTGCTAATCATCATTCACCAAGGAAACAATAGCTAATCCAGTATCAACTGGGAGAGATTCAAAACTGAAACAACTAATTGCAATATGTCAGTATAGTCAAGGGAAATTAGATCGAATATCAATGGGGGCACATGATAAAGAATAGAGAATTCACTATTTTTCGCAACCCGTTTCCTTTATTTTGCCTTTTATTTTTTGTTTTGGGCCAACCCTCCACTCTTTTTTAAATCTTTATTGCCTGCTCCTTTTCACTATCAAATGAGTCCATTTGGGCCCATTGGACTCGTTACAACTCATTGGGTTCGTAGATTTTGCTGTGAACACTGTATTCTACTTATCACTATGATAAAAAATAATTGTAAATCATCATTATAACATTTTTAATAACTTCTTAATCACATTTTTTTTGGTAAGGAATTTCTTAATCACGTAAAAAATATTAAGTTGTTTGTTCATTTTAAATATATTAGTATTTTATGTTTTAAGCACTAAATAACATAATAATATAATATTATATCTCCTTAATTAATTATAACAAAAGTAAAAGCATTTAATGCCTAATAAACAGTAACAGACATTTAATACAATATTTTTTTATATTGGCGGCAAGAGGGTTTAAACTTATGATGTTATATAAACTACTCAAACCGTCACCAAGATCACTCCTCGTGACCTTATGATACAATATTTTAAAAATAATGAAAAGAATTATTTTGCCATATGTTCTCATATAACTGTCAACTTTGTTTTTTCTTTCATAAATAACTTCTTTTTGCTAAATTCACAAATAATTGTATGTTTTAAAATTATAGACAATATATTTTTTTTTGGTTATACACCTTATTAAATGAGTGCGGTGGAAACGAGAGTGTAGGAAAAAAATCATAAAAAATAGAATCAACGAATATTTAAAATTCATATAAGATAAAAGTCAAAATATCAAATAAAAAAAGAATAACATATAAGATTAAGATAATCAAACACAACTAAGACATTACTAAAGACCGATGTCTTAAAATTTAGAAATTCAACCAAAAAACGGTAAGATAATCCTCATAGTTATATTATCATTTTCTTTCTTAACATTTGATACAAAGAATTATATATTTATTCATATTTTGTGAATAATATTATAAAATATTCAAAAAGTTTCCAACGTTGAAGTTTTTTCAATCGTTTCCTTAATTCACACACAGGTATAAAATTGCACAGTAATACAAGCGCAGGAAAATAGTATAGATATCCAATCAATGATCAAAGATTATCATCAAACCGGAGTTGGTCCAATTGGTAAGCGACTTGGTATTACTTAAGTAAGGTCTCGAGTTTGAGACCTTGTGTACAATAAAGTAAAAATGTTTTTTTAGCAAGTATCTTAAGTTAAGGATTCAATAAAATAGTTTTTATTAAAAAAATAAAATTTTAATATTCCAATACAATAATAATAAAAAAAAAATTAGCATCACACTTGTTAGTTTATCCACATGTTAAATATGGCTCTATTATTTGTTAAAAACAATTCACCTGAGGATCCCCATCAACAACATTGAATAATTTCTCATGGTCATTAATTGTGTGACCGAGAAAACTCGAGATCTAAATTCATTGTTCTCGTTCAGGTACTCTGACGAAAATGAAATCTGAATTTGAAGCAAACCTTCCTAAAATCCAAACAAAGATGTTAAAAAGTAACTCCAGCACTTTCCAAGAAGCTTCCTCCTCCTCCTCTGTACCATATAAGTTGGGCCACCCTTGTCATCCTCTCACATTCCCTCCTCTGACGTTACATTTTTACAGGCAACCAAAATCTATCTCGTAGCAGCAAACCAACAGAAAAGAACCCACAAAAAATCTTCAAACGTTGGATTTTGATTCCCCGGTCGGAATGGGTGGATTGGTGTCGACTCCTCCAGCGAGTCCAAGCATGGGAAGAGGGGAATCTCTTGTTATGCCACCGAAGCTGCTACTCAATGTGACCATCGATAACAGCTTGGGGGCAATACAAGTGATTATGCGCCCCGAAGAAACCGTCGCTGATTTAATAAAGGCGGCATTGTTGATTTATGATAAGGAGAAGAGGAGACCCCTCTTGAAGGACACTGACCCTAATTCCTACGGCCTTCACTACTCCCCTTTCACCCTCCAATGTAAATTTAATTACCTCAATCCTCTTCCTTTCTTTCTCTCTTATTAATGAGATTGAATTATTATTATTATTATTAATTATTGCACATTTCAGAGTAGACTCCCTATGTATAATTTGAATTTTGCTACACCAATTTAGCTATGGTTTTGTCCCACTAAATTTTAGTTTCTAATGAGACTTTTTTTCTATTTTATTGAAGTTATTTATTTTGTCACTTAAAGGTACGGTGGTAATAGTGATCTTTGCATTTGCTCTTATGTTCCCAATTACAATAAAATTGGAACCTAGTAAAAAACAGAGATACGATGCATAAATGTAATCATTCAACTATGTATGTATTTTACTTTGATTTGTTGTTGATGAGCGAGAGCAATTGGGGGTGCATGGTGCAGGTTTGAAGGCGAGTGAGAAGTTGAAGAACTTGGGGTCAAGGAATTTCTTTCTCTGCTCAAGGCCTCCTACTACCTCTTAATTTTTTTACTAGGCAGTGGATGCCCAATTGGTTCTGCGTTTGCTTTCGTCCCTATTTTTTCACCGCGCATTTTGCCAGAGAATTTGATTGCCCTTTTTGTTGTGTATACATTTTCTCTCCATGCAAATCATATTGTTTTGTACCCTCTAGAGTTTTCACCTTGGCATGTTTCTAGTTATCGTTTTTAGCCTCTAAATAATATATTATTATTATTATTATTATTATTAGTTAAACATGTTTTGAATTTGGTTAAGCTCTGGACATATTTCTCACCGTGGGGCGTGTGGCTGAATTGACAACTTAAATTATTACATAAAGCAAGGCGACAAAGTCAGACTAATGCAACCATGACATTTTGGGATAAATTACTTTTTGATATTTAAAATTGCCAGAGATATTGTACTCATAATTTTGGAGATGGTGCATTAAGGTTACTCTTACTCTTAACAGATGCATTTTCTTGTTGGAGACTAAATTATTTAGCACCCGTGTAATAGCTTGTTGATACCTATACTGGTTGAGGAAGAACAATTGAGGTAGCTAGGCTTCACTTATTGTTGCATATTTTTGACAAACATGGTGACTGCCTAGCATTTGTTTAAAGAAAGCTAGCATAGAAATATTTGTATGTTCTTGTGTGTTCTAGGAGCATTATTAAGCACTCATTTTAATTTATAGTATTTAAAAAATATATAAAATCTAAATAATAAGTAGTTGATAATACTTGTAAAATACGCATTAAATATGGTCCAAGAGTATATAAGAATTTATCAAACTGCTGATTAATACATTAAAGTAGAGATTAGCCTCTAACATAAATGGACAAAATATATAGTTTGGTTAGAAATTCATGAGGTACTCAAAATTAATTTATTTCAGCGAAAGTATATTGTAAGCAAACAATTATAAGCCTCTGAGCTATTGTACCTAAGATCCCTCCGAGATGACGGCCGTCTCCCTCTGCTTCACCTTCTTCCCTGACAGAGTAGAGAAGGGAGCTAGAAAAGCAAGCTTTCTGAAAGCCCCTATTCTATCAGGGTATGAAACCAGCGCCGGTCTGTATTGCGTGCGAGTGGCCCGTAAGAGTTTAATTTTAGTTTTGTGTGTTTTTGGTTGAAATTGGGTTTCAGCTATATGGATAGGCCCAAAGAGGGACTAGCACTTGGGCCAGCTTTATTCACATTGTTTTATTCTTTTGACGAGACCCAAAAGGTGTTGATTGTGTTTGTCGTGTTGAGTGAGTGGCGTATGCGCACGTGCAGGCTGTGCGAGGTGGAAGGGGGTTGCTAACGTGCGCACTTTGTCATGGGAATGAAATGAAGGGGGAGGGTTGAAAGAGAGAAGCAGAAGAAGAAGAAGAAGAAGACGAGGCTGGATTGAAAAGTTGAGAAAAGAGGCAAAAAGGAGAGAAGAGGAGAGGAATTCACACAGAGAGATACAGAAATGGGGGATCTGATCGCGTGGCTCATCTCCTTCTTCCTCCTTATTGTCTTACTCGTCCTCGTCACTTACCAGGTCCTTCTTTGTGCTTTTTTATTTATTTTTATTTCAATTCTATTTCCAAACAATACAATTTCATGCATTAGAGGTTGTAATTGCGGAAAGGGAATAAAAATCCCGCCGCTGCTCTTATATCATGTCATATATCACATTCTTTATGTTCTTTCTACTTCTAGGTGCTATGAATGAATATGATGATTTCAGGGGTGTAAGATCTCTGTCTGTCATTGCAAGCTCTTTGTTATTTTCTGAATCTTAAGGCCTGGATGGATAAAATCTTCGGGAGTTGCATGCATTTCTCCAATGGGGTGGGTTTGTTTGTGGGGTCTAGAATTTCTCTGTTTCCGATTTACGTTTTAGGGAAGGGGAAACACGCTTCAAGGTTGTTTGTTTTCATCTGCAGTATTTTTAACATGTTTGGTCGCTCTAGAAGTGAGAATTTTTCACTTCTGGTAGCTGCCAGAATCAATTCAGGCTATTCCCACTTGGAAACCAAAGACATAATGCACGTATCACACTTTTATGGGGTATAATTATACTCAACAAAAGTTATAAACATTTTTTGTATCTAAACCTTGAAAGTTCTAATATTTTGATAAATATATGCAGAGGAATTAAGTTGTATATGATGTTGTTGTGTCCCATATTTTTGAATTTAGGGCTTAGGAGTTCCATTTATCCCTAAATTCTGTCACTTTCTTTGTTTCTGCCTCAGAGCTCTCTGAAGATGTTTAATTGTTTTTCACAACACTTACTGCCAAATCAAAGTTTTGTCATTGCTATTATCTATTTTCCTCAAGGACTGTTATAATGAACTTGGTTGCATCTGCTACACTGTCAAGCCTACCTTTTGCTATCATCTAAGGTATGCCCACTATGTTCAACATTTGTTGCAGCTAATGTGCCTGGCAGACCTTGAATTTGATTATATAAATCCCTATGACTCCTCCTCTCGAATAAACTCGGTGGTTTGGCCCGAGTTTATTATTCAAGGTATTCTATGCTGCTTCTACCTTGTTACAGGGCATTGGATCATGACACTGTTCTGTGCTCCTTACCTCTTCTTCGACGTGCGATTGTAAGCTTTCGATCAAATCTACAAATAAGCTTGTGAAGTGCAGTGTTTCTTAATGTATATTTTGTTTCTGGGAAATCTTTAAGTAGAAATAATCCATGTTTGCACACTCAGTTTGAGAGTCAGAAGATAGCTTGACTTTGAATTTTGAGTCCTTTGCATTTTTAAGCATTGGAGTATTGTGACTGCCTAGCTGAAGAGTAACTTGTTGATAGTGAATGAATCAGGTCAATTTGATAGAGTTAACCTATGTTTTGGTTTATACATTCATGAAATCATGGAGTTGCTAATCAGACTACATTTCTTATACCAAGTACTGAATATTATGTTTATAGAAAACCTATTGACGGGCAAAATATACATGTGTAGTGTAGTTTGGGTCAGGGAAGATACTTTCAATGCCTTTGCATTCTTCTGCATTTAAGTGAGTGTAGGAATGTTCAGAGAACTGAACCAAACCAATTAAACCATTCCCCCCCCCCTCCTCTCACCCGAAAATAATAAATATACATATCTTAATGCATTGTAACGTGTTTAATATGGTCCTGCTGCTGATTGCATATTTGATTTCTTTGATCAGGTATAGGCAAGGAAAGCATTTGGTTGATGTTACTGAGATATTCAACCTGCTGTCCTGGGAAAAGAAGCAACGACTTGTCAAGCTCTTCTATCTTGTTTTCACCCTTTTCTTCTCTGTATTTTGGTACCTTGACTTTCAAAAAAATGCCTCAATGTCTTTCCTTTATCTTTTTTCATTAAAATAGATGTTATTCTTAAACGTTCATTTTGCTGCAGGATGATCTACACAGCATTGGATGATTGACCGTGACAAGTGATGGTAGTTGATTACAGGTGTTGTGGATGGCTCTCTGAAATCACCAGTGCCGCAAATTTCCCTGCTCACTTGTGACAGAGAGCGGTTAATTACTTCCCACATGCGACACTATCTTTGACAAAGGTGCACTTTTGAGGTGAGTAGCAGGCTCGTCTTGATTGTTGGACTGTAAAGATATCTGTAACAATACATTGCAAGCTGTTTCATAGCCTGTACGATCTATGCTTATTTAATTAATATGCCTTGATGCATTTAGTAAAAGGCATTTACAAGAGGTAATGGTGACTAGGCAGGGCTTTTTGGGGTAGTTTGTCTGCATAGTTCAAATGCCTATTAGGCATGCCTATGTACCAAAAAGAAAAATGATGTCCGAGTAATATATTCATATTGAATTTGTTTAACAAGTTATGTGGTTGTAGCCCTCAAGTAGGGCTTACCATTGACATTGGGATCGGAAGTTCAAGCAAGATGAGTGGTCAAGGTTGCAAATTAGGGTTTGTTACCTTTTAAGAGAGGTTCATTGATATATGACCGTTCTCTTTTTGAACATTGAGGAATACTAAAGTCTCCTTAACCTAAGAAAAATGTTTTAATTACATAATTTTTATCCGAATTTAATTGCTAGAATAATGTGGCATGTATGGTAATTTTCATATTGTTAAGTGGGTGAGTGGGTCATACCACTTTTATTTCATTCAACCATCATTTTTATTTTCAGGTAAAAATTTTGACAATTAATTCTAACATTCTAATATTACTCTCTAACATTAGAGACTTGCATTTTTATCAACCATCCAACCAAGTTTTCCTTATTTATTGATTGTACACCAATAGAGAGTATCTATTTCGTGAGGGATACGTATTAATAATTTCGAGCCAAAAATAACAAGGCTCTAAACTAAGAACATCGAAACTTCAATTCCCTGTGACAGAAACAAGAAAATGTCAAACATACCCAATTTCACGGCATGCATGCACACTAATCAAGTCAACAGATTGATGATACATTCACAAAGAACAAGACTGCGTTAACGACAAAACAGGCCTAGATTCTCGGAGAACACCTTACCATAATCAAATAATCATGAAAGCATTACTGTTCAACGTCCCTCTAATGCCAGGATAAAGAAAAGTGACTTACACAGATGCTCAAATTGATGGGATTATTATACACACAACTTTTTTCATAATTATTTGCATTAAGTTTGTTAAATATTTATTGATTAGCATTTATACTTAATATTTAAATAAATTACAAATTTAAAATTTTGACAACATAACAAAATTCTCAATTCTTGAAAAAAAAAATTTAGGATACGGTTTCGGAAGGGCTAACGCAATCCACAGCACAGTTCATTGATTAAGTCTAACATGTTATTACCCGCATGCACAAGCATTATTAACATTTGGAACTTTTTCATCTACACTTGGCCTTTTGGTTTTATATCTTTCGTTATTGTAAGACGATTATTTTTTTTATTTTATGGGAAGACAAAATAAAAGTAAAGAAAATAGAAGGAAAAAAAAAAGAGTATATTTTTATTTATTTGGATGAGGAAAAAATTAAAATAAAAGATGATTAGTAAAATGTATTTAAAATTAAATTACAAACAAAATAAAATGATACATACATATCCTCATTTCTAATTACTTATTTATTCTTTCCAGGGGATATAATTATCATTTCAACAATTCTTCTATTCACTCCCTTATTTTTCTTTCCTCTTAAAATTCATCAAATAAGTAAAATTTAAATCCTTTAGAGTGAGATTTATTTTATGGATCAAATGATAAAATCCATCACTTTATTCTCAGAGAATCTTTGTCCGAAGTAACCATTCTCTTATTTTAGTGAGCACGACTTGGATCATTTTCAAACGCTAATCGTTAATATAAAGGATCAATATTCTCTCATGTTTAAAATAAACATGAAAAGGTCATGTTAATAAAGAATAAAGATGTGAACATAACCCTCTTATATTTATTTTAAACACCAGAGGATCCTCATCTTAATCCAAATACTCTAAAGAATATAAATTATATAATATACCTATACAGAATATTGGAAACACAGACCAGTAATTAATGGGGCAAGAAATGGAAATCAGTTTCAAATTATTCATTGTCATTATACCAAGGAATACGCAATCTATTACTCGGAGGACAGGTGGATTTTCGGGAATAACCATTACATCAAAACATCCTACACTGACACAAACATGGAGCATCAGAAGCATTTCTAGATTATTGAGATCTTGTGAACGTAGTTATCCCCGCCGTGATACTCACCCGCCATAGCCAGATGCGCGAGGGTCGACTCGGATTAATCAAGACTAAGCCTTAGATATTAGATAGGCAACCTAAAAAAAATTCTACATGGACATGAACCCGGGAAGAAGAGAAAACTCGCTGAATATGATGGTTCCACTGCACTGTCAATCATAAGCTCACAACAGACAACAAACAAGGGAAAAAGCCACCCCAACAATTAGGAATCCCACTACAATGTGGTCTACCAAACATAAATGGCAAATGTGATGAAAGCAAAAAATTACCCTCCAGGAAGTGACACATTAATGTCAGTTGGGTTATTCCTGGTATCCGCTACTACTGCTGGAATCGCAGACCAACTATCTCCACGAAAGGAAGACGGAGACGAGAGATTAGTTATCGGATCAGCAGTCGACACGGGAACAGCAGCAGTTGGCGTGGCTGTTGATATTACCTCAAGTTTCTGTTTTCTTTGCTTCGGTTCGTGTTGGTTGCCTGCCAAAAAACTGCCTACCACTACCTGATACATATCAATTAATTGGGGGAAAAAAATTATCAGAATCGCATAAACTAGTCATCAACTAGTAATTAGTTGCTGGATAATACATGTCATTAAACACCGGATCTTCAATTTCATTCGTCCAAGAATACTACAAAAACATCATGCTAGTTGGTGATTAGCATGTGAAGCACATCGACTCTCTAAAGATCTGCTTTTAGACCTGTTATTCCCTGACTCAGTAAAATAGAAGCAAAAGGGAGTAAACGTGGTAAGTGCATACGTACCTGCACGGGACTTGCAGCCACCAATAAACCAGCTACTCCACCGCCTATGACACGTCCGTCTGGACTAGCTAAAGAAACACTCATGCCACCAGATCTGCTCCGTGTTCCACCACTTTCGCTCGGCATGAATGAACCGGTTAAAGATAGAATTTCAAACCGCCCCTGTAGAAACAACAGCAAGCAAGAAAGTTGGGATTTCCGCTTTTGGTGGATAGCAATGGCTTTGGAAGGCTAAAAGAAATTATGATACTTAATTCATGAAGACAAGATGATACTTAATAAAGCAACTTTCATCGTTGAAAGATATACAGAAACAACAAATAATTTGAGAGGACGATAATGCCCGACTATATAAATGCTTCACCTCATATGTCAATGTGCCTCCAGAAGAATCTGGCTGGCGTAGTGTGACACTTGATATGACTCCATTTGCAGAAAGAATGCATATAGCTCGAGGCCCTTGCTGAGAAAATGATATAATCTTCATAGTAACATCCTAACAGAACCAAAAGACCAGGAACTGTCAAACATGGTATGGTTTCTTTTCCAGTTATAACAACAGCACATACAAAATAAATATGATTATTCCAGAAATTTTTAGTTGGAGTTATGCTTGCACCCACGAAAAATATCATATATATGTGCCACTGCCAAGAACTTTGGCAGTTATCTGACCATGAATGTGAAAAAAAGAAATTAAAAACAATTGCGTTGCCTAGCCGTAGCTCAGCATGGTCAATGGATGTAGTTATAACTCACCTCCCCGGCATTAACAGTGATGATATGGGGTGTAAAATTAGCACCAACTGAGCATGCAACCCATTCACCTGAAAAGGAAGTAAAATTTTTCAATATTTAATCATAAATGACATGAAGATGCTCCTATTCTAGATGGAAATGATAGAGGGTCTGATAATATTATCAATTTCTTTAGTTAAGGTAAATACCAAAAACTTCCCTTACAAAATAGTTCTTAATTTTTCCTGTGATGTCTGCCACCAAAGTTATCCAATACAATTTAAGGCATGAACAAAGAAGTTGTTACAGAAGAGAAAATTTGTTTAATCAGTTAACCAAAATCGAAGCTTATCAGAAGTAAAAGTTAAGCAGAGAAGCAAGCAAAAAATGAACAAGAAAATTACCCCCCAAAGATGGTAAAAGGGAAATCATATATTAGAGAAAATTAATGTGCCATCAAAACCAATTTGGCAGCAAGTCTCCATATATTGATCAAGTGTGTAAACCCCAATAAATATCAATTTACAAAACAACAAATACCAATTTTAGCTCATTCCAACTTAATATGTTTATCCTTTCATTGCAAACAGTTAATTACTTAATTGTCGGTATATCCTAATGATCCATAGCCTTTTTATCTAGTAAACTACTATATCAGAAGGAAGGACCACATAACTGTATCATTTAACAACCAAGAAGTGGATGTGAAGATGCCAAAAAGAGAAGCCAGTGTCAACGTGAGGTTTGGACCCCTTGACAGAGAACACACAGTTGCAACAAGATTGTTAAAAGGCCTTTAATTACTGCAGCCATCTAAGAAAGCAACAAGAATACCATCCCATACCAGAACCAAATATAAAAAAGGCGATGTTCAGTACACAAGACTCTCATATGATGGGGTCTAAGAAGAATGGATACAGACAGCTCTACCCCCACAAGCAAAGATGTTGCTTTCTGGATTCGACCTCCAGGTCACAAGGCAGAAACCTGTTGCGCCGAGACTTGCCATCTCTATACCAAAACCAAATAACTTAAAAAAAAAAAAAAAACAAGTTGTGAAAAATAGAAAAAAGAATCAGCTTTTTTATTTTTCCTGCTATTCCACTGTCTGAGTGTCGACCAGTCCACATGTTGAAGACAGGCTTTTTTAGTCTCAAGTCAGTTGCAGATTTTTTGCAGGTGCCACTAACTTTTATACCTTGGCTTCCCATGATGAAGGAAGAAGGTTCCAACTACCAAGTAACAACCAACAAAAGAAGATTCCACGGTTTCATACCGAGCCACAAAGCTAAGTTACGACTTTTCAGGACTACCACACATAAATCATTCAAAACATGATGAATAAGGCTAAGGGCATCCAATCAATCACAGGTCCCACATCATAACATGTAATCTCTATCAGAATTCAATGGCTATGATACAAGCCAAAAGTGATTCCACCATATATAACACAGCAAACACACTTTTCCTATTACTCCTACATTCCAATACAATACAATACCTAAAAATAAGAATAGAAAGTGTCACTCACACTTAAACAGTTAACACTTGACACAGACAATTCAACAAACACTTACAAAACAAAGAGAGAAAGAGATTTTTCTTCATTACCTAAATTCTCCACCTCGAACTTGGCTTTGGCGACGGAGCTAGGCGGCCGCACTTTCCCGCGCTTATCCGCCGAGAAATCGATCACCGGCGACGGAGCCGAAGAGGAAATCGGCTTCGGAGACAGAGCCACGGCTACCGACCCGTCCGGCGCATACTTCCTCGGCCGACCCCTCTTCTTCTTCTCCGGCGGAGCACCGCCCTGAGCCGCCGGAACCGTCGCCACGGCGGCGGATCCAACGGCGGAAGCTGGATTCTCGGTCCTCGGAGCAACATGGTAGGCCGACGGAGCATCTGATCCGACCACCGTAACGCCACCACTGGTAACACCGTCTCTTCCCTCCATAGTTAAACCCTTATAAACTCATACATAAACCAAAAATACAAGAAAATAAAATAAAAAACAATTCTTTTTTAAAACAAAAAGAGCAAAAATTTGAGGCTTGGAAAATCAAATTAGAAAGCTTGACAAGTTGAGCTTGAAGCAGAAGGATGATGAAGAAGAAGAAGAAGAAGAAGAAGAAGAAGAAGAAGAGAGTCTTTAACTTTGGATCATTTGCATAAAATTTGTCATTAAAATTAATTAGCAGGGTTAGATGAAACCATAGGGGAAAAAAAAATGCCGTGCTCTAAAATTTTCTACAGAAAAATAGAGGGAATTTTGTGCTGTACTGGTATGTGATATTTGAAATTATTTTGAGTTTTGCAAAGGAAATGAAAATGGCCAAAATAAAAATGGATCCTGGTTTTTGTTGCTCAGGTAATTGGGTTCCTAACTTCCCTAAGTACTGTCCAAAAGGAGATTTAATATAATAAAGGGCATGGAAAAGGAAATATTAATTGTTTTAGTTAATAATATTTAATGAGTGTAATTATTTGGTTTTGGTTGGAATCTGGTGGAAAAAATAATAATAAAATAGTATTAAAGTTGTTGGGAGGGGCTTTCTTTTTCTCATCTCATTATTTAAATACATAAAATATATTTGTGTGAATGTGAATATGAGAATAAAGGAAATGGAAAAAAAAAAAAAAAAAAAACAATGACCACACATCTTACCATACGGATTTGATTTAGGGGAATGAAATGGAAAAGTAAATTAGGTTGCCGAGACATAAAGGAAAGAGGAAGGGTTGGATAGGTAGGTAGTTCTCCATGGCAAGCCATATATGTGTGTGTGTATGTATATGCATGTGACAAATTTTTTTAACCGAATATTCAGAATAATTATTTATCAAACTATATAAAAGGCCAAATAAGAAAATAAAATGGAAAGCAACTGCGACCTACACTTTAACTTTTCCATGGTTAAACAAACCTTTAATAATTATGAAGCAATCCATTTTTAAATTATTCCCCCACTTACAAGTTACAAAAAAAAAAAGGAATATTAAATGGAAATGGAAATAAGAGAGAGAATATTATTACCCGATTTCATTTCTAGTACTACCCTCATTAAAGTCTCGCCTCAGCCTAACTGTTGACCCATTCACACCCCTCTCTTTTTCTTTTCTTTTTTTCTTCCTAATTTTCGTTTGTCTTTTCTCTTGCAATCAATGCAAACATATATGAGAGATTATCCACACTATAATTAACTAGCATTACTGTCATTAGGTAGTATGCACTTTGCTTGTTAACAAAAACAAAAATTGAAAATGATAAAATTGTGTTTAACATGTTGTTTAGGCCAATGTCTAAGGGCCAAACTAAAAGATTGGCATTGGCCTATTTAGTGAGAGAGTTTTCAAAACAACATGACTATTTAATATAAGACTTATAGTACTGACACTATATTTAAAAGTTAATAATCATGATGACTCGCTTAAAAATGTCTACTCTAAGTCATTTTATTTTAACTTTTTTAGATAATCCCTTTCTAAATTCCTTCTTTACAGATTATCCTATGTCAATCACTTGAAAGCGCTAATGTTATGGTTTTTTTAACAATATGGTTAAAGGTTTTTTAATCAATACCTTAGAGTAAGATGTTATGAAGTTTTCCACTATAAAAAACCTTAGAGCTCATTCATGCTCTGTTTTTTTTAATTATTTTTTTATGTGTTTTTGTTAGGGTTTCTTTGATTCTTATTTTTAATTTAATTTTTTTATGAAGAACATGTTAAAAATATGAAAATCATGTTCCCGACTTCATTTTAAATTTTCACTATTTTTTTAATAAAATTTTTAAAATAAGAAATAGATCGAAAACAAAACATAAAAATAAAAACTAAACAAATCATATTTTTTTAATAAAATAATTTCACCATCAATTTCTTGACCAGTACTTAAGACACAATTAGAAAAACCCTACTATACTTGATAATCTAGAAATTCAAATAGATGGCAGCCTTAGGTAATAGGTACATGATCATGTGCATAAAAGAACATTGGTTGTTAGTGGCTGCACATGTGAAGAATCAAATTGAATGCCCTCTCCGTATCATAAATAAGTGTTCTTATCCTTTCCCAATAAAATGGTTATTTTAATTACTCCCTCCGTCAAATTTTATCGTTGCTTTTAAAACAAAATTTTATCTAAAATTATTTGTTATTTATTTAAATTAATAAAATATTAATTATATTTTTAAATTTTATCTTTGTTTATCACGAACCTTTTACTTTTTATATTAATTGCGGTTTCAATTTTCTAAGACTTTAAATTCCTTCTCAGCATAGCCTGTGTTAAGACATTCTTGGTAATTATCACGCCCCAACTTTTCAAATGAAAAGTCATGTGCATTAAGACTAGAGCAAGTACTTGTGTTAGTGGTGTGAATTACTGTGTATTTACTCGTGTGCATTAAATAGAATGGTGAGAGAGAGAAAGAAAAATACTTAGGAGTAATTTAGTTTAAAGATTTAATATTTTTTCAGTTAGTGTAAATTAATTATCTTTTTAATATGTGTCTTTGTTAAAAATGACAAAACTAGAAGAAGAGAGTAAAACAAAGTGGAATCATGCCTAATTGCCTACTATTTGAAACTGGAAGCTTGGAAAGAGAACATATGGATGTGGTTATCCTACTCCAAATCAAACCAAAAAACATGTATCTGCCTTTTTGCCAATGCAAGCCAAAACATGTTCCTAAATCATGACCCTGGCTACTATAACCTTATAGAGTAATGATTTGCATATCCTCTTACTAAATTTTCAACAATTTTTCATATTCTAAGTGAATTAAGTATTAATTAAATTTTAAATTTTTAAAACATTGATTTTTTTTTTTACTTCGTGTAATTTAAAATAAATTGGAAGAGGATATATCATTGCTCAACTTTATGTAAACTATCAAAGGCCTTAGTATATATACCTAAAAAAAGGCCTTAGTATTTTCCAGTTAACTGTAGGCTGAATATATTTATTGTATCAAATCATTCCCACCATACTCAGAATTCAAAGAATATATATTTATTTCTCTTTAAGTACTCAAAGTATTAAATTGAATATATTAAATATTTCTTAATAAGACAAAATTTTAAAGAAATTAGAATTAGATAAGAACCTAGGGAGGGAGGCAAAAATCGGATAAAGGGGTCAAAAATAATAAAATATATTATCTAATAAATATTATAATATATATATATATATATATATATATATATGAAAAGATAAATATAAATTCATCATAAATTTGCTGTTGTTGAATAAATGATATGATGTGTTTTATAATTATGTCAGAAGAAAAAAGGAGAGTTTTTTCCTGTATTACCCCTGCCACAGAAACATATTACCGAAATACCCTTGCTGGAAACATATTACAGGACTACCACAGTTTCTGATGACGTTGCAGGACAGGTTGAGATTCGCCAACCGTGTTGGCGAATTGCGTACGAAATAATTTTTATTTTTTTTAATTTGTTTAATTAAAATGCAAGTAAATATTCATATATGTGTTATGTTAGCACATGGTGGACGGAGAATTCAATACATGCGAAAATCATGGGTTCTTAGGTAAGTTACAAAAATCTAAAAAATAATTTTACAAAAAGACCAGAACACTATTTATAGTGCGCGCGGGGGAGAGAATCCATCGATTTGGACTTTGAAGAGCTCAAATGGTTTGGACTCATGCGCGTGAGCTCATGCGCACGAATCCCACTCCTTTCTCAACTCTTTTTACCAATACAATAATTACTAAATGTATATAAACACTTAAAATGTTTGTGATCTAACCAATGTGGGACTAGAACATTTTATACTAATATGTGCTCTTTTACAACATCATCCCATTCTTACACTTCTCTCATATTCTCTCTCTTCATACATTCTTCCACTCTTTATTGTGGATTTTTGTGATGATGTTGGAAGAATGCGGAGAAAAATGTGATGATGTGACGATGGTGATCGAGTCCTTTGCGGTGGATGTGCCCGATGGCAACACCAAGGACGACACTTGCTACTTTGTGCAGGCTCTCATCAACTGCAACCTAACCTCCCTCGCTGACGTCTCTGAGAGGATGGCTGTCCAACTTCCCCCTCAGGATCCCATCTTCATCAACCATTAATCCCACACCTCTTCTATCTTCTATGCTTGCTGCTTTTGTAAATATTCTCTATACTATACACCTTGTTGCTTATGTATATGCTGTGCTGTGGTGTTTTTTCATCTTATGCACTCCAAAATTTTCACTTGCTTCGGGTTTTTTAATTTTAGAGCACTCAATTACATTGACTATGCAGCTGCTGGGATGAGTGATGCAAACTTACTTTGTAGCAGCTGATAAGCTATTGCTACTTCCAAGTGTGCTTAAGCTTAACTACCAAGGCATTTTTCTCCTCTGCCCTAACTTGGAGAAGTGGAAGAATGTGGATTTTCTCCGCCTCTTCCACTCTCATATTCTCTCTCTTCATACATTCATAGAGAAGTGGAAGAATGTGATGATGTTGTAAAATGACACATTAATATAAAATATTCAAGTCTCACATTGGTTAGATCACAAACATTTTAAGTGTGTATATACATTTAGTAATTGTTGTATTGGTAAAAAGAGTTGAGAAAGGAGTTAGGCTCGCGCGCATAAGTCTAAGCCATTTGGGCTCTTCGAAGTGCAAACGATGGATTCCCCCTGCGCGCACGATAAATAGTGCCCCAATCTTTTTGCAAAATTATTTTTTGGATTTTTGTAGTTTACCTAAGAACCCATGATTTTCGCATGTATTGAATTTTCCGTCCACCATGTGCTAACATAACACATATATGAATATTTACTTACATTTTAATTAAACAAATAAAAAAAATTATACCTGCCCTGCCAAGTCAGCAGAAACCGTGGTAGTCTTGTAATATGTTTCTAGGCAAGGGTATTTCGGTAATATGTTTCTGTGGCAGGGGTAATACAGTGAAAACTCAAAAAAGGGTGATTCAATTAATAAGTTCATAACAAATGGGATAGTTATAATTATACAGAATTCAAGTTTAAATGCAATTAGAACTATAATAAACGAGAATTTAACTCTAAAAATAGTTCATTTGTATTTAAAAAAACTAAGTTAAAACAAAAAAAATGCACAATTCAGTTTGAACTATAAAAGTGGGATATATTAGAAATTTAGAACTTTACATGTATTCAAGTTTAAATGTGTTTTCTTTGTATCTTAAAAAAGTTAATGCGAGTGGAAGTAGAACTTAAGAGGTATAGAGGCCAAAAGGCAAAACAAGCCACTGCAAGCATTTATATTCTAACTATGCATTAGTATATATATGTAGTAATTTTGAAAAATCATGGGGGCTGCAATCCCTACAGACCCCCCTTAAATCCATCCCTAAACTGAGAGAACACTTATTTGTGCGTTTCATTCAAAAAATAAAATGAATATGGAGTAAATATCATTTTCCTTTTGACATTAATTGGTCTTGATAAAATTTTTAACATCAATTTAGTCATAGTATTTGTATTATTATTTTGGCATCAATTTAGTATTGAAAAAAAATTGACATCAATTTAATTCTAATGTTATAAAATTTAACATGAATTTAGATTTATGCTAATAATTTTAATATTAAATAATTTCTCAAATTATCATTATAAAATTAAATAAAAGTCAAAATTGTTAGACTAAATTAATATTAATTTTTTTACGACCACATTAATATCAAATTAAATTAAAAATGTTGTTATCAAATTGATTATTTATTCACGAATATGATGTATTGGGGGTGACGAGTATCCATACCACACTAGCTTTCCGTAACTATACTGATTTGGATGGATTGGTTTTGTTTGCTTTCTTGTTTTATTTGGCATCTTATCCTGCATACCCTCAATTCAACTTGTTTGATTAAATTAATTGATAATATATATTAGTGTGTTTAATTGAGATTGATAACCGGACCTAACTTAAAAAAGAGTGGAAGATGATGATTAGTTAATGGTAGAAGTGGCTGGCTGGGTGCATGATAAAATTTACGGTTTCAAATTAGAGGCAATGAATGAGAAATGAAGAGTGCTTCACTAGTGGAGGTCCTTGTCACTTGTCAGACAAATAACATGAATGTAGAATCTCAAGGAGACGGCTTTATTATATACACATTTAATTAGGTGGGACTAGTTTGTTAAATTAATTTAAGTTTAGAGTACTCCTTTTGTTGCTTAAAGAATGACTTGCCGTAACTCCAAAGGGTGAGCATTAGTTAAGTCTTACACTACTTAGTGACATTATATCCTCTTAAAAATCTTTTTAGACATCTTTATAACTACTAAATAAAGTAAATTAATGTCTTAAAATATTAAAAAGCAGATAATTCTTCGTTTAGTAGCTAAAATGATGTTTTATAAAGAATAACATTGCTCCTAAATGCTACCAAATATTAGTTAAAAAAACACTAATTGTTCAAAACTGGCAATCATTAGTTGATTCATCGCCAATTGAAAATAACCGTCAACTCAATGTATTGACAATTTAAGTGTTAAAGTAGTTCGTATGCCTGCCTACTCAGAATTTCAAAATTAAAAGTTAGAATATCAATCACAACTTAGAGTGTCTTTTGACAACTCATAGCGGATATATGTAGGTATGGGGGGGCAATGATCCCCACTTCCTTCTATTGCATATTTATAAGACGGATAAAATTGTCATGTCTAGATTCAGCTCAAATAATTGAACTATTGAATTCATTCCAGTTCATGGCATTGTAAGAACTCATTCTTGTTGGGATTCAGCCCCATGAAATTGGGGTGGAGCTTTCCTGTAATGGGCTTGAGGTTTATCAATTACCCCCCCTAAATAGAGTTAAGCCCCGTTTGGTACATTGTATAGAATAAGACCTAATAATATTATATATGATAGTATAAGACTTAATAATATAATATAATAAATAAGGTTAATTATGTTTTTAGTCACTATAAAATTAGAAAGTTTGATTTTAATCTCTGCATAAAAGTTTTAGTCCCTGTAAAATTATAAAATTAGGTTTTAGTCCCTAGGGTGGGGTGAGGGTTGACTGAGCTGACGTGGCGCGCCACGTGGCATCAATCAAACTTTTAAAAAAATCAAACCCAAACCCAAACCCATGACCCGAATCCTGACCTGACCCGTTTAAAAAAATTAAAAAAGAAAAAAGAAAAGGCCAACCGACCACCCACCCTCCTCCCCCTCCNCGTTCTCAGGGTTGGAGCCGGCGCTGCTATCCCTCCGCGCCAAGTACGGCCCCATCTTCACCGTCCGCATCCACTCCCGCCCTTCCATCATGGTATCCCACCGCTCTCTCGCCCACCGCGCCTTCGTCGTCGACGGTGCCGTCTTTTCCGACCGCCCGCCCGCCGATCTCCCGCTCCCCAAGCTCTTCTCCTGCAACCAGCACACCATCAACTCCGCATCCTACGGGCCCACGTGGCGCACACTCCGGCGCAACCTCGCCTCCGAGATCCTCCACCCATCCCGCGTCAAGTCGTTCTCCCCGTTCCGCAAGTGGGCCCTGGGGCTCCTCCTCGCCCGGCTGAGGTCCGATTGGGAGTCCTCAGGTGTCGTGAAGGTCATGGACCATCTCCAGTACGCCATGTTCTGCTTGCTTCTCTCCATGTGTTTCGGCCAAAGGTAACATACCATCTCCAGGAGGGTGGGTGGGGGAGGAGGGTAGGGGTGAGGAAGGGGGAGGAGGAGGAGGGTGGGTGGTCGGTTTGCCTTTTTTTTTTTAAATTTTTTTAAACGGGTCGGATCAGGGTTCGGGTCATGGGTTTGGGTTTGGGTTGGGTTTTGGAGGGGGTTATGCCACGTGGCATTCCATGTGGTGCGCCGCTTCAGCGCCACGTCAGCTCAGTCAATCCTCACCCCACCCCAGGGACTAAAACCTAATTTTACAGGACTAAAACTTTTATGCAGGGACTAAAATCAAACTTTCTAATTTTACAGAGACTAAAAACATAATTAACCCTAATAAATACATTGTATAATTTTGTTATTATCTCGTGTTTGGTACAATAAACGAGATTGTATAAGTGTTTTTTTATGTCTTAGTGTATACATGATAAGATTAATTTTATAAACAAGAACACTTAGATTAAATTTTTCAATAAAAAACATTAAGATTAATTTGGAATGGATTCAACCATTAAAAAAAAACATGTTAGATTAGAATAGGTCATATGACCCACAATTGAGAAGGAAAAAAAACATATTGCACACCCTTTGAGGATGTAGTCGCCGCCCAAAACAAAATGAATAAGAGGAAGGCTGCACACAATTTCTTCTTCCTCCTCCACTTAGAGCAAATTTGGTGGCAACAATGGAAGAAACGTTTCTTCCTCTTCGTGATTTGGTTCACAAGCACTTATGGGAGAGCAATTGTGAGATCTCAAGAGGCAGTGAGTGGTGGGTTGACAGTGAGCGGCAAGTAAAATTAGGAAGGAAGGAGGTTGATATATTTGCTCTATTCGCGAAAGGAGGACATGACCGTTGGATCCATGGCATAAGGTTCGCGTCATCGTTGCAAGTCGTAGTCTACTATTGCTAAGATTTGGTCGTGGAAGATACCACGAGGGAGAGAAGTAAACCTAGGCCGATGGTGGACAACAACAGCAGGAACTACTGGTTGACCAAAGGTGATAGGATGAAACGGTAGACAAGAGAATGTGAATAGAGGTTAGCCATAAATAACTCTATTATGTCTATTTAGGTTTCAAAATGTCTAATAACTTAATACAATAATTATAAGATAAAATATATAAATATTATACTATCCTATGTTACGTCAAATATATAATAAATCTTGATTTTGTAGTATTAACTAATGTTATTTAGGAATACGATATAATAAACGAGACCTGAGTTTATTCCATGCGCTCGCATGACGCAAATGATACTGTCGTGATGTATATAAATGTATATGATATAAATTGTACCGCATGTGTTACAATTTTTAATATACCATGCTCATATTAATTTTTCTTAAGCCCAATCGTACATAAATTCGAGCATAGAATTAGGGTCCGGACCCAAAAAAAGAGAGCATAGTATTAGTAATTCAGGCTACAGCCACTTGGAAAAGCCCATTAGACGCTGGAGTCCAAGCAGACCAACCCATTACCCATTAGCATTTTTGGACCCAAAATATCGATTAGCATATCTCTACTCTCTCACACCAAATCCACTTTTAACGTTGAGACCCAAAAGGATAAAAGGGAATAAATTAGGGGACAACTAGGCTCTGAATAATCAACAATTTCGACCCAAAAAAAAAAAACTAAGCTCCGAACTCAAAAAAATAAAGGGGAAAAGAGACCTATAGGCATCTAAAAGTGCTGCTTATGTCATTTACCTAAAGGAAAATATGTTGCTTATACTTGAAATGAATTGTAATGGTTAAAAGATAAAAGATGTTGTGCTGATTTAATGTAGGCATCATGTCAACTCATGTTTCATCTATCTTAGATGTCAGCTGACTCAATGTCTCATGTCAAATGATAAATACATCTAAAACAACTCGTTAAATCGTTCATTGGTGGAATACACTGGATTTTATGGTTGTCCTTTTTTAATTTTTGAATGAAGACAAAAAATTCTGTTCTCCCAAAGAGTCGAATCTACTGCATTGCGATTTTATCATTGAGACATTGTTACAATTGCTGTTTTTGTGATTGCTTGTATGAGCATTTTTGTATTGGATATTACCTTATAAAATATCAAGTAAATTGTGGTCTACCAAATGAAGAATAGAGTAATTTTTCTTTTTTTTACTTCAAAAATTATATTAATCACAATGATGTTTGAACTAAATACCTCATTATTCAAACCATTCATAAGTTAGTAAGTTATATCACTACGCATCTGAAACTAAAATGTGATTCAACTATTTGATATAGAACATCACTAACAATTTCTCCTTAGGAAAATGCAATTGCCGACTCTATTACCTGGCCATGCAAGCCCCCAGCGGGCATTTAGCGGCTCAAGCCTGAGTCAACAGGCCCGGATCCGTTGACTGTATTTCTTTTGGTCAAACAATTAAAATAAGCATTCATGTACTTTGGTTCTTTTGGTCAAACAATTAATTAAAATAAGCCAAATAGATTGTCGCGTTAATGTACAGGGTGACTTGCGATTATGGTTAATTAGAAACTATAAAATCATGTGATATATGCAAAGGAAAATGACATCTGTTGCCTAAAACTGTGACATCGTTTTCCACCACCTTAGAAACCTATCCCCTTGGCTTCATATCTTTTGTTCACACCCGAGAATTATGCTTTTCTGCAAATTGAGCTCCAAACATTGTCTTCATAAGTCACAACGGTCAAAGGCGGCTAACTTGCACCTAAAGAAAATAAATATGTATGTGTATGATCAATGATCAAAAGTTTGGCTTACAAGTTCAGCTATCATAATACATAGTCATTTAGTGTAAATATTTTTAATAAGTTAAACTTTATGAGTGAATAGTTATGGATTGACATCTTCTCTTTAACTTTTTGTTTCTTGATGAGAGTTATAATATACATCTTCTCGACCAATTTCTTAAACGCTAAGCAATTAATATCTAAACCCAATTACATGACAAACTCGGTAGCATCACATTTTTAATCATAATATCGATTTATAAATAAAAGTTCTTTGTGTGTTCCCCCCCCCCCCCCCCCCCCNATTTAAAATATTAATAATAGGCAATCAGTTCAGGTGACACACGAGCATCGTAAATTCGATCGATAACTTTTTATTTCGTGGAAGCAAGTTGAATATATTCAGAAAGGTGCTGAATCTTGTCTTCAAGCAATATTGTAACTAATCCTGCCGGCCAGCTATTATATTAATAGAACAACCCCTTAACTCTGACGTAAAGCACAAGAATTTTGGTCCCCCATCATCATGGGAGATTTCTAGCTCTTATTAACAAAAATTCATATTGCTGTATACAGGGTGCTAATTATTGTATGTTATAAGCGTTAAATAATATCTCTAACTAACAGTATATACTCCATATGTGTATGATAATATTCCTTTAGAGATAACGTACGATATTTCCATTAGGGAATAGTACAATCAAAGAAATCATAATCAGTAACAAACAAGGGCTTAGAACATATATATAATTGCTCTTGAATTGTATATATCCGATTAAGCAATATGACAACACATAAATATGATGCTAAACACGGTATTTAAGTGTCCAAATAATTAAACAAGCATCCTCATGAAGTCGTCTTTGCTTGATTCTTTAATTTTTTTTAAAAATACAAATTAATTTTTTTGGGATAAGGAAGACAATAGAAATCATATGATAAAGGAATTAAGTACATATAATTATGGTTATGATATATAATATGAAAAAAGTTTCTTTTGTCTTACTTGTAGTCACTAGTAGTAGAGGATTTTTACTAAAGTCATGACATGCTTTTAAGTTCTTTGAATATTTATAAAAATATTTATATATCACCTATGTACACTCACCTTTTTAAAGTAAAAACCTAAACTTTAACTAATTGTGTTACTCGTTTTCGGCCGCTAGTACTGGACGTTGCATGCCATTGTTGGCATTAATTCCATTTGATTTATTGTTACCATATTTGTGACTGACCCACAGTTGAGATGACGGATCCATTATTAAATGGCAATTTTGGCTGTATATTATGTTTTATAAATTAACTGATCTATAGTTTGTGAGAATTTTGTATCCAAATAAACTTGCTGTTGCGCCCCCTTGTCCATACATTGTCTTTTTATAATTTGGCCATTTTAAGTCTCATACATACATGTAGGACTAATAGATACATCTTCAACTGATTATTTAGCCATTTAATGTTCAAGTAATTCTTTTACAAATTATATTGCGAAGTACCGTGATTGATAAGTAAAAACAAATAAGGAATAAAGAATAAGCAAGGAATATAACTAAAAAAGTATATTATATTATTAAGAGTTGTGATTTGATACAATAAAAAAAATGTGTAGAATTAATAGCCTAAGAAATAAAATCAAAACATAAATATAAAATCAACCTAAATTAAAAGTAATGAAAATTAAATTAAGCATAAATCAATCAAAGATATAATACTGGTATTATATCATTTTATTCTAATTCTAACTTATATTAAGACATATATAATTATTCTGAAATTAAGCATCATGCAAACTCAAGAATATTGTGTTAAACAAAAGCACATATGTCCGGCTGATTTATGGAGTGTGCAAACAAACAACAACTCTCCTCACCAAGCTCCGTCCTTGTTTGATTCTTTAACCGTATACACTCAACCGTTTCGCTGGACTCTCTCTCGCTATATAAGTGTAAGAAAATACGAACATTATGACAAAGAAAGTACATATCATTATATAATAGAATATGAAATTGAAAAAGGTTTCCCTTGTCTTATTTTTAGTCTCTACTAGTGGTTGCCAATATTAATGTTAGCCTTTCATTAGTTTTTATTTCCATCATCATCAAGTGACTAACTCACAGTTGAGATGACGGATCAAATTGAATTAGTTTTTGGCTGGATATATGTCGTATGTATTAACTGATCTATATAGTTGATGAGAATTATATATATATTTCTAACTATAATCGCTAGTATATATCTGACGTATGAATGCAACGAAGTGATAAACTGGCCGGATGTTGCCCCTTTAATTTGTCTTTTTGTAAGAGTTGGCATCTAAAGCCTAGCTTATATGATCAAGTTCACAGTCATGACATAAGTTTTTTTTTTTCTTTTCTTTTTTTTTCCTTCCATGACACAAGACATAAGTAAGTTACTGCTACGGGCTCAAAATTTTTAAGTGTATTCATGCGATAGTTTGAAAGATAATTAAGATAAATAGTTAAATGACTAACCTTTCTCTTACACAATTGTTATGCTTTTGTTTGTACCTTGTTATTGTTTGTTTCTTTTTTTTCATTTACAGCCACATTTCAATATTTGAATCAAATTCTTGTTTCTTACGACTATTGCTTCGAATAGTATAGTTCTTCATTTAAAAACAATTCCCTCTTCCCTCTTTAAATTGAGATTATATATAGGGGCATTTGTTTGCGCTTCTCAAAGAAGAGAAGTGATATAGAGAATAAATCATATTTATTAAAAGGTGATTTTTATATCTTAAATTATAATTTTATAAAAAAGGTATTTTTATATTTATTACATCTAAATGACTTAACAATTTCTTATTTTAAACAAAATATACTTATACAGTTACGTCTAAACATAAAATATTTATCTCTTTCTACTTTTACTTCTGATGATTCTGTTTCCGAAATTTTTTCTAAACAAACAAGCCATACAAAATTAAAGATGGGTTGTCAAATTCTTTAATTTTTTTTATCAAAGTTTTTCTAAACAGCCGTTTGAAGAGTGATATTATACATTTATGTGAACAAATTGTTATCACAACCTTGGGTCAATATTTGTCTCACTTAAACTGATTAAATTAAAAAGAATTTCAATCCTTTAAGGCTTGATTAGTATGTCTGATAAGATAAATTTTAATAATATAAAACTTAATAATACAAGGACTTAATAATATTTAACCTAACTAGTTCAATTAACTATCGTAAAATAGTCACAGTAATCTTATAGCACATCTGGTGGAACCTTTTTGGTACCACTTGGAGCATCCCATGTAGTTGATCGTGTTCAAAAGAATATATAAGACTAAAGTTGATCAGATCAAAGTTAATCCATCAATCAGAGAGAAGAATCATAATTTTAATCTACTTTTTTTTTTGCCCTTTTTCAATACATTGGTGACATTAAAGTAGTAAAAGGTGACGTCATAACTAGGACACAAGTTGAATCTCCCATTTGAGGCAGCTCAAGCGGCAACAAACGCGCATCCAGGGATTAGGCATTTGTTTGCCACTTTTAGACGAGATATACATTATCAAATTTTCTATTAGAATAAAATTACATTTTGGTTCTCGAAAAAAATCAGGTCATAACTTATAAGTGATTAATATGTTACGAACTGACAAATGCTACCGGAGCTAATGTGTGCATTGTTTTTTTTTTTTTTTGAAAAAAAAAGAATTACTTTGTTAATATCCAATTTTTTGGGGGAATTAAAATGTTGTTTTATACGTTAACTTATTATAGTGCCAGATGGACAAATATTCGTAAAATAATATGGAAAAGGCATATATTGGGAGTAAGATGCGGAAGAAGAGTGTGAGTGGTGTTGCCACTTACCACCAGCGTCCACGAAGAGGTGAAAGTCAAGAAAAGAAAAGAGAGAATATATTGCAAGTTGCATGTGAAAATTGGTACAATCCAGCTCACTCACAGTTAGCGGCATCAACTTCAACTGCCGCACTTACCGCCACATTATATCCAAATTGACCTTTCCCACATCACATGCATTCATTTGACTACCCACTATGCTATGAAGTACTGCCAGCCACTCATTTAGTTTTTATATTACTATGCTATTGCTGCTGTTTGGCCGTGGGGTCCATCTCCTCCGTACATGAAGTTCTCTATGTTTCTTGTAACTTTTTCAATGAGAACCTAATCTGTTACTTGTAGATAATGCTATAATTCGTAGTTTGTTAAACTAAGTTATGTTACTTCTAACATCTCATATATACGGGTCAGTACCTTACCTTTTGGGTCTCTATCACATTTATTTACCATGTGATTTTCTGACCCTTCGTGTCTATGTCAACTCGTTTTAATTCCATATGAACCGGTGTGTCCATGTCAAGCAGATTTTGTTCATACCACTTAAATTTTGATCCAAAGCCTTGTTCAATGAGGAATATTTATATTTAAATGACCCCAAAATGTTTTTAATCTCATATTATGGTCTAAGAAAAATATTTATGAATGTATGGTTTAAGGTCTGAAAACGTCACTCTCTATGACGATTTCAGACTCCAGAAATTTTTTTTTTTTAAAAAAAAATATCTGAAATCATCACACTCTGTGACAATTTCAGACCAAAACTCATACCTTTGTAAATTTTTGTTCCAATCTATTTTTTGATCTACAAGTTATAACAAATGGCATAGAAATGTAAAGAGGCTGTGGAACCCCTTTTTTTTTTCTTTTTACTTGTGAAAATTAATTGAGCTTGAAATAAAAGAACCCATCAAAATTTTCTCCGAGCTTTGCATTTCCAAGCTGTAAGCCCCACCACAAGAACAATCCTTTAGCTGGATCCAGCAACATCCGGTGATGGCAAAAAGTGGAGCCCAGTAAAAGAATTTCTAGTACAAAGCTAGAGACAGCACAGACAGAGGTGAATATAAAAATATGGAGCCAACCACTAAAATTCATATTAATATAACCATAAAAGTCGTAGTCGGTATATACAAATTGAACTAAAATGCACTATGAACAATGCAACCCAATTTGTTCTGTACCTAAACTTATCTCTACCACCAAGATTCCAGTCCTCTGCAATAACCATTATCTCTCCAAATTCAAGCCCTTTCTTTCCTCTATCACAAAGCATTTAAAATGTTGAGGTGCACCAATCTCCTCCAGCTGTACAAACCAATACCTATTATGTCTTTGCACCTATCATACCCAACCCAACTAACTAGCACAACTGCCATCACCAAATTCCACCCTCAACCTTTTTATGTACACAGCCCAAACCTGAAGCAAAGAATATATGCTTCAAAATTCCCTCTCTAAGAACATGATTTGATTAGTCCCAAATTGTACAAATTCCTTCTCACAAGGCTACCAATAGACAACCACACTGCCCCACCAACCCCACCTGCCTGATCCTCTCTCTCTTCCTTCTGATGGAAAATCAGTGGCAACTCCTTCACTGCTAAATTGCTTAGCCCAATTTTTTGCCTAACAGATTCGATGATTTTGGGATCAGCCGTGTTTCCAACCGCATCCGTGACATAAAACACATTTGAAGCCATGTTCTCCATGGTGGATATCTCAGCCCTTGTCACATTCAGCCCATTCTCTCGGAAAGTTCTCATCACCTCTGCTAGAAGCCCCTGCCTGTCTTCCGTACATAGCTCTAATCGAACACCCTATATTCAAACAATTAAGAATCAGTTAGTCTAAGTCACTTCACATAAAAACATTGTAGGCGATCTAACAAATACAAAAGTGAGAAGAAGAAAGGGTATATACCTCAGATGCCCTTCTCTCAACTGCAGCTTTTAAGCATTGAATTACACGTTGACGCTCTGGTTCTGAACTGATTGGGGTGCCATCTTTATGTTTTATATAAAACTCCTGCATAACAATTTGAACAACATTGTTACTTAAGCACACATAAAACAAGCAGCAGACTACAGTGCAAAACCAAGAAATAGAAATTGATAGAAGGAAGTTGAGTAATTACCAGGTATGCTTGGTCACCATTCGTTTTAATAGTTGCATGAAACACAACATATTCCATGTCAGTCAAGTTGCATACCACATCGTATAATAGCTTGATTCGGTCCTTGCACTGAACATTCACAACGGAATAACCTCTTTCTGCCCAATTCTGGACAGTCACCACCGGTGCATCGGAAGTGAACTTGAGAATCGGACTCCTCTCATAATCGCGGTCAGCAAACATCATCTGATGCAGCCTTCTTTCTGGGTGCATTACAGCCATAGAGACAGTAGTCTTTGCACTTCTTATGTCATTATCACCCTTCAAAACATTCCTTAGTCGCACCTCAATCCTATTAATTTTCTGAGAGTCCTCAATAGTAGACCCAGAAACATGGTCTTTTACATAGATTAGGGAGGCAATGCGGCCATTGTGAGTCCAAACCTGAGCCTCAACCACATCGCACTGAAGATCAGCAAGCACAGCAAACACCTCTGATAAGAGACCGACTCGATCTGTTCCGGTTAATTCCAGAGCAGTGAGCCCATTTGAGGGTTCGGTTCTCACATTGTGAATACTCCCAAGTGACTGGCATAACATACAAGCAAAAAATACAGAGTCTGTTATAAGTTTTAACCATACAAGAAATTAAATGAATAAATAAATATCTAGTAACATTGTCATTAAATTAAAACTTGTAAATCCACAATTCAATCAATCAATAAATACCTGTTCAATATATTTTAAAACGCTCTCATCCGTTAGCTTGTTTCCGTGCTGATCAGTTACATGAAAAACTGTCCATTGAATAGCCAGACAGGTCAGCGGCGGAGGAATTGTCCAACTGGGGGCGCATTTTAGCAAAATAAACCCTAAACCCTAATCAAACTAATTAAGGATAATGGACAGGAGGATTAGCCTACCATCCATGAACCATTTTCCATCAGAGGAAATATAGGCCTTCTTAATGAACAGGTTCAGATCGGTGAGAATCTGCACTGCATCCAAGAGTATGCCATGCCTTCTGGCGCTATCAACCTATGAATTTCATCAAAAACATAACCTATATTTAATTTTTATTCTTTTTTACCATTTAGGTGTACGAAAATAAAAGGTTCTTGTAAGGAATTGGTCCCGCGTGGGAAGCAATTTTTGGGGTTAGGTTTACCTTGACCAGAGTCGCCGTGGTGCAGACGACATTGTCAATGACAACCCTGTTCCATGGAGAATGGTCAAAGTCAGTAGTGAAATTACTATTTTTCACCGATTTCCCTCTTTCGGTGTCTGAATGGAGACCCACAAAATTAATTAAAATACAGAGAATACGCAAATGGGAAACAGAGACATTCTGGAAGGAAAGGAAAAAAAAAAAGTCAAAAAAATTGTTTTAAAAATTGACGGCGGACAAATCAAATTCAAAGGTCGGTGGCAATTTGGGGGGGGGGGGGGAGAGAAAAGTCATTCCTGATCTGAAAATTCCAAGTTTGTAATCACGTTTTGCTACTATTCCTATTCTTTATTATAGATTAAGAAACTGGATGGATTAGCACAACCAACGCATTCTAGTCTGAAAATCAAAAGTGTTAATTCGAATTAAAAGCCTAGGGGCTTATGCTCCCGTTGGAATAAACAAAAATCGATTGCAGAATTAAGAAGTTGGCAGAAAATCAGGTAAAAACACCATTAAACGGTGCAAAAAACGAAAAGAAAGAAACATACTCAGCTAGATTTGCAACAAATTAACCAAAACATTGATGCTAAGGAAAAGGAAACAGAGCAGGGGGGGGGGAATCATACAAACAAATGAAGAAACAATTGAATAAGACAAAGGATGGTTTAGCAAAATACAAACCTGGGGGTGCTCATCCGGATTATGAGCTTTTCGTATTCGTCCGTACAAGCAGGCCATTCCATGGCTCCGCGGTTTTGAGAAGGGGGAAAAATATAAAAGATCGAAGGAAAAAAATCCTCTTGTAGCAGAGGAAACCTCAGTTTCAGTGCTATTAATGGATTATGATCCAAACGGTGGCCTTTTATTTTCCCAACTCCTTCGACCCAACCGCCGTAATAAATAAATAAATAAAAAAAACCTCCCACCACCTCACCAAACTTTATTGGCTTCGCTGTGCGTTCTGAGTGTGCAAGATTTACTCTATCCTCTCTCTCTCTCTCTCTCTCTCCCTCCCTCTATCTCTCTGCTTTCCAAGCGCAAAGCACGCCCTTTGTTATTAACGCTGCCTCTTGCACTTGCAAAGTTGCACACCGCGCGCGCGCGCGCAATAAATAAATAAATATTAGTAGAGACCACGCCTATACGCAGAGAGAAAGAGGTTCGGTTAATGCTGCACTGTCACATGGCGTGACTAACGCCTGCCACGCTGACCATGCTTCCTATTACTGTCACTGCTCTTTTTTCTTTTTTTAGTTTAATTTTTATGAAATAAAGTATTATTACGTTATTATTAATTAAATAAATATTATTACATTAATATAAATTATTGAGTTTATCTTTTTATTCTTTTAAAAATTATATAAATTAAAAGATTTGATTAAATAATAATGTAAAATACTTTATGTTGTTCGTAGATAAAAATTAAAGAACCATGATTATTACATATCAGGTTATTGCACATCTAGTGCACACCTGTGGTAATAATTATCCAACTCCCCAGTCCCAACAAAACGGGAAAACATGTTTCACTCTCTCAAAACGTGCATGTGTCACACACACACTCTTTCATAAATCCCTCTACCGTTCACATTTTCCTTTTGTCTTCCTTTTTTCTCCCACGACATAACCCTCTCGTCTTCATCCCACAAACACCACCCTCTCATCTTCCTTTCTTCCTCCATCTTCTGCAACCACATTTTCAACTCTTCCATCGTAAGGCTTTTTTTTGTCTCTATAACTATTAGTAAAATCTAACCCTTACTAGTTCGTTTTCTTTTTGCAAGTTAATCGTCGAACAAAAATAAAATTATTTTAGTTCACAACAAGTTTCCTTTTGCAATTTTTGCTTCCAATCAAAACCTTTTTTATTTCAGCTAAATATTAGTTATGTCTTATTGTTTAAGAAAGTTATGTTTCATTTTACGAACGGTTGTGTCTAAAAATGAAAAATGTTGTGTCTGAATAAAATAAAATATTATGTATGAGTAAAATAAGCAGTTGTGTTTGAGTAAAATAAATGGTTGTGTCTAAAATATGAAAACCGTTGTATCTGAATAAAATAAACAGTTATGTCTCGTTCTCTACTATAATTGTGTTTGATGTTGGTGAGTTGGTTGTAATGCTCTATGGTTATATCTGATGAGAGAAAATTGGTTAGATCTGTCTACGTTATGTATACTAATTTGTGGGTTTCTGAATGAAATAGTTGTATATGCTTATGTGGAGTGAATGGTTGTGTCTACATAATCGAAAAGGTTGTCTCATACTTCGTCACGGTTAGGTCTGTGTTTGCTAGTTGATTGTGTCTTTTAGCATTATTTAGTTGTGTCCTCCATCATCAATGGTAACTTGAGTTGGAGTGCTGGAGTCACGTACCACACTCTCTGTGAAGTAAGATACAACAACTGTATTGTAAGATACCTAACCATTATCCAATTGTAGACTTAACTTATCAAATTTGTAAAACATAACGTTGGCTTATACCTAGACACAACCATTTTATTATAAGGGACCTAACTTGAGTTGGAATGCTAGAGCAACGTAGCACTCTATTGGTAAAGTAAGACACAACGACTGTGTTATAAGAGACCTAATCATTATTCAATTGTAGACCTAACTTTTCAACTTTGTAAGACAAAATTATGGTTTATACCTAGACACAATCATCGTGTTATTATAAAACACAACCATTTTATTATAAGAGACAACGACTATGTTATAAAAGACCTAACCGTCATTTTATTTTATACCTAACCTAACAAATTTGTATGACATAGTCGTTGTTTATCTTTAGACACAATCGTCATGTATGATAATTCACTGAATAATTACCTTTCAACAATGTGGGTTGGGGTAGCGACGTCGTAGCATTGTTGAAACCTTCAAACAACAACTCCATGAACAACGACTTCTTTCCAAAGAAATTTAGCGGACTCGTCGTCGACGGCTCCATGAATCAATAGCAGAACAGATCGAGAAATGAAAAACGAACAAGCAACAACGAAACGATAAACCAGAGCAAAACACATAGAGAATGAGAAAACACAGAGAGATGAATGAGGAGCGGTTATCTCGAAGAAGGTGCATGATTCATTATGGTGAGCAGTTTGCTAACTCAACCTAGGGTTTTAATAGAATAGGGTGGGTGCACAATAGGTGTTCAAGCACTGTATGTGCAAGAATAATTATCCAAAATTAAACTATTTTTTTAATTCGGTTCATCATTTTATTTTTATATTTTTATAAAAATTTATTTACTTTTTAAAATTATATCATATATCATATTTATTATTCTTTATTTAACAGCATTTCTATTAAATATTTTTTTTATATTTATATGCTATTAATAATTTTAACTGAAAATAATAGTATAAAATATTATTTTTATAATTTTTATTTATTTTTTAATACTTATACACAACTTAACCTAAACAAATAAATAAAACGGGTAGTTGTATTTTTTTTCGTTCTTTCTTCCAGTTCCACACCACACCCGAATAATTCTTTATTTTTACTACAACCCTTCAATCTTGGCCAACGTGTCTGCTAAAGAAGGAAGGCACGTGTCCTATGGTACCAATCAGCGTGTTCAAGGATCCACGCTGGACCACACGTGGGTCTGGGAGTTGTTGCTTTGCTTGCTTAGTACTCAACATGTGGGGGGAGCAAAGGAATGTTAATGGAGCCAGGTGGAAGGTTATGTGGGGCCCAATTGCCCTAATTGAGTAAACTTGGTGATTAAGGTGGTGATTTTGCCGACCCCCCAATCATGACGTCTGCACGGGACAAACACCGCTCCTATATCAGCTTTTCCTGTGTCACTCCTCTCAGACAACTCTTTGACCTTCAACTGTGCTTATAACTCCCCCAAATTGCTTCCGCTATTCTCTCCCTTTCTTCTTTACAAATTTAACCTTCGTTTTGGCATTAATTTCATTAAACAATTCTATTTGATTCCAAATTGCTTAAATCTTTCGATTTTTTTTTATAGTAATGCGGTTGAACAATAAAATTGAACAACATATGTAAATAATGTATAAAAATATAATAAAAAGATTAAAGTTTTATTGAAAATATAATTATGTGAGACTCATGTACACTTATTTTTTATTATATTTTCATACATTATTAATATATGTTATCCAATTTTATTAAGTAATGTTATTTTTTTTATTAGTCAATAGGAGTATTTAGAACGAGTAAAGTTTGAATTAATTTGGCTTGTAAATTCAATGCTATGTTTGAATTAGCTTAGTTCATTTTGTTTATTAATTAGCTTAGTTCATTTTGTTTATTGTCATTAATCACTGTTGTGGGTTTTGTTGGTTTGATTGTTTTAATGATGATATTTTAATATTTGTTTTTGTTGACCTTTTGCCTTAATTTATGTGTTATGGTATCTCTCTACTCTAAAAAAATTCTTTTTAGGGATTTTAAATAAGGCATTCTTTACCGCGTCAATTATGTCTAGCTGACTTTTGAATTTTTGTAATAGTGATATTTGTGTTATTCCCTTTTTTTATAAATAAATTGACTATTTAACTTATAAAAAAATATTAAATTATTTTATTTATTTGTCAAATCTAATTAAGCTTCATTGATTTATTTTTGAAATCATATAAATTTAATAGAATTTGATGATAATCGATTTTATTTATGTCTAATTTTAATTTATATTTTTAATCATTTTAAACACTATTTAAAGTATTAAACATAATGTTAATCTTACAAGTAGTAGATTTAAAGCATCATCCTTAAATCTGCCTTATTTGGTTTGAGACCACAGACAAACAACGCAGAGTATTAAGCAAAATAATTGATAATTGATTTTAAGATCAATTTAAATCTTATTAATTTAATTAAATAGATACAATAATTTATAAAAAACACTATTTAATTAAAAAATAGATAAATATTATGAAATGGAGAAAGCTAAGAAGTATCGCCATGGGATGCGACATGTCACGCGACACGACGACAAATCAATTTTAAAATTTTACAAAACATAAACATGACATATATAGATATAAAATTAAATATTTATAATAATATTTTAATATTTTTATTGATATCAAACAACTAATTTTTAATACTTTTCAAATCCCTTTTAAAATATATGGAACATCAAAGACACTTTCATGTGTCAATAAGGACTCATATTATTATAAATTATTTAGTATTTTAAATATTTTTTACTTAAACATGACACATACACGACTCAAAAAATGTTCGGATAAATTTCGGACATGCTTAAATATAACTAATTATAAATTTTTTATTTAAACATTTTCAAATACATGCGACACATGTATTAAATGAATGTGTTTGTACATTAAGATCTACATGTCAAACACAAAAGATGAAGTATCTGTGCTTTCCTAGAAAGAAAGTAATAAATTGGGTGCCCAAGAGACATTAGAGAAAAAAGGGCTAGCAGTTATTTGAAGGTGAAACGTTGAAATCATCTTGCAAATCATAACTATTATCCTTTTACTCTTTTTGTTCATGTGTTTAAGGATAAAATGAAAATAAAAATGTGACCATAAAAAGGCAGATTAAAGAAAGTCAATGGCTTTAGATAGAAGTATTGTGCTGTTACCTTAAATGATTATCCTATTAGTCTCTCTCAATTTTTTGTTATCATTTTTAATAAAAATATAGAGTTTAAAAATTATTTAATGACATTAAAAGAGAAAAAATATAGTGTGTAGATGAAATTAACTTTAAGTAAACAATGTTATAATAATTAAGTATTATTAAGAGTATGAAATTTAACCAAAGTAAACTTGTATAATACATTTAATGTTTTTAATTTCATAAAATGATAAATAATCTTAACAAATTTTTATTTAAAAAATGATAACAAAAAGTGGATGGAAAGAATAATAAAGAGTGGAGAGAATTATTTTTGGTAATGTAAAGAATAATACATAGTTAAATTATTTAATAAAATACTATTAAAATTAAGGGTTAAACTAATGAATGTCGTTATGATACTTATTAAGAGAATTAAAATAAAATATTTTAAAATTTTAATGCATTAAATACATTACATTTTTTTAATGCAAGTTTATAATTATTAACAAAATCCTAAAATTAAATTTAAATGCAAATTTACAATTATTAACAAAATCCTAAAATTAAATTTAATATTTTTTTATGTTTTTTTTTTTTGGGTCTCAATCAAGAGTGAAGATGGGCGAAGGACTTCTTTTTCTTCATTTCAATTTATGAAGAGAAGAATGTGTGAAAAAAATATCAAGACACGTGTCAAGTACTAATGCAGTGGACTCTTTCAAATATTTTATTTATTCTTGTAAGTCAACGGCGCCTCACTTTCTTGTGACAACCCGTCAGAAAACACGTTCCCCAGTTACTGCTCATCATCACCGGTTACCGCCTAGCGCCACCAAGCATGAGTTAACGGTTCCAACAAAACGGCCATTGAGGGCACTGAAGGGGTTAGTTACGATGGAGTAGGAGTGGTTGGGACATGATGGTTGAAAATGTGGCGGGAAGAGACGCGGCTCCCGCCAAAGCGGGACGCGGTGGGGCCCTCTTTTGTTACATCAACATCCATCCTGAAAAGCTGCGTGGGGACATTGGGTGTGTCATTCTAGCTTAGCTTTTTACACAGACGAGATTAAAATATTATAATTATTGATTATTAGCATTATTTATATTTTTCAAACATTATAAACTAAATTAATGATTATGAATTTTTCTTGGATGAACATCTAAATTATTTTCAGAGGAATGGGGCAAATCCACGAGGACGACGAGGGGGCTTTGATTGATGCCACGTGGTTGACAGCTCGGCACTTGTTGTCTGGGACCCACTTATTTATTTCGAATTTTTTTCGTAAAACCCGCCATGTATAGATTCTCCAATATCTCGGCACTTTTTGACCACTATGACTCTGAAGCGCCAAATTCGAATCTTGTGCTCACGCCATTTCAGGCGGGATTGAAGAGTTAATTAAGGGGGAGGGGTTTGATGCAACGGCGCCGCATGTCTTTCCGTGGGACACTGGACGCATGTTTTCCTCCAACGTGCGTGAACATGTTTCAATAAATATACATACTTAATTGTGATTACTGGTAAAAACAATTTTAGTAACCTAAAGCCACCAAATCAGTAATCAGAACATGATTCCATAGAAATCTTTGCTTTCCATTCTTTGAATTTAGATTAGTTGCGGCTTCCCACATTCTTGCATGTCACTCCCACATCTTTTTCTTCCTAATTTGACCACCATCACTATTTTATTCCTTTCACCATTTCACGTCTCCCCTACCATTTATTTTATTAAATATATATAGATCGATGAGGGATTTGCTTCTCCGATCCAGTGGAGCAATTCTCAATTAATTATTCTGATATTGAAAGATTGTTTGTGGGGGAAAAAGAAATAAAAGGACCAAAATAAGTAAAAAATGTGAATGTGCCCATTTACTTAGTTGGAAGAAAGATTAATGATCTGAGTATGATGATATGATAATGATATTTTATTTATTTTGATTGATCATGATAATTATGATAATGTAGATAATTATGTGTAATTAATTTCTTGAAGTAAAAATTCTTTTTTATTGGCCTAGTATTACCAAATTCAAATTTGTTCAAGTTCACTAGTTGGGACATCTTTTTACCAAAATGTGAAATTTAACAAATTAATGAGCATTCGTCACCCAATTAGACTACAAGAATGCTACATGTACACCCAAACATTACATGAGTTAAAACACAAACTTTATGTATATAAGTACGAGGTGTATGTATGATGTATGATTTTTGGTATATGTGTAGCAGAACTCATTAGACTATACACTCCTTGGGCTAGAATATCAAATATTTGTCCCAAACTCACGTTTGACACATGCAAAATCTATATGCAATTTTTTTTTTTGGTTTGACTAATATGTGTCTTAAGCGTACAGGTTAATTAATCAAAATAAAAAAGTTTTGGCAGATTCTTATGCATTCAATTCATTAAAAACTTAAAAAATAATACTTTTTTCAACCAAAACTTTTGATTCTTTAACAAGTATTTTTAGAATATTTATTAGCGAAATTTTTTATTTTAATGACATAACACGTGTAATGGGAATAGATCTTCATATGTGAATTTTACTCATATGTTATCAAGTTTCATCTCTCACCATTAATTGATAAAGTAGACCCAATGCATAATATAAACAAAAAAAAATTAATGGTTAAAAATGAAACTTTTGTAATGATACAAAATCGACGTCCATTCTCCATGCAATGAAGTTGTCACACAATTGTAAGGGATGGGCCATAATGGAGATATTTATTGATTTGAAGTAGTTGTCCTAGCCATCCCCTTCTAGTATCATAGGTTCAACGTGCATAAACAAAAAAATAAAATGGTAGGTTGGATAAATAATGGTGCTTTTATTGTTTGCTTGGAGAGTGAACTTAGATCCAACTTGGACAATGGACCTCTCTTGGGCATGTGCAGTAGATTCTACTTTCTGCCTCCGATTCTTTTGAAGCCGCAAAGTGAAGCATCTTCGCATTTGGTTGTCGTTATTTAACCCCACAGGCCACAGGGACACGCCGAATCATTCACTGGGCCTGGAGAGGCCCATATGGAGCCACAAATGTTCCAAGCCCAATTTCCTTTGGACTTGTAACGGGCCAAAAGAACATACCATACCAACCAATACGACGCCGTATGTCTCGTCCATGAAGAATACGAAGGCGTTAGCGGGCGCAGTTCCATCCATGTCGGTGTGAAAATGGCTGCTGCGCGCGCAGTGCACCGCAACTGCCACAAGAAGCTTTCCGCAACGAATCTACCATTCCGTTTCTTCGGAGCACAAAGCCCTAAGCTCTTAGACCTAAATTTGTGTAAGATCTTTGTATTCAAATGTTTTGTATTTTAGATTTATTCAAGAAGATATTATTTTTTGTAACAAGTTCTATACAAATTTCTATGTGAATAAAATAACTTTTGTGACAATTTGCATCTTTGGCTGAAATCCTGCTAAATAAAATGCATTTGGTTGAAGTTGAGTTGAGGGTGGGCAAAATACCTTTTCCACGATTGTAGTTACTATTTCTGATTCCATAACTTGTAGTTTATCAGTATTTTGTATGTGTCTTTTGTATTAATCAGGCATTGTTATTTTGTGGAACAGACACGCTCTCAACATAATTGGAAATGTCACTTTGGTGTTGACCCTCACCCTGCTAATTTATATACATTTTTCCTAAATGTTCCTTGCAGTATTTTCTCCTTCTCTTAATTGGCGAATGAAGTGTGGTGCATCATCACTTTTTCCTTCTGCAAAAGATGATCTATGCACATAGCTAAGAATATAATTTGTTTTGTAAATCCATCTGCAATTTGCAGTTGATGGCGGGGACATTACCACGGAACGCATACTTATTGCCATTTGGTATGAAGTGGATTCCCTTGTCACAAGACATTGTCCTCTCTTGGCTTTAATGACGAAAAAGCTAGAGTTGGAGTCTCAATTTCTAAACTTAGGGTTATACATTATTGATTTACATTTTAAACGCATGAGGAGAATTGCTTTGCTGAGTGCCTTGATCCTTGATGCAACTGAATGTACAAAAGGAAAAAAAACAAAACATCAGGTGGTGTTCTTCAATACAAAGAACTGATTGGAATTACTTTTTACTGATTTGCAGGAAAAATCCCTGAGAATGGAAACATTCAAAATGGGATTGACAATCAACCCAGCCATTGTACATATTTGTCTACACGGTTGAGCTGTGTGTGATTCGTGTCAGTCAAGTGTCTGGAGATATATGTGCAAATTGAGGTCGATTGAGAGATTTCTTGACACATTCTTTTATGCCTGATTATTTTCATGGGCCTCAATTTGTTCGTCGGCTACATATTTTGGAACTTCCTTCTCTTCACTGGTTAGTACTTGTGCTTTGGCAGCTTCCTCCGCCCATTTTATCCTTGCAATGAATACCAATAACAGCGTCAAGCAGGTAACAATGCCAGTAATAAGTGCGACGAAGAGTCCAGCTAGCCCAAGATGAAGCTTGAAGGCAAAAACCACACCCAGTGGCAGAGCCAGGAAATAAAATCCACCGAGATTAGCATACATGCCCAACCAGGGTCGAGCCGTCCCTCGAACTATGCCTCCACAAACCGCCACCGGAAAGTTAAACACTTCCACCAGAGCCATCAGCAACATTGTCTTCTTTACTCCCTTTATAACTCCCCTGTCATGGCTAAACAGTGGCCCCCAAGTTCCCCTGGCTGCCACCATTAACAAGCTCCCTATGCAGCCTGAGATACAGCCCAATCCCAGAGACACACACGCCGACCGGTAAGCACGGCCAGCTTGGTTGGCACCGAGCTCGTTCGAGACACGAGTGGAAACACAAGTGGCCAGGGACAGCATCACCGAGAAGAGCAAGTAGTCAAAGTTTAGCACAATGGCCAAAACTCCCACTGCTTCCTTGGCGTTTGAAAGGTGGCCGGTAAGCAAGACTAGAATCTCATAGCACCACCACTCTAGGCATGTGTTGAGACAGCATGATCCACAAAGCTTGATTAGCCTGATCCAATCCACAATGCTCTGATCCCACCATCCTCCTTCCTTCCACTGGCTCCCCTTTCTGTTCTCAAGAATGACAACATAAATGGCCAGCAGAGCCACAACAATAAGATCGGTTATCCAAACCCCCATGGCAACCCCTTTGAGGCCCATGGTCTTTGAAAGTACTATGTTAACGGGCACGTGGAAAGCAAGTGCTGCAGCCGAACTAAACATGGTAGGGAGAGTTATGCTTTGGGAGCTCAAGTAGGCTTTCAAGGGACAGAAGAGCGAGGTGACAAATAAGTCAGGTATGAGGTAGGAAACATAGGTCTTGGCCACAGTTGAGATGTCTTCATGCTGACCGAAATGAATCAGGATTTTGTCAACATTAAGCCACAAGAAAGTGATGGGAATTGTTACCAATAGCAACAATAAGATTGTCATGAGGAGGGTATTGTGAAGGAGCCTGAAGTTTCTGGCCCCGTGAGCTTGTCCACAGACTGGTTCCATAGCACCGCAGAGGCCATTCAAGACAGAGAAGCCGGTGACATTAGCGAAAGTAAGCCCGAGTGCGCCACCGGCTAAGCTGAGCTCCCCAAGGCGGCCCAAAAACGCTGTCGTGATGGCTGTCTTGGCAAACCAAGCAAGGTTCATGGCCACCATTGGAAGGGCTATTCCGCGTTGAATTCTTAGCTCCGAAAGCAGCATCTTCACCAGATTGATGGAGCATTTTTGTGTTTGTGGCGGTGGCAGAGGTGAAGCTGGTTGGTTAGTTTCATCGTTTATACTTAGCTTCTCTCTCAGTTTAGATGTTGCTGATATTTTTTCTGACCTAATAATGTTTTGGTGAGACTGGTGAAGCAATCCACTTATGTTTTCTTTCATTGTTGAGGGAGTTGAATTTCTTAAGGAGGAACTCATTCGTGGTGCCAGATCTTTTTGGCTGCCATTACAAGAAGAGGTTGTTAGTGAAAGATTTATAGCGCGTGATGAGCCATGCTAGGGAGTAGGGACCATAGAACGCACCTTTGGTTATTGCAAGTACAGTAACGTTGAGTACAAGGTTTGGGATAGATGTTATATTCTAAGCATTTAAATTTTTATTTGTTAAAACCTGCACGGGCCCATATAAGTGGTATTGGCTTTCTGTCTTTTAGAGGAAGAGAAGTTCAATATTTGAGACAAAAATCTTTAAGACTGGAGTGCTTTACTATTTGTGTGTTACTATAAAGGAGATGAGATCTCAGAACAGATCATATTTACCTATGGCATGTGTTTCTGACTGTCTTAAATCTCTTTTTATACCAAGATTTTATTTGTTAAAACTATTTTATCGTAATTTTTTGTCTGGCTTTTAAACACTGAACATGATCTGGTGTTAAAAATACAATAAAATGTTATTTGTGTCTTAATAGCTTAACTTTTTTAAGATAGATGATCCATGTATCATTTGTGTATATATGTACTGTACCATAACCTCTATAATCATGTTATTAACCAAAAGGATTTAGTTTTTTTTTTAATGTAATGTTAGTATAAAAAAGTTTTTCATTGTCTTTCGATCATGTGTTGTTATCTATGTGATTTTTAAGGTGATAAATGTGAAAGTTAATCACTTTTACTAATGTAAAATATATTATCATATTATATACATAATCATCGTACATGTGAACAAATGGCGCTTTTCAATTGAAGGAAGACAAAGGGAAGAGATAACAATGTTTTAACAGTGTGAACAGTGTGAGAAGTTAAGGCATTAAAATGTGATTAGGGAGTCAAGGTGGAGGCCAAACACTTAGCTGAACCAGACGATTTAAATCCCCTTATTAAACTGGAATAAGACTCATTTTTATTGTTATACTTAAATACTTAAATGTGATGAATTAAAATTATATTTATGGAGGAATCTATCTGAACTAAAATAATTGTCAATGAGCATAAAGAAAGAGATGGAACATAACCAAGACCCAAAAACAATATAAAAGAAAGATTTTACAAGTTCATAGTACAAAAATGAAAATTCCTTCGCCGACTGCTAACATTAAACAAAAAACAATATTCTTTGTTCCTTAACTAACTAGATGGCAATATTCCTACACTAACTTTCCCACAACTCCATTAACACAATTCCATGATTCAGTGTTCTCCATATAAGAATACTTCCAGCAGTGACAAATATTCCTGATCCATGGAAACCTGAAGGCATGTGCAGTTTGGCTTCTTGTTATTCCTCATATGTATGTATAAACCCAAAGCAGACTATAGTCATCTTTGATTGATTAGTGAAACAAGTGCAACTTTAACTAGCTTGATCCCGTGCGAGGTTCTACTATATATAGGGGGAATATAGTCATTGGCTCGTTGAAGAATCAAATTCAAATTCATATATAGTCCAATATCAAGCGTAATTTTTACATTGATACCCGGTTAGGTTGAAAGTAATATTCGTGCAAATTTGGTGATAGAATTAGAAACTCTGTACAGATGAGGCCCGAAAGTATTGGCCGAAAGTGTGTCCTTGTATGGTTCGATCCCATTCCCTCTCCACTTCCCTTGAAGAAAATTGATATATTAAGGTTCGAATTGAGTTCCCATATCATAGCAACTAGGATATCTAAAAAACTATTTTATCATTTTTCTCGCATTATTTTTTTTTAGTTTAATTTTTATTTATTAATAGTGTAAAATTATTTTATATTATCAACTAATCAAATTTTATCATGAATGATCTTCAAAAGTCATATATAAATTTTATACTACAAATAAATAGAAATTAAACTCTTTTATTAAAAATGATAAATAATATATATCTTATGTGATACATCATTTCATTTCCTCGGCCAAAAACAAAAGAATTTCCGGTATCTAAATCAAAGATTAGAATGTAATACTAGGAGCTTTGGATGCGTATCTTTCAAAAATACTATTCCCTTTGTTTCAATGTAGCGATCAAACCTTTTTTTTATTTTTATTTTTTTTAAGAATTTTAACATATTTACCAAACAGTAGTGTTATATATATGACTCCAAAGCCTTGCTATAGAAGTGAGAAATGGTTGACCACGCAATGTCGACAGAGAAAACGGAAATTTGGTAAACATCAGGATGTTTAATACATGTTTGAAAAATTGGTGGGAGTAATCAGAATTAATTCTATAGCATATTGGTATGGCATCAAAAATGATTTGGGCACACCCATTTGCATGTCATCGCAATGTCATCAAGTAGAATATACTGTCATTCAATACAATTCATATTTCATAACAAAACGAGAACGCGACTTTCACGCCAGTTTCACTCACTTTCAATGCAACCACAAAATCCTCAACTCCATCACAACAAAACGATCTCTCTCACGCAATCTTCATTTTTTCTTCAGCATCCTTTGATTCTTCGTGCTCTTCATCATCATTATTCGTTTGCTGCATAATCGTCATCCACTATCATCCGTTGTTCTATCAACTTCCTCTCTAATTACTAATTCATCATTTGAGACATAATTCTCTTCTAATTCAAGATCTAAACTTTACTCGAACATGATATAAATTATGTGAATGATCATCAGGTTTCATTAGAAATTACTCTCAGAATAATTTGTGTTGAATGCGTCATATGTTTGTGCACGCTTGTTGTATATGTTTGTGCACTAACATGTTAAAAGTTTGTGTAGTCCTCATTTCTTTTAATTGCTTATAGAATAATTTCTGTCAATTGCGTCATATGTTTGTGCATGCATGTTGTACATGTTTGTGCACTAAAATAGTAAAAGTTTGTGCACTCCTCTTCATCTTAATTGCCCACTGAATAAGTTGTGTTAATCACGTTAATTGTTTGTGCACGCTTGTTGTATATGTTTGTGCACTTCTCTTTCATCTTAATTGCCCATAGAATGATTTGTGTTAATTGTGTTATATGTTTGTGCACTGACATGTTAAAAGTTTGTGCACTACTCATTCAATTATGTTTGTGCACTCTTGTTGTAAAAGTTTGTGTAGTATAATGGTAAAAGTTTGTGCATTGTTCATTCATCTTAATTGCTCACAGAATAATTCGTATTAATTGCATCATATGTTTGTGAACGCATGTTGTACATGTTTGTGCACTAAAATGCTAAAAGTTTGTGTAATCATCATTCATCTTAATTGCTCACATCACAGTATACTCATTCATGTTTGTGCCTTCATGCTATGCATGTTTGTGCATTATAGTAGTAAAAGTTTGTGCATTATCAATTAAGCCTTGTTTTGTTATGAATGTTATTGTATTAACAATGTGTGTATGCTTATTAGGTCACAAGAAAATTCAAGAAGCGCGAATGGTTACATAAAATGCATGTGCACGCGTGTTTAAAGGGAAGTGGAGATTGTGCATAAGGATTATGGTTGGGGAATTTGCAAGTGGAGTCCGGACATATTAAAATTGTGTGTGGCAATAAGGTGGCACACAATTGAGTTTACATGTAGCAGTATTGGTATGGTATATAATTGCAAAATTGATTCTAAGAAATGTTGGGAGGATATAGGATACGGGGAATTTAGCCGAGGAGTGCGACTTTAACGGATACACAACCAAAGCAAAAAATACTAGGCCATGTCATACTGAAGCACTTGTAATATTATTTTCATGAGTATAGGGCTAAAAAAAACCGAAAGGTGAGGCATATATGATATACCAGAGGACTTGGGGCCTTTTTTTCTTTCTCCAAACTCAACTTTCCAATTAAAGATAGAAGATTCACATTCACACGATTCTGTAAAGTGGTTAGTGGGATAAAGGGTTGGTCCATGCGCACAGCAAAAAAGCTTAGCTAATCATCCAACTTGTTCCTTCCATTACTACTAATAATTGTATCATTATAATAAACTTTCCAATCATATGCACAAATTGAAGCATGAATAATTATATATATATATGTGTGTGTGTGTGTGTGTGTGTGGGTCGGTGGGTGGGGGGGGGGGAAGAG
>QANU01089881.1:72676-84350 GCA_003254905.1 Nissolia schottii
AAAAAATAGACACTTATTTTTTAAATTAAAAAATCTATTTTTTTAATTTAAAATAACCATATTTTAACAATTAAAAATTAAAAATAATATATATAGCTAGTCGGGTCACGGGTCGGGTCGGGTTGAGAAGTAATGACCTGAGATTCGACCCATATAATATGGCGGATCCATTATATTCGACCTGCCAATCCGTCGACCCGACTCAACCTGACCCAAGCTTGTTTCTTATAACAACTTTGGTGCTTCTTATAACCCATGTTCACCCCTAGTGAGACTCTTCACTCCAATGGAAGAAAACAACTTTGGTGCTTCTTATAACTATGCATGTCATTTTAATTTAAAAAACAAAGAAAAAATAATATTTATTAAATAATATTAATGTTATGTGTCATAACTTTATTTATTGGTTCTCACCAAGGACGGACTGATTTCTCTCGAGTAGGAGTCCATCTCACTTTCTCTCCTCTTTATGATCCTTTCTTGTCTTGCTCCAACAATGTGGTTATGTCCCTTTTGTAATGTGTCAAAGAAATAAAGGATCTAGACCATCAAAACACAATTGTTGCAGTCACTTTTATGCGAAAATATATATACTATGACTACATAATATGATGGGTCACTTGTATCCCTAATTCGATCAATTACTTGATGGAGAAGCTAGCTGCTGCTGAGCTGTGCTAACGGTTAAATTTCTAAGAACAACTTTTAAGCTTAAACTGAATAGCCCAGCCGCCATCTGCGTTTTTGTTTTCGTTTTTATTTATTTATTCATTTTGTTTATAGTATAGTTGGTTAATAGATACTCCTATGTTCGAATAGTTGTGTAGTGAAAACTAATGCATACATGTGTCTTGAGATTCTTTCCAGCACCCCGTGTTACTAATATATTATATTACTATATATATATATTTAATCTTTAAGTATTCGGTTAGCTTTTGATTTATCAACTGTGTCCCATTTAAAAAATTAAAAGATTCATTTAAGGGACAATCTCTCTTAGTATTAATTGTTTCATTCCTAAATCTTGAAGTTTTGAATTATATTTGTTAAACTGACGGCCTCTAATTTACCACTATAGTTGTTCTCAAAGTAGCACTTATTTTTAAACGTGCACACAAATTAGGAAAAATATTAAATAGACCTCAATATTAGAGTAGTTTAAGTTTATTTTATAAAATTATCATCATTTCTTAATCACACTTATTCTCTTTTTTAGTTGATACTCTTTTTAATTAATCATTTAATATATAAAATCACCAAAATATTAATAATTTAATAAAGATAGAATGAGAAAAAACAATTACCCCTAATACTCTATAGATTTTCGAAAAATTAGATAGCCAATAGTAGCAAAATCAATTTTTTCTTCTTCAGATAGATGATTATTTGAGAATGAAAGTGGTAAGAAAAATCAAGGTTTTAATGCTTATTGAGGGAATGTAGAACTCTTTAAAATATTTAATTACAGCGAAGCGTAATCAAAGCCAAAATAGTAAGCAAACCCTAAAAATTTATACGGAGGAGTGCGGTGTAGGCAGACGAGGCATAGCACAACAGGCTCACATCACATGATCATTGTCATTTGGAAGCGCCTACCAGAGAGAAAGAGAGAATGGGAGGTTTGTGGATAAGAAAGAGGGTTTTAGTTTGAAGAGGGGGCATGGCATGCGTCCATGAATCTCTGACACACACAACACGCATAGAGAGAAAAGAGAGCCACTTAAGGGGTCCACCACACTATGATTCCATTAGAGACGAGAAATTCTTGTTTAATTATAAAATACTTACAATGTGTTTGGTTTTTAGTTTGGAAATGTCATAATTTAAATGGTTTTTCACGTGTTTTAAGGGTTTTTTTAAAAAAAATAATTTTTAGAATTAAATTCATCAAATTTTATCATTATTTCATGATTTAATATGACATATTGATATGTTATATGATTTAATGAGATAATTCAATACAATATTTATGGAGAGGTGCATCATAAGCTCAAATAGTATCCAAACCTTTAAACACCTACAAATTGACTTTTTTTGATAATTTGATTAACAAAAATATTATCAAGATCATATAAAACATAAAATAATGACAAAATTTAATGTATTTAATTATCAAAATTATTAAAAATAAAAAAAATTTAATAGAAAGAAGTATTTATTCCATTAGGGTTCGTGAAAAATCACTCATTAGTAGTTCTAAAATTTATAAATAATTTTCTTTTTCATTTTGAGATGGTCAAAATTGTTACTTGGTGTACCCACCAACTTTCTAAACACTCGCGTAAATGACTAGACTATTTACAAATTAATATTTCATAATTAATAATGACTCTTTCAAACACTTAAAATTAAAATATCACTTTAATATAAATAATCAGAGAATATTTAATAAAAAAAATATTTTGATTGGTCTCTAGACTTTTATTTAACACCTTATTTGGTCTTTGATATAAATAAAATGATAAATTAATCTCCTAATATTTTTCATCATTGCTATTGTTAGTCCCTCTATCCATGACCTGAATAACGGAGATAAATTGATTGTTAAGTCTTTGTTTAATCATCATCTTTTTTACTCATCACTCTATCTGTGTCCTAATCATAAGTGAGCTTCATCTTCTACTCAAAAAATGTCACCCCCACCATAGCTAGTCCCTAATATTTTTTGTCGTTTCCCTCGTTAATCCCTCTGTCCAATAAACTCATAGGCAGGGAGATTAACAGGGGCAACAGGGAAAAAATGTTTGGAACTAATTTGACATTTTATCTATATTTGGATAATGCTACATGAACAACAAAAATGAAAAACAATGTAAGGATAATGTACAAAATGAACAAGAAGCGAGTGCATATAAATTTTACATAATTATTGTACTCTACAACAATTTTGCCTTTTTATTATATTTTATACATTATCTACGTCGTATTATTCCCAATTTTATTATTGAAGCAACGTACGTTACCCCCAAATAAGGGTAGCAAGAATTTATTTCAAAAGGAAAAAGAGAGACCGACAAAGAGCATCTTGGGATGGGAGGGTTGTTAGTAGTTGAGGTTGTGAGCTGCTTGCTACTTTCTCTCGTGCTAGCACAACTCAGCTGGCTCCCTCCCCTCCTCTACTCTTGGCTTCTTTTTAATAATATCATCTCATCAGTTTCAGCAAACTCTCCGGCGCTCGTGCCGTTAATGTGCCGCTTTCCCACTCTCTCTCTTTTGCTTTTATTTTAATATCTCTCTGCCTGCTGCCAGCGCCACCCACGCCTCTCTGGAATTATGCGGTCAACCCCCTCCACCAACCTTACACTCTATTTGCTTCTTCATATCCTTTACCTTCACTGCTTCATCATCCTAACAACCAACCTATACAGTATATAGTTACCCTCCCGAGTCCCGCCCATGACTTCTTTTTTTCGTTTTAACTGGTTTTATTGCAAAAATCCAAAGGCATTAGAAAGATCTTAAGATTAAAGATCATTCTTACGTTCGTTCACTTTCAAGCTACCGAATCAAAAATAATAAGATGAAAAAAAGTCTCGAGGTTTATTTCCTGTTCTCTATTGCATACACCGTTAATTAAATTCATCTTACATTTTATTAGTTCAACTTACATATCATCTAAATATATATATTGTGTCAAGAATAAATTTAAAAAATCAAAAGTGATAATTAGTAGTGACCAGAAGAAACATGTTTAAAAGATAAAAGCCAGCTAGCTGCCTCAACTCATGCATCCACATATCTGTTTATAATAACACATTTTCAGGAAACACATGTTCATCTTGGCTTGCTAGTTGCCGTTCTTTGGAAATTTTGCACACTATATGCTACTGGAGTACTGGTACATTTAGAAAATCATGTAAAAGTAACTGAAGATTTTAGTTGTATTATTAGTGATGAATCCACCTATAAAAGAGTGTGAGAAATTGCGAGTCAATTCATAAATTGGGATTTTGAGTTGTTTCATTGGTAAATTCAAAAAAATGACACCACATATTATATATTATATCCATTACATTGGTTGAAAACATGATTGAAATCCCTATTTTATTTGCTCTCCCATCCCGGTATCTAAAATGATGTCTAAATAACAAGGATTAATTAAAAAAAATGCTTCTGATAATAAAAAATTAAAAGGAGTTAGAACTCGTCATCTTTTTGCATCTTTTTTGACAACCACAGTCCACCTTCTTGCAGCAATAAGCTACATTATCTTTTCGTAAGACTCATTAATTTGCTTGTATATTGGTAATGCACGCAGTGTTTGATGCCTTTTTAATCTCGATGTTCAATTGTAAAAAAATACTACTACTCCCTCCATTTGATTACTAGGAAGTGTCATTTTTTAACTTTTAAATACATTATAAATTCAATGGGCCGATTTAGATTGACTTAAAAAAAATGTTTATCTTAGTTATATTTTTAAATTTTAAGTATAATTTTTTAAGAGGTTTAGTTTACAATTACAAGGTGATTTTATTAAAAATCACCCATTTTTTCAATTTTTTTTAAAAATAGAACATTCTTAACTTAAAATAATAGTATTTTACATTGTTTTAAAAAATGATTTTTAAAAAATTTTATTTTAACACTTGTTATTTTAAAAAAATATTTTTTTTATAAGTCAATCTAAACAGACTAAATGTATCTTAATGGAAATTTGCATTTAGATACATTAAATTAATAATGTATCTAAAAGTTAAAAAACGACACTTGTTAGTGAACGGGGTGGTAGTAAACTAACTGGATAATGCTATTCATCTTCTTGCCCTTAAAAGGCCTTTTAAGCTGCCGGGGTTGTCCCAAAGTGTGGTGCATGTGGGTCACATAGGTTTGCCCCCTTCCCACGAAACAAACCCATACCATATAGCTAGCTAGATGCAGGTAACTCCTTTGCAACCAGCTTCACCCCAGTATTTTCTTTATCACATTTTCAAGCAACATGAAGCTGTTCCCATATCCTAAACATTAATTTCTATTGCTAGCACTTGCTCTCGATCGCTAGCCGATGTATAATAATATTATCCTAATTAAAAAAAAAAAACTAGCTGAAACAAAATCTATTTCTGATGAGAGGAGAGCATGCCATGTTAGGTCTCACAACGAGAGATTTTCATTTTTCATGAGTATAAATTAAATTAAGAGTATACATTTAAAAAAATTCATACACTCAATTCCTTTAAGGTTAACCATTGTACTTTTATATCTCTATCTATTAGTATCTTAATTCACTAAACTTCACATAATTTATCTCGAGTTGGTTCAGTATACTATGAGGGTAAAGCTCTTCTAACATTAATTTTTTTTTTCATTCACAAGACTCGAATTCAAAATCTTACTTAAAAAGAACAATTGCCGAACCACTTGAATCAATTTGGGAAAAGTTCCTATTTTTGCTAGTTTCCTTTTGTTGTTTCTTTCCCAGCATGCGTAGATGTTTTATATATTTTGTAATTTCAGAATTGTAGGGTGGTAACTGATCAACTTTTTCTGGGATCATATATATTCCTGTCCAACGGCCATGGCCAAGTTATATAAGACATGTTGTGTGCCACGAAGTAAAAGAAAAAAAAGATCATGGAATTTAGAGAATATATGGTTTAATTTGTGCTAGTTAGTGGATCCATCATGAGTCATATGACATGACTGATACTTTTGGCGAATCAAGGTAGAAGTGAGTAAAGTCCAGGGAAGCAAGGATGAAGTCCGCAAAGAATAGACCCGAAAGAAGCGGGGGAATAGACACGTGTCACGCTCTCATCTGGTGGACCTAAAACTTAAGGTAAGACTAGGTTAATTAAGAAATGTATATAAAGATGGAATTTTGCAGAAGACCCAAGTGGTGCATGTGGTTGGGTCATATAGAAAATTGAAGCACAAACAAACTCTCTCTCTCTCTCTGCCTGCGCGTAACACTGGTCCTGTTAAGTTTTAATTATGCCAGCTATTGTTTTCATTAATAAAATCAAGTCTGCCCACCGTAATTCCCGTTTGTATTGTGGATATTCTCCATGAAAACGACAAAAAAAGGCACTTCAAACCTTCGTATATTATATAGAAAGCAAAATGTTTATTTATTTATTTATTTTTTAATTTTTTTTAACTAGAAAATGGACACCCATGTAGTGAGCTAAGATAAATCTACTAGAGAAATACTATATATTTGATGTTTATTTCTCATGTAGAAATAATAGAGTTCTATGTATGCTGTCTTCTCTGTTCTTAATTATGGTAAGCAATTATAAACTAATTAAGCGAAGCAAAATAAAATTGGATTTATTTTTCACGTATACAATATGTTGTTATCTGACACGAGGAAGAAAACATGTAAACAACCAAATTCAATAAGTCAAATTTAATTAGGAGAAATTAAGCTACCGTTTAGAAGGTCTTTTGGTAGCAACAATACATGAAGAATCAGTTTAACAGTAATATATATGCGAAGATACCCTAGCGAAAGACAAAAAAGAAAGATTCCAATGTTCATTGATGCATATATAATTTTACATGTTTATGTGACAACAGTATAAAAAGTTACATTATCATTTAATCGTGTAAAAGACTTTTAAAATAATTAATGAGAGTAGAACTTAACTATTTTTGATCTAAACCCTAATCAATGATATGTGATAGTAAATGATAGTGTAGAACTCTAATTTACCAGTTTAGTACACAAAAATAAATTAATTAATTATTCTAAAAAAATGAGCAAAACTGAATTAAAGCGAGAAAAAAAGAGTAAATGAATAAAATAATGGGGGGGAGGGAGGGGGTAGTGCAGGGGTAGGGACCGATCCACCGCCCATAAGCACGCAGTCTTACAGAAAAAACCAATTGGATCTGTTATTCTTCCCATGACTCCTCCTCAAATCCCAACCCTAACTCAACTCAACTCAAGTCATAATATCATCACTCTAGGCCGAAGAGTTGGATTAGAGCAATTTTGATCCACTGTCGGGTTAAGCAAGGAGATTGACAGTCATCGCTGATCAATTTTATCTTCAATTTGGCCAATTCTTCATCGCTATCGTCTGCTTGTTTATGCAAAGCAAGTAAGAGTCAGCTTTGAGATATAAAAAAATGGATCCAATTACAGCACACGGCCACTCACTTCCCCCGCCGTTCCACACCGCAAGAGATCTCCACCTGCACCACCACCACCACCACCAACAGCAGCAACAGCAACAGTTCCACGCACTTCACCAAAGCACCGAAGACGAGCAGAGCGGAAGCAGCGGAGGCCTCAACCTCGCTCAGAAGAGAGAAAGGGAAGAGAACAGCAGCGAAGGCAAAGACGGCATCGGAGGGAGCGGAGGCGCCGGAGGAGGTTCGGGCGAGACCGAGATGACGCGGAGACCACGCGGGAGGCCAGCTGGATCCAAGAACAAGCCCAAGCCTCCCATCATCATCACGCGCGACAGCGCCAACGCGCTCAAGACGCACGTGATGGAGGTCGCCGACGGCTGCGACATCGTGGATAGCGTCTCCAACTTCGCCAGACGGCGCCAGAGGGGCGTCTGCATCATGAGCGGCACTGGCACCGTCACCAACGTCACGCTCAGGCAGCCGGCGTCCTCTGGCGCTGTCGTCACCCTCCACGGGAGGTTCGAGATCCTCTCCCTCGCAGGATCCTTCCTCCCTCCTCCTGCCCCGCCTGCAGCGTCAGGCTTAACTATATACCTGGCGGGCGGGCAGGGCCAGGTGGTGGGAGGGAGCGTAGTCGGGACTCTGATTGCTTCGGGGCCGGTAGTTATCATGTCGGCCTCTTTCAGCAACGCGGCCTACGAGAGGCTCCCTCTGGAGGACGAGGATCCTTCGCTGCCAATGCAAGGAGGCGGCGGTTCGGTTGGTTCGCCGGGTGGCGGCGGAAGCGGCGGTGGCGGTGGTGTTGGTGGTAGCGGTCAGCAGCAGCAGCAGACGCAGATGTTGGGCGATGCAACGGCTCCGCTGTTCCATGGTTTGCCTCCTAACCTTCTGAATTCAGTTCAGATGCCGTCTGAGGCATTTTGGGCAACTGGTCGCTCTCCTTACTGATCATCATCTCATTGTGACGAGTTCTTCCGCGGTGATGGTGATCATGTTATTTGCTACTTTATTAATTCTCTTTTGATTAATTTCCTAAAAATTCAGCAAAAAAAAAAAAAAAAAAAAAAACTCTTAAGTTAATTAGGAACAAAGCTAGAGGGAAAATAGGGGATATGTGAGATTGAGGTTCTATGTGCTTCATTATTCTAGAATTTGTGTGTTGTTTTTTTTATTTTCATTATTAGGTGGCCTTTTGAGTTGATTTTATGTGTTTACGTGCGCTTGTGTGTGAGAGTGTAATTAAATTGATGCATGCTTAATTTGTTGGTGAGTTTGATTGTGTTTAAGTATGAGATCCATGAATAACGAGCGAGGTTACATTGGCTTCTTGGATTCACTTGGGGATGAAGCAATGTAGAAGTTGTTGTACGTAGTTAAATTACTAGCAGCTATAGTATCAGTAGAAATGTACGCAAAATATGCATGAGAAGGAGGAGTTGAAGTGAGTCTTACCTTGTTCGAGTTCAAGTTCCCTAGCTATATAGTGACTAGTGAGTGGTGCTTGAAGCTGGACTGGATTTACTTTCTCTACTGTATGTTGTGCCTTCTCTACTTAGTCAAGTGTTTGAATACTCACTTTTTCGCTGCTTATGTTATATTATTCATTGAATTCCTTGTTCTCAAATTTTCTTGTGTTCGTCATTATAAGAACAACAGTATTTTGGGTTGCATATATTTCTTAATTGAAGCTACTGTCTTTCTTTTGTTTGTTTCGGTTTGATTTAAGGTAAGGGTACATGATTATACGCATTATTGATCGATATATGAATAAATATATCATGTTTGGTTTCATTTAATTCACATACAAAATGATTTTTGTCAAGGACTTTAATTACCACTCTATTAATTTTAAATTTGTTGTATACATTTTGATAATTTAGGTTTTCAAAATATATGTATATATAATCCATATCTTAAGGTAATATTGATTTTTTTTTCCTTCAAATATATTAATGATCACATGTTCTTCGGTCAAATAAAATATTGTAATATTAAATGAATTAATAAAATTAATTTCGATCATTCAAAGAATTTTGTATTACTGCAAATAATATTTGTTCATTTTTCTTTGGTTTCTATGTTTCTCTCAAGTTGGGCTGTTATAAATTAAAAAGGATGGAGTATATTTTTGTAGTCTTACAACGTTGCTCATCTCATTAAGACAATGGTTAGCACTTAGCAATGCTCTGCAGAAGTTTTAAAATTATTATACTGGGGGTATTTCTTTTTTATTTATCCTTTTCATTTTGGAGTGCATATATATATATATATATATATATATATATATATATATATGAGTAGGAGGAAGATAGACATGGAAGTTAGGCAACTGGTTCACACGTGCAGTGTCTGATGAAAGCTCTTTTTCGAGGCATTCACCCACACTTTCATTTAAAAGCAACAAAAACCAAGACAACAAGGTTCTCGAGCGTTAGATGCACCTGGTCTCCCTCCCGCCATCCCTCCCTCTCTCTCTTGTCACATTCTTTAAATAAATCATCTCAAGTAAGTCTATCTCTACTTGGTGCAAGTCTCAAATTTCTCCTCAAGTTGAAGCCAAAACCAGTTAGGAATTGGGGTCATTCTTATGTTCTTATAATCTCTACTTTGAGAACTTGTACTCACAAATTTATTTATTTTTGGTGATATAAATTTTAATTTTAGTAATAAACAATTAATGACGGTTAAAGAATATAATTTGCAAAATAAACAAACAAAACTCAGTCTACTTGGTAGATAACATACCTTAAGACATTTGATTAGGGGGTTTGGTTTCTTGCAATGTAAATAGAAGAGATTTTGGGAGAGATACACTCACTTTAATGATCTCAAAGTGTTAAACTAGAATTAATCATTGTCAACAACAAATACCTCCTAAAAAAAAAAGGAATTTACAAAATAAAAATTAGTTATACAATTGCGAGCAGATGTCCTCGAAGTAAAGATTACGAGGAGATGAGACAAACCCTAAGAATTCGCAACTTATCCAATCATTTTCAATCTTCAGCAAGACATTTTTGCATTTTTATTGTAACGTTTTACTTTGTACTATGAAACTTGCTTTATACTCATTTGGTCAGCCAATTTTTTAAAAACATAGTAGATAGGATTCTTTGAGTTCCGTTATGTTCCCTCAAAATGAGAATCTCTCTTTTTTTAACATGTTACCTAGTAAGTTAATATAGTGGTAGGTTCCTTACCAACCCATTCTTCGTTGGAAGCTTTGAGCATTATTTGTCCTTGTTGCGGCTCTAGCTAACCACTGCTTTCAGGTCTTCTTCCAAATCATGCTTCCATCTATCCTTGTGCTTCGCTAATTACTTTTTATTTTTTAATTATTTGGGACAATTTTAATTAATCTTAACTGCCTTTGAGGGACCGTGATAATGACATTTACACAAACATATAATTTTGTTGTGGTAAACAGATTAATAATCTTTAACAGTGTCCGTATGTCAGAATCATCTGTAGGGAGCTATTAATTGTTACGTCCCTAACTACTAATTGATATAATTATGTTGAGGAGACAAGCAATTAGTCATTGTTGATGGGGACAAAAGAACCGAAACTGTCTCAAACTTTGATTTTTGATCCATCACTATTTTAAAAGTTGTTGTAATGAAAAAAGCTCTGCATCTGCCCACTGGCAAAAAAAAAGAAATAAAGTCTAAATATTCATCTTTACCCCCTCCCCAAAATTGCTACAACAAAATAGTCTCTTAAAACTTGAAAATCTTATTGAAGTACCTAATTATTTAAAATATGAGTCACTTGAATCTTTAAATATTAAAATGAAACATTTTAATTTTTTAGTTTGTTTCCATATTTTAAATGGCGAGACATTTTCAGGGACTTTGATGATTGAAAGACTACTTTTCTTCTAATATTTTGGTCTGCGATTGAAAAAAGGATTTAATCTAAAATAAAATAAAACGTTGTTAAACCTGGCTCGCTTTCCGCGTCAGATTGACCGAATTATATATCACGGATCTTGATTTTTTTTTAATATATAGGTATAGACGAATGCGCATAAGCCTAAATCCTGCACATGAACGAATATGCAGGATTTTAATGTAAAAATATTATGTAAAGACAAAATAATTTGTACACCATAGGCTATGACGTAGCAAGTTTTTATTTGGCAAACAATGTTTTTAAAAGTTGGTCTAGTTTGTCCACATTGATAAATTTTCCCCCTCCATTGATAAATTGTCCATATATAGATTAATATACTAAAGCTACGTGTAAGATGAGGCAACTGTTATTCGTGTAACTCAAAGCAATCTGTTACCATCTACAACAACCACAGTGGTATGATCATTGCGCTGAGGTGTAATATTATTTGCTCATCTACAACTTAAACCCTTGCCCAGATGACAATAATAGTAATGTTGTTTACATTTATTTCCTTCCAATATCTCCATTCAAGTGTAACAAGTCCCTCCAAATTTAACTTTGATAAGATGTATTCAGTTCAGATGTAAATTGTTGCAGAATTTGGGTAAATATCACCGTTCACATGACAAACTAAACCAGTAGCATAATTAGGATTAGACTAACGATTTTGATGAGGGGTGAGGGATTTGAATGG
>QANU01089881.1:84390-124024 GCA_003254905.1 Nissolia schottii
GAGATTAAGCTACTATGCTAGGCGCAGTCCCTGTCCAAGCATCATTACCCAATAATAATAATAGTTAATATACTAGTTTTTCCTTATCTTTTCAGCCCCAAGTCAGTTTGAGGCTCATATCCTTTATTGTCAAACCTACTTAAGTCATCAAATTATAAACAAATAATTACAATAACAATACATTGGCTTTTGCAACTTGCTAGAGGCACCCAGTTATGGAAAAACTAATGTTTACGGGGTCCACACTAAAACAAATAGAATTTGGTTGACACAATTCAAATCATCACTAATCAACAAATCAACTCTCGTCGCTATGAACGGCAACGAGCAATTTCATGGAAGAAATTCAAAATTGTCACTACCCTTCTCGCTATTTATTCCATGTACAAATAAATTTACATCCCTGAAAGCTACGCGGTATCATGCGGACCAGAGAAACTCCCCGTAGACTTGATTCAATAATGGCCATTCATTGATGGATCATCCACATACAAGAACCCACATTTGCTTGTTTGAAATTTCAGCTGGAAACTGAAGGAAGATTTTCTGCTTGGTTACTTACAAAGAATAATACATCCAAATTACTCCTAAGTATTGTGCATCTTTGAAACTTTCAGCCAACTTTGGTTTTGTCTAAAGAATTCTTCGTTAATTTAACCTCAAACGCCGCATTTCAGCTTGGAAAGTGGGGCTGGCGACTAGTGTTCGATGTGCAAGTGTCTTTATATCTTCTCTAGAACAATCTCGCGAGATACGAACTAGCTCCCATAACGCACCTCCACTGATCATGTCTCTAGCATTTACTTCTGGAAACACATCAAATAGGGGGTCTAAGGGGCATGCCCCAACGAAAGTTTAGTTTCTAGTTCACAGAGCGAGCGTACTAGGTACTTACCATGTTGTGCTAAGTGACATAGTGCAAGTTCAATATGGCGCCTAATTGACGAGGCTTCGTTATTGGCATTTTGCACAATCCATGGCAGGGCACAGTCATCAATGAGGAAAGATCTTCCACTCTTTGTCCCTGTACAACGTCGAAAAACTTTTAACTCAGGCAATGATAGATAATGTTGATGGAGCAAGACATTGCAAACCCAAAATATGCCAAGCGCCAACTATGAAAAATGAAATATGGAAGTAATGCACAAGTGAGTATCCTTTCAAAGGCAAGGGTGTCATTTTGACAAACATGAATCTTCATCACAATCAAAACATGTGCCTTGGGGGCTGCCTATGTACCTTGAGTAGATGCCCTTGACTCGCACTTTGCAAAGTTTGCTATTCCGCGAGCAACCTGTGCGTGTACATCAGGATGTCTGCATCTGACCATTCCCAGCAGTGCCTTGATACCACCTTCGCCCCTTAATTTTGTTTGTAGCTTATCTAAATGCAGGGACACCAAACTAGTCAGTGGCAGCAGGTTGTTTTGCTTCAAGAAAATCAACTTGGTACATGATTTCTAGATTAGAACTACTCCCACCCTCTCATCGATATTACTTTACTATATCCAACACAACTCCATGAACCCCTCATAAAGCAAACTCTGCTTTGACATTCTCAATATTCTACCAAATATTAATTTTCCCCTTATTCTTCAACGTTAAACTTTTCAGGGCATTCACCAGGCACAACCGGGACCAAAAATACTATAGGAGATAAGCGGCTGAGTTTTGAAAAATGATCAAGATCTCACCATCTAAAAAACGATGCATCAAGCACCTTATAGATACAACATTAATTAACATTCAAGGATTCAGTTTGCTAGTGATTCTAATTATTAAAGCATGTTGTACAATATAATGCTTTGTAATCCTTTTGAAAATGGGAATTTCAACTAACAAGATCAGAAGTTTGAAAACCTTTTACCAAAAGAAACTTAACAATGAAGTATGATTGACTGGATATTACTGTAGCTTGAACAAGTAAATGTTGTCTATTACTTTCTCGTAGCATTCTCATACAAAATAGAACAGACGGAAACATGCAGTAAAGCAGTGGCTCAACAAATTTGTTGTCCATGGTTCCTTTCCTACTGTCCTACATCTCATCAGAATGATATTTTCTCATGAATGAGTCTGCGAGATTGAATGCATTACCTACATTACATTAAAATCACTCTACAGTGCAGACAACTAAAAAAATAAAAAATAGAGTAACATTAGCATTTTACCGTTGCCACAAAGATTAGCAATTGCTCCAGCAATCATTCGAAGGGTTTGAGGATCTTCAGCATTGGCTGCTGTCATCGACAACAAACTAATGCCCCCTTGGGCCATAATAAGTTCTTGGTTGGTTTCTGTTTAAGACACAGAACAAGGTTGCAGAGAACAGGAAAAAACAAAATATCTCAGTAACAAAAATGTTATTTCTTAAATTGCTAGTTGGAAAGCAGAGGAAACGCAAGTTTACCATTCATTGCCAAATTTGCAATAGCTCCTGCAGCAACTCTATGTATGGTCTCATCTTGCGAGCTCTTTAGAAGATTAAGCAAGGATGTAAGCCCACCTGCTTCCACAATCTTCCCCTGATTTGTTTCTATAACATCAAGGTGGATAGTGGTTAGGGATGATAGTTCTTATAACACCAAGTTATGTTAGGTAAAAATAGTTTTGGAAGGAGATGCGTTCGTTCTATAGAAAAGTGCATTTCATACACTAAGAATTTGTGATATATATCATAAGAATAAGGAAGAGAAGGTACTAAAATATGCTTTTGTGATCATATTTCTTTTCAAAATACTAAAATGGGTTAAATATGTTTTTAATCCCTGTAAAATTAAAAATTGTGTTTCGTTCTTGAAAAAATTTTCGTTAGGAATTAGTCCTCAAATTTTTTTTGATAGGTTTTAGTCCTTGCCGTTAGAATGAAACGTTAAGTGTTGACGTGACCGTTAAATGTGACACGTGACACCGTTAAATGTGCAATGGTGCCACATGGCACGTCATGGGTGGTGCCACATGGCACGTCGCGTGTGGTGCCACGTGACACATCACGTGTGATGCCACGTAGCACATTTAATAGTCACGTCAGCACTTAACGTCTCTTTCTAATGGCAGAGACTAAAACCTACAAAAAAAAAAATTCAGGGACTAATTCCTAACAAAAAATTTTTCAAAGACCAAACACAATTTTTAATTTTATAGGAATTAAAAACATATTTAACCCTACTAAAATTTAACTTTTTCCAAATTCCATGGCTCAAATTAAATTAACTTGCATGCCAATCTTATTATTTTTTCAGTCCTTTTTTTGGGGCTTCAAATTACATTTTTGAATTTTAGAAGCGAGTAAACAAGTATAAGGAAATTCAATATAAGCAGGTAAAACAGCAACCTTCAGCAGCTAGATTTGCTACAACTTTCACAGCATGGATTCGCACATCAGCATCTTCTGCTTCAAGCAATGACAAAATCTTCTGCAATCCCACTGAAAGAATATTTATTTTATAAATAACTTAAAAATAGACACAATAATCTATTAACAAAATATATACCAAGTTGTCAACAACCGCAATATAATACTAATTACTACCTTGTTCAAACAGCTTGGCTATTGAGGGCTTCTCTCCATTTCCTGAGGCTTGCTGCTGATGCTTAACTTGGGACGTCAGAGAATCAATACTGCCTGCATCTTTTTCAACTCCTCCTCTGTCAAGTTGTCGTCTTGTCTATAAGATGCATGTCAATTAGATAACTCCAAATGATTCCGGCACAAGATCATCACAGAATGATTGGAAGTGACAAAGAACAACAGGACATAAAAAAAATTAAGCTAAGTTGTTTTTCTTTTCTTTTCATAGAACTAAACTAAAGCTCTTCACCAAGTTACTTTCAAATTCTACAGTATCAACGTAAGTGTTTCCCTTAGATAGACATCATAAGGACACAGACAGACAGTTCATAGATCATTTTCTTTGATGGACCATAAACTGATGAATAATGTGCTCAAACACAACAATCAACATAAATCCTTGCCTGGTTGAAGAGAAATCGGGAGGAAAGAAAATGAGAGGAGCAAAATTGGACAAGATAAAAATAATAAGTATTTTGAATTCAACCGTTTCTTTGTGAATCATAAATGGCAATAAATGGAAATTGAGTACTTAAATTTTAAAGAAAAAACTATAACATTAAAAAAATTCAATACCTTCCTACAAGGACAATCATGAGGCAGAAACAAATTATCATGAAAAACTGGTCATCCTTTTATAAAACATCTGCCGGAAAAGAGTCAATTAACTATGTCATTTGTGTATTTTAGGTATAGCTTACCTCGCTGGCTTCAAGACTTAACTGCAACAATTGACTTTGTAATATTGCTATTTCCCCTTCAAGTTTCCCTTTCTGGTGTGCATCATCTTCTAACACCTTACGAAGTTTTAATATCTCGGACTTTCCTGATGCCTATCACAGTAAACACATGCATGTTAAACTGATTCTAACAGCAACTAGATTAGGAAAGGGCATGTAAGTGAAAAATATGTTGAAGGCAACAAAACATTACCTCTGACATTTTAAGTTCAGCCACTTGACTTTTCAGATTATTTACTTCCCCTTCAGCAGTTTTTCTTAAAAGGGTCTCTTTCTGAAGCATTTTTTTCAAATCGGCCAGCTCCTCAGCAGACACCTTGGGAATGTAGGGAAAGATAACTCAAGTGAGCCTAACACAACCAATGCTTAAGTCCCCCAATCACCACGTGGTCACATTTTACTATTGAATTTGGAGCTACGATATTGTTTTCAAATTCACAAAATGCTATTTAATCTGACTTCACTGGAATATTTAAGTTCTTTAGTCAATGAGAAAAAATAACCTCAAATGATAAATTGAGACTATAAACGTGCAGGAAAAATTCATCAAATCAACAAGTTTGGCTGCAAAAATCCTTATTCTGGAATTACTTTACGTGAGGCTTTTCCCCCAAGCCATATATGTTCTCGTTTAAGTCTTCCAGAGGACTTGACCTTCTACTCTGCCATGTAAAACAATTTCACCATTTGTAATAGCTCAAGGCAGTAAAGTATGATCAAAATTATTACCTCTCCACTTGATTTCATGTGTGAGTCCTCATTCTTTCGTTGATTCATCACCAACTGCTGTTCAAGCTTCTTAACTGATTCCATATAGTCTTTCTGATATTTTAATCTTTCCTTCTGAGAGAAAAACGAGTATCAGTACACATCACCAGAAAATTATCAGCGTCAAGTCAACCATGTGTTTTCCTAATCAAACTTCAAGTAGTAACAATATCATGCCGAAGACTAGCTGCATGTGATGCTATGGGTGCATTGCCATTTGCCAGAGACTCGGTGATTCAATGGTTGTATTAAAGAAACTTTTTAGCACAAACTGCAATGCATATGATATAGATACAGAAAATTGATATAGAACCAACCTCCAATAAATCAATGTAGTTCCTTTCAGCCTCAGATATCCGATGTTGTGCTTCTGTGGCTATCCTTTCAATCTCATCCTCAAATGCCTTCTGTTGCCTTTCATGTTCCATGATGAGTTTGTCTAATTCTATATCTAGCCTTCTAGCCAAGCTTTTGTAATCAAATTCTTCCTTCAACTTTACCATGTTTTCCACCTTCATAGCCTACAGGAGGAACAAATATTCAGCATCCTAATAATTATTACAAGGCAGGTAGTCATACCTTTTCTATGCAATATCTTCATCAAATAAATTGGCAATAGAAAGAACAGACGATCAAACTGACAACCAAAAAGAACATAGGAATTTCAGCTGCTCCAAACATTAGGCAATTGCATATGACTCTTAAATGTAGAGGGAGAAAAAAGAATGAAAGTTGAACAAGGAACACACCCTCTGTCCAAACATTATAGTACTGGCAGTCTCTCCCCTATGCCGTGGAGACGGTCCAATAGTAATGACAAGTGAAGTTCTTGCTGTACCTGTTACAACTTTAGATGTCAGGAAGCTCACTGCACAGATTGGTTCATAGAAATTAAAGATGTTTGACAATATTAACAAAATATGCATTTCATCATAATATCCCTAATCTAGAGTGAATTAATTTATCTATGAATTTTGTAACCCAAGATTTCCCTCTAATATCAATGATACTGAGAGACATTCAGAACAAAACAAACCCTTTTAAAGAAGTGTAAGTTGTAACTATGAAGTATTACATGCACAGATTCAGTGTCTCCCGCTGTAGTTCTTTATTTGTTAAGCCAATTTTTCATTCATACATGCAGAAACTTGTGACTGGCATAGGTTTCCTGCGTGTACTTCTTTATTTGTTAAGCCAGTTTTTCATTCATACATGCAGAAACTTGTGACTGATATAGGTTTCCTGCATTTACCCCCTATGTATCCAATGCAGAACATGCCAAAATTAAGAACTTGATGCTTCATGTTAAATCTAATCTTAGACCAACCTTTATTATTTATTTTTATTGTAAAAACAACCATCCTTATATTCACTTGAATATTACCTCCAAAAGAATCACGTAACAATCTAGTAAGCTTTGAGTCACGAAATGGCACGTGCGCACTATTCTCTGCAAGTGCGTTAATACACTTCCCCAATGCACTCAAGGACAGATTGATGGATTTGGCTTCCTCTAATGTATGTCCTTCACTTCCTATTGAGCAATAAATAATGAAACAACTTCAATAAGCAGCATGGATATTATATCAAGCAAAACAACCTCAATTGCCTGAGTAATATGTCTGTGGCAACCTAAATTCTTAAATATAACATTCAGGTTTTATTTTGACAAGAACCTGTGTTCAGTTTTCGAGCATCTCACTCTAACCCTAATAACCTTTTGTCATATCATTATAACAACGATGTAGAAAATAGCAGCAACGAAAACTGTACATCTTTCCATCTAATATTTATCTTGAGCATAGAAGACTGAACTATATCAGCCGACCAACTAGAAGAATTCATGTTTGGGAGAAATATGAATTGTCTCGCAAAAGAAAAGCCTAGGATATTGTAAAGCTGCTACAAACAGATGAAGATGAAGACATCACAAACTCCCCTTTAAATTCTACTAACCTGACTTGTCAATTCGCTCTGAACCAGCAAGATCTACAACAACCAACTTGCCTTTCCTAACAACAGGTGGCTTTAATGATTTAACCATGTGTGGGTGATGGCCATTTTCACTTGAAAGAGCTGCATCTCTTCCCTTGATGGATCTCTTTACATGCACCTATTGAATCAGAGGTATGTTCAATCCTCCAACAATATAGAAGTAGAAATATTGAGCAGTTCACGCTGCACAATAACTTCAAGTCCAAGGAAAGAAGAACATGAGCACTATTAATAAGATATGTAAATTCATTTACCATTAGAATGGCATGACTTCGAGAAGATTCTGTATTTAGTTTTGTATTTGCAGCAAAGCGGTGAGCCTCTCCTAATCTCAGTAGTTCTACAAAACTCTGCTGGTCCCTAATCTCAACGAGGCTAGCTCCAGGTAAGGAAACATCTCCAGTTTTGGGATCTTCTACAATGGTTATGTTATCATTAGCAGGGTCAAGCAGATCTTGTATAGTCTCCATATAAAGCTGAACATGGACATTAAGAAACATCATATTAACATATTGAGCATGAACGTAATTTGCCAGAAAAATCAAATATTTTATGACACTTGATAAATTTGAATAAATAAATACAACAATAACAATCAGGCCTCCTCCCACAAGGCAAGTTTGGCTAGATAGATTAGGCAATGCTAAAATATCATATCATATCATAACCATGATATCAATCAAACTTCTAAACTCTAATTTTTTACTGGTTTTGCCAATAACTTTTCTTGATTGTCCTCCATTGGATCCACTCTACTTATTGTGGCTTCTACAAGCCTTCGTTAAACATGTCTAAAAGACCCAAGACTACATTCCACCATCTTTTGCACAATAGGTGCTAGAATAACTTTCTCTTTAATGCATTAATTTCTAATTTTATCTTATCTAGTATGTCCATTCATCCAAAACATCCTTGTTTTTGTAAGATTGGTCTTATTTTCTTGTTGGCATTTTACTGCCCGACATTCAATCCCATCTAACATCACCGGTCTGATAGTTGTTAAGTAAAATTTTTCCTTAGGTTTGAGTCTTACCCTTTTATCACAAACAACTCTAGAAACAATCCTCCAATTCATCCACCCTACTTGAATCTTTTGGTTTAGAAGTGCTAAATTTATATATTGGAAAGAGAGTATTACAGAGAGTGAAGCTACATTAGAAAGACATACCAAAATCTCTTTTATTTCGAAGTACCTGCAAATAAGAGACCAAGACTGAATCTGTTTCCAAGGTAACGTCCGCCAAAATATCCTCCATAGCGCGCACCATTATTCCACGTGCAGCTGTGTCTTCCTCCCCAAGCCGTCCAAGAGTATAAGTTTTACCAGTCCCAGTCTGCCCATAAGCCATGATTGTGCCATTATAGCCATCCAGTACACTCTGCAGAACGTCAAAGTAGAGCATGTAATAAAAGGAAAGGGCATATCTACTCAAAAACTATTTTTTTAACATATGAATAGTATTCCACATTTCCCTGTGACGAGATACATGCACCAATGTAAAGTCCTCGGGGCTGACTCACAGGAAAATCAATAATGATGAGCGTCCGAATGTAGGGAAATTCTAAGCAAGAAGTCACAGTAGAGTTAACCCACATCTCTTCATTTATAATATGATTTAGATGCTAAACATGACGAAAGCATGTTTGATCAAATTGTTATACATCAGCAATTAAATATATAACATCGATCCAGAAGCCACTTGTTCATGCACCCTAACATGTCTTCTAGAAACGAACCTGATTGTCAATTGATTACAAATTTTGAGAAACAAACGGCTAGGTCATGAATGCCCACCTCAACAACAGGCCTGGCCACAACTTCATAAACACGCTTTTGCGATGAAAATTCAGTGAGCACCTCATCAAATTCATAAGTATCAGCATCCCAATTGTTCTTCCGAAGTTTTAGCCTTTTGAGCTACGATAGAGCAAGACAAGCATAAACTAACTGTGCAATGAAGCCAAATTCCAAACAAACAAGAAGATTCTGAGAGGAAGTTTTTGGAATTGATTTCTTATACCTCTGGCTGCAGCTCCACGCAGTCAGCAAAATCAGCATCAGCCACAGATTCCTCTGCATTTCGGGGCCGCAGCCTAACAGCCACCCTAACTCTTCCAGGAACTTCACCAAATCATGTAAGGACCAAAGTGAGACCACCACTATAAATTAAGCTTCAATTGAAAAATAGAAAGTACTCAAACATCTTTCCGCATATAATTTATTTACAGGAAGTTATCCTTACCAACCTAACCGATCCTGGAAGGTGTTTCCTCCCGAACCAGAAGGCATAACAGAAAAAAATCATTTCCAACTGGAAATTTGAACACGTGGACATAAAAACCCGTGAAATTAAGGCGCAATTGACAATTCTTCATCACGCAGGAAATGTACGCAAACAAAGAAATCAGAAGGGGGGAAAAAACGAAGATCTGAGTGAGTGAAGCAGAGAGGGGAGAATGGAGGGAACTTACCAGGAGGAGGATGGTGGTCCTTAGCGGTGGTGCTATTGCGGCGCTGGGAGGTGGCGGAAGAAGAAGCCTTGGACTTGACATGAGTCTTGGAATTAGCGTTGACATGGTTCTTGGGAGAGGTTTTGTGATTGTGAGTGCCGCCATTCCTGTAACTGTTACCAGCAGCAGCACCACCAGAAGAGGTGGCCATCTTTTTTTTTCAAAGTAACCACCAAATTCCAAACCCTTTTTTTTTTGCTTTGCTTACACGATCATCAAAGAATGAAACCGAATATATGGATGAATATAGAAAGGAGGAAGTTGAATCGCGAATAGTGGGAGATGTGACTCTCAATTAAATTCGGGGTCGTGCCACAAACGCAGAGCAGTGCACCACACTCTACACATAATAATACACGAAGTAGCGTAGCGACCTAGAGAAGTAGATGGTCCAACTCTCTCACTCTACAGTCGTGAGGATCGTGGGTCCAGGATCCCCCCTTTTCTTTTCTTTTCTTTTCTTTTCTTTTTTCCTTCCATTTTCGCTTATTCGATTTGCGAATGTACGAAAATGCCCCTCCTTTATTTCGAAACTGTGATCCTGAAGGAGGAGGTGTCACCTCACACACACGCGCAATGACTTGTAGGCCGGCAGCATTCAATTTCAATTTCCAACTCCCCCAACCGCTCTCTCACTCCACTTTCTAATCCTGGATTAGTGTTACGGTTTCAGTATGTTACTTAATTAATGGATTCTCTAAACTCCTTTCGTTGTTTAAATATATTTTAATTGTTTTTATCTATACTAATGAATAAATTTATTCCACATCAGAAAAATTTTCAATGTACTTTTAATAAAAATCAATTATCCATCCAAATCTTTATTTCTATACTTCTACATTATTTATGTATTAAGAGAATACAAATAATAACTAACTTTTGGTTTCTCTTAATTCATTTTTGTTTCGAGTTCACTAAATTTTTCAGATTCATTATTTATTTATTTATTTTCTGTCAAATATTGAATTAATGTTGTGTTTGTTAAGTTATTTTTTTTTAAAAAAAATAGTATGTGTTATTTGTTTTATGTTTTTTTCTCTTTAGTACCCTAATTTTTATGAAGATATCGATACCTCCTTGTATTTAAACAATTGTGATTTAATAAAAAAAATTAAAACAATAAACAATTTGACTTGATGGAATAAGAAGAGAAATCTTAGATGTTATGATATCGATATCCTTAAATTTTATGGGTACTAAAATAAATGCCTTATTTTATTTATATTAATGAGGCTCGACAAATGCTTTGGGCTTACAAAAAAATATGAAATGTGACCAAAAATAAAATAAAATAAGTGGATTACAAAAAATGATAAAAAGAGATGTGAAGAAAGTTGAAATAGGAGGAGGTAGTGACAATACAAGCAGTTAAGCCGTTAGCAAATGGTGTAGTAGTGCGAATATGAAAAAGTTCTTATGGAAGAAGCGCTTTGGGCTAAAAAATCGAGATATAAATGGATTTCTTGTGGTGACAAGAACACAAAGTATTTTCACATCTCTACTCTTGCTAGGAGATGTCGAAATAATATTAAGTCCTTGAAGTCAAGGGATGGAACTTGGGTTTTTGAGAATGACAACCTGAGGAAATTAGCTCATGATTTCTTTCAAGATCTTTACTCTCTTGACATCATTCCTTTTTTGTTTGTGCTAAGAGAGTGCTTTCCTCCTATTAGTGATGCAGATAAAGATATGATTCATGCCCCAGTATCCTCAGAGGAAATACAAAGAGCTCTTCTCAGTATGGGAGGCCTCAAGGCCCTGGGTTCTGATGACCTACACGTGCTTTTCTTTCAAAGCCAATGGGATACTGTTAAAAATACAATGGAGAAAACTATTAGAAATCTGTTGGAGCATCCTTCTCAAATTAGAAGCATTAATGAGACTTTTATTTCTCTCATCCCCAAAGTGGATCACCCAGAAACTATGGCCCAATTCCGCCATATTGGTCTCTGTAATTTGATATATAAGTTACTTACCAAGATCATTACTAACCGTTTGAAGCCCATCATGAATCATGTTATCTCTCCTCATCAATGCAGTTTCATTTCGGGAAGATTGGGTGCGGACAACGTAGTGATTGCACAAGAAGTAGTTCATAGCATGAGACAGAGAAAGGGTTAAACTGGGCTTCTTGCTATTAAGATTGATCTTGAAAAGGCTTATGATAGGTTGAACTGGCACTTTATTTTTTATATTCTCAGAGATATGGGCATCTAGAATGAATTGGTTGAGATTATCTGGCATTGCATCTCGTCCTCCTCTATGGACATTCTTTGGCATGGTGATCGTACTGGGGTTTTTCATCCTTCGCGAGGTATTCGTCAGGGAGACCCTCCTATTGACATAATTTTTTTGGAGCATCCCTTCACACATGGCTTTGGGAAAATTTGAAGCAAAGCTATCATTTTGGTTGGTATGGTGACCAGGAATGGAGCTCAGTGTTTGGTTTGGTCCTTCATTACCTCTGGTATATCCGTAATTATTTTATCTTTAATAACTCTTCCCCTAGTGTTAGTGATCTTTGGTTTTCCTTTGGATTGAGGCTTAAACACTATTCTCTCCCGGTACATATATATTCATCTTCTATCTCTTCTAACTCGGAGGAACATCTGGTTTGTATAGCAAATTGTGATGGTTCTATGCTTAGCTCTGGCAGTGCAGGTTATGAGGGTCTTATTAGAGATGAATCAGGAAGTTTTATTACAGGCTTCTCGGTCAAATTGGGGTTGACATCCATTACCATAGCCGAGTTGTGGGGCATTTTGCATGTGCTAAATATTGCTTGACGAGGCGCGTTTCAGCAAGTGCGAGTTGATTTTAATTCACTAAGTGCTATTAAGCTTAGAATCACTTACATCCAGCTGCCTCGATTATATCTCATATTCGTGAACTTCTATCAAGGAATTGGGTGGTGAAACTTCAACATGTTTTCAGATAATCCAACAGAGTTGCTGATTGTCTTGCCCATCTGAGTCACAATCTTGATAATTTTGAGATTGCCTATTTTGATGTGGCTCCGGGATACTCGCCCATTCCTTTTGAGTGATCTGATTCAGATCGCGTGGCCTTATGGGGGCTAGTTATTGTTCTCTTTCCTTTGGGCTTTAGCCCCTTTGTTTACCCAAAAAAAAGTGATAATAGGAGTTAATTTTTTGGCAAAATAATGTTTTAAAATTAACTATTTTCATAGGTACAAATAGTAAGTAAAATTGAACACCATAAAACAAAATTTTTCCCTCAATTCATTTGTTAATAGTGTAGGTTATATATGTATTTTGTCTACTCAACTCATTAACTCAATGCATTCTAATAATTACTAACTCACTAGCATCTTTTTTATTAAATTAATTCATAATTATAATGCTAAAAAAATATATTTATATCATAATTAATCACAATTAATCAAATACTTTACATACATAAATTGTCGATCAAAACCCAATGATCCTTATAATGAATAATGTATTTTTTAACAACAGTAGATAAAATGTAAAAGAATATAAACACAAGGAGGTCTAATTATTATTAATTTTTTGAAGAACAGTTCAATTTGTTGCCGGGTTAATAGTCGTATGTTACGTGGCCTTTGTCCATTTGGCATGCTAATTAGCGAACACGTCACGCGTCAGCTGCCCACAAAGTCCTTACTAATTTCGCACACATGCGTCCGAAATCGCAGAATGTTGGAAGATTTCTTTAATTAAGCTACTAACAAGGAAATTGTTACGAGATCAATGTTCGTTGAATTCAGGCACAACATTTTTTGATAAAATTTCAGGTACAACATATTCATTAAAATAAAATATTAATCGCAAATAACTTGCTTTGTTTAGCTTTTAATCTTTGGTACTTGTTAGCCGATGGGACAAGCACTCTATTCCCTTGTTGTGAAGTTGTAATTCTTACTTTTACTTTAGCATTTAACTCTGTTCTTTATTAAAAAAAAACTTTAATTTAAAACATTTAAATTTGCGTGTGTAGCTAGGTCAACTTTTTATCTATTTTCAACTTGAACCATTAAAAGTTAAAATAAAATGTAGATTAACTAGTTTGTGAATTATTAAAAATACAATAAATATTATTTGTATTCATTAATTATAGGCATGGTGTTAACTTATGGGTGATCATTGGATGAAATCATAATAAAATATGTATCCTCCTAAGGAGTGGCACTACTTATAGCCAACGGGCCGCCCCCTAAAAAAAATTATTTACTTGTACTTTTTTTCATTATATTTAATTTCCCCTTCCCCTAAAATTATGTTTATATATACACTTAGAGGGTGTGTTTGTGAGTTTTATTTTAAAAGGAAATGAAAAAGATTAAGTAAAATTAATTGTACGTAAAATAATTAAATTTATCTTGCCTAGTCCTTCTTTCCTTTTCACCCAAAAACACACCATTGAGAAAATAAGTTCGACTCTATTAATCATTCAATTTTTGTATTTATATCTTTGGGTTATGAGGTAAAATATATAGTTTTCGGTGTATAATTTTTTTTCATTAACTATTAAGTATTGTCATCATCTCTCAAAAGCTTTAGTTCAGCCCTAGTCTCATTCAAATTTTTTTCAATAATAAATGATTAGTAAGTTAACGCATTGCCATGATCAATAAGTCTAATTAACGTAACTCTAAGAATGTGAAGCCATAATGTTCTAAAATTACGTTTGAAGTGGTATTTTCCAACAACCATGCGAGGAATTGTGTTGTATTGAGAAACAAAGGTAATGATTTGACAAATTTCAAGAGTCTATGGAGAGGAAAAGAGGGAGTGCAGGCTTTGCAGTTGTCACAAAAAAGGGTAACAAGTGAATAAAGATGGAGCCCTTTAAATCTATGTGCATGAAGAAATTTAATTTGAATCAACTTTGGAGGGAAGTAGAATTAACCACTTTAACCTTTGATTTGGGATTCTCCTACCCTTGTTTTCGCTTCTGATCAATTAATTAATTGGTCCAACATTTAGTTGTGCGGAACTTATGATTTTCATTCAAGTCTCATGGTTGGATGGAAACTCTTGCGGTGAGATGTTGCAATAACACTTAATTATGACTTTCCATTCTTTTCAGCAAAAGTGGTTTCTTAACCGCGTTTTTCTTTTTTCCTTTTTTTTTTCATTCCTTTGTCTTTGAAGGTGTTTTTAGTGGTGAGTATAGTAAAAATTACTTTCTCCGTCCACTTTTTGTTGTCATTTTTTCATAAAACACGCAGTTTAAACAATTATTTAATGACACTAAAATTAAAAAAAAAATTTGTGTAAACAAAACTAACTTTGAGTAGTTAGTGTTATAGTAATTAAGTATTATTGAGAGTGTGAGAGATGACAAGAGTAAACTTATTAAAAAAATATATTTAATGTTTTCTTAATCTAATCAAATGACAAATAATTTTTGACAATTTTTTTGTTTGAGAAGCGACAACGAAAGGTGGACGGAGACCAATAGATTCATAATAAACCTTTAAATCTGTCATCAAAATTTTCAGCACCGATTAATTTCGTTTCTAAGTTATGAAAAATGGTACTTGTTGTGTTTCAAGTGTGAATATATAAGTTCCACATTGATGAAATTTGAATTAAATGAATTGTACATATTTGGGAAGATCCATAAACTCATTACCTCGAAATATTTTGGGAAAGCCAAACATGGACCCAGGGGGGTTGTTAGTCAAATGAAGCCAAATTCAACTCCCAAAGGATCAAGGTGATCTTGGGGTTGGAGACTTGACAATTAAAAATGTGGCGCGCTGCTATTCAAAAGATGGTGGCAATTTTTCCCTTTGTGGAAGCGGGTGGTGAGATCTACTAATAAGATGTAGCGTGGTAACAATGAGCTGATTATATATGTTGAAACCAACGGGTGGGTCCGGCAAGGTATTTGTGGGATACAAAATGGTGTAGGGTGGCTTCGTAATATTTGTAATGATAGTATCAAGTTGGAGTTGGGTGATGGAGAGAGGATTCTTTTTTAGGAGGATCGCTTACCAGGCAATATGCGCCTTTGTGTTGTCTACATGTGATTGTATTCTGTTTCTATATCGAAGATGTGCCATATTGTGGATTGTGGCTTTTGGGATGGATTGGAGTGGACATGGAGTTTTCAATGGAGAAGATCATTATTTCATTGGGACCTTGACTTGTTAGGTGAATTGCATACTAAATTATTTGATGTTAAGTTAAATTCAAATTCTACTAACCACATAGTTTGGAAGTATGAGTCCAAATGTATGTTTTCCACCAAATCATTTGTTAATGCCACAACAGCTACATTGAATCAGAATAACAATGTTCATAGTTTTAGCTACACTTATGCTGTTTGGAAAGGTCTTGTGCCCCACGTGGTGAGTTGTTAGCCTGATTTGTATGAATTGGGAGGCTACAAACGAAGGACAGATTAGTCAGACTAAATATCGTGCAGGTTAATGATACCAGGTGTGTACTTTGTGATGAGGCAGAAGAGAGTATTCCACGTTTATTTTTTGAATGTTCTTATTCACATAAGCTATGGTGCTTGTGGCAACAATATGATGATATTGTTTGGGTGTCACCTAATGATGTGAGAGACATTTTTGAAATAAACAAGCGCTTAACGGAGGAAGTTTTGGCAATAGCTCATTTTTGGGTCTTGTATTGGCTTTGATCGTGTTAGTTTTTGCGTTGATATTTTTCTTTTATTTTATCATTTGTGTTTTTTTGTTTGGGTTAGTGTGTTAATTTGCTAATAGTTAGATATTTTTCTCTTTTTTGAAAAAACATGAGTTTTGTCTTTGTCCCTTTTATGAGGTTTTTTCAAGTGAAGTTTTTAATGAGGTTTGGTTTCTACCTCAACGGCTTGTTTTGGTGGCTTAGGTGGGTGATGGGGTAGTCTCAGTTCTTAGGTGCTCACATTTTGTGGACGTCATGTTTGTTGTATTTGGGTGTGCTAAAGATGTGTTTCTATGTTAGTGGTTGTGGTAAAGCATTTTTCATTCACACCATTAAGAATCAAACTTTTGACTAAATACTTAAGATTGGGCTGGGTTTTGTTGGTACATACATAAGTCCAATATATACTATAGTAACGCATCCAAAAGTTAAGGACACCAAAACCTCGTAAGATACATAAACTGTATGGGCTAAATGAATTGTTAGTACTCCCATATATGAACATAACGTCTTTATGAAAGTGTTGAATTTGCTGTAACGAAGATAGAAAGAATAAATGAATACGAAAAAGATGGTGATGTGCATTTCGGCATTTGTCGGCGGTTACATCGGATTCTCACCAACCAATATTGTTAATCTATTGACGAATGCAAGTATGATTTAACATAAGAGCTAGTAATAATAGCACTTTCTAATTTGTCAAAAAAATTAATTTAAAAAGTAATAGCATTTCTAGTGGTTAAAATGTCCATTAATCAGCTAGCTGGGGCTGAGGGACCCTCTTACTAAAAGGAGGCTGAACAGAAGTCCATTGTAGAAGCTATGATTAATGAACGAAAGCAATTAGGAAGATATTGCTTCAACCGGAGGATAATTAGGTTGGTGATGACAAGTGCTAATCTTGGACCTTATTTAACGAACAATTTAAAGCCCTTCCCATGTTATTGTTGTTGTCTTGTCTTCTCTTGCCCTCCGAATTCAATGGTTGTATATTGTCTCATTAATTCACCCACCAATGTCACTCTTCTTATTTCTCAAATAAAAGATTAAGGGTGAGTTAACTGAACTCCCTGAATTTAGTTGCTATTATAGACTACGCCCCTTAGTTTGTTATGTCTAACCTCCTCCTCACAAAGATATACACGGCATCATGTTAACAACAAATGTTCATAGTAATTATAGGACTAAGTGATAGCTTATCTTATCTCTTAACTATGTTGGTGTAGGTTTAATTCTCATTCATGGATTAAACAATTTTTAACCAACAGTCTACTATTTCGTGTGAGCTTAGTTATTGTGAAGGAACTGGTCACTGCTGCAGGCAATGGATACCCTAGGTGCAACACAAAAAATAGTAATTTATAGGGATTTTCAAAATGAAATTTTAACAAATGTATGGATGGAGATGGTTAAAAAAATTAGTAAGCTTAAAGTTAAGACTTTCAAGTATTAATCATATGTATAATGTATAATATCACTTAAAAATTGAAGGAAGTTAGTATTTTTGCAAATCATAGCATTCATGTGGGATATTATTGGGAAGTTACTGTAATTTACTATAAAAACAAAGATAAATCCACTAAACTCTCTAGAGGTTTGGTGAAATTGTGCCGACCTTTTTTTAGTTGAGAATTACATCTACCTCCCATGATAGATATCAATCTCTAGTTTAGTCATTTCTTATGCGGCTTCATAGTCTTCTTCTAGCTTTCTTTTGCATGCAATGTAAGAGAGACCCATAGTAAAGTTGCGGAGTCAGCTAAAAATAAAAACGTGAAGTGCATAATTAAAAATATACTTTAATAACAAATAATTTCTAACTCTATTATAATTAATTAATGAGAGACCTATATATATTAAAAGATGTGAGTGTAATTCTTTAAATTAAGTGAGAGGCCTGTATAATTTTACCCCAGAATCGATGATTCTAGTCTGGTCCAAGAAGTGGAAGATCGATGCACACAATAAGATGGCCCTCTATAGTTTTTCAGAAGTGGGATATGTCTAAACTAAAGGCACTCTGCACTGCATAAAGTGCACCTTATACTTTATCTTTTTACCTCTTTTTTTCTTAGTTCAGAAGTCTAAAAGGCCATAGGATATATTTGAGGGAGATTTCAAGAGAGAAGGGAGGAAGAGAAGTATGTGTGTGTGTGTGTGTGTGTGTGTATGCTCCACCAATGCAGGCCTTATGACTGATCCACATTGGATTCACGCGTTCATCTTTGCATGATGAAGACTAATGAACAATAAAGAGTTTATAAAGTTTTCAACATTCAAAGTGAAGCGAGTGGTCCTGACTTGATGATGGCCGAAGTGACCAATGTACATTGTATTCTTCCCCAGCCTTTGCCCTCATAAATAATTTCACATGAATAGCTTGGAATTTATCAATGTTTTTCACACAACCAAACTTCACCCGACCAATCTCAGCCAATTCATGTCAAAAGCAGTGCATAATTGAAATGATGAAATTCATAACAAAATTTACTAACTTTCAATTTGTTTGGTGCATCCAATTTTTCAATTTCTCGTAATACTTATATAATTATTCTTTCAATTATCAAATTCCTTTTTTTTTATTTGTCTCGGATTGAATTATCGAAGACTCTTTTAATAAGAGTCCAACCAATTTAACTTGACGGAATTATAGACTTACTTGCAAGAGATGAAAATCTCTCAACAAAGATTTTTTTTCTATTATGACTTGAACTTAATTTTCTGTCTTCACTTTGTTTCGTTTTTCTTTTATATGCAAAAATATTTTATTTGCTTTTGTTTTTTGGGGGGATCGAACCCCACGTACCACCAGCTTTTTCTTTCCCCTAGTAGTACATATTATTAAAGTTCAATTTGAAACATTCTTAGCTTTATGTGACGAGTCACGAGGCCTGCCCCCTTTAATTTCCAAATTAAAAACGCGCAATTCAACGGAGGAAAAGCCGAAAGTGATAATTAGAAGAAGAAATTGACTCATTCGAGATTCAATAACATATATTTTATAATTAACCAAATGCTCAAATTAACAATGGCATGAAGTCTTGTAGGCATCGTTAATTAACAAGAATAGCAGAAATTGATGGTCCAAAATGGGTGTGGCATGAACAAAACAAATACACTAATTTGTTTCTGAAATTAGGCCAGCAGTCAGAGCAACTTACGTTTAGATTCATGTAGAGTTTGACCTTGAGCCATGGATTCTTTCAATTTTCTTTATAGATGGCATAGACTTTCCGTAGATAAGATGGAATGCTTTTTCTTCTTAGCTTGAAAAGAAGTAGGACATGTGAAGAATCACATCACTAATTATGAAGGGAATGGACCACATCTTGCAACGATTAAGGATTATACTCCTTCCGTTTCATATTGATTATATTTTTTTAAAATTATTTAATCCGTTTTAGAATAACTGAAAAATTAAGGATATCACATAAATTAAAGATAATAATAAATAATATCGATAATTATACAAAATATGTTAAGTAAATGAAATTATCTCTGTCAATTTTATTAATTTAATAAATAATTTACTCTCTTTGTTTATATATCCTATAATTTCTTTTTAAATTTTTCTTTTATATTACATATATCTCTTGTCAACTCTTGGGTGTCCTATGAATGTCGACCTTTTCAATTTACAATGAACATTTATACCACAATGCTTTATCTTAAGCATAAGGGAAAAAAAATGGGATTAACCATCCCTTCGTGACAATTTGTCAAGATGCGCGCAAAATGCAAAGGACTCTAATTCCTTAATAGTAGGCTTAGAAGTTACAGAGAAGATGAAAGAGAATGCAACAAGAGGAAAGATTAGAGTAAATGAGCACACAACAAAAGTGGTTCAACCATTCAAGATTGAAGACATGCTTCCAACCCAATAACAAATGAGAGATTCAAAACCAGACAGCCCAAAAGTTTTAGGGCACAACCTTTTATAATGGAGAGGGCGTACAATATTTACGCAACGTTTTTTCTTTTCTTTTCTTGCAGAACCAAAAATGAAGATTGAGTGCTTTTGATCTCCACAACTCCCATGTGATACAAGATAATTGTCTTATATTGCAATATAATAACATTTTGAAAAATGCTTATGAGACTTAACTTATCAACTTGAATGACACTTGATATTTTTCTTTCTATTTTGTTTTTAAAAATGCCAAATGTCACTTACAGAAAAGAGTAAGTTAATTTGTTAGATCTTCTAAATATTGATCAAAATTTTCTGCTAGAAAAGTATAAAAATTTGTTCCAGGGCTATATTTTATTTTAAATCATTATATTCAAACTAAAACAGTCTTTTGTTGATGAGATATGTCGAAGAAAAGTCACCCTATGTATCAGCATTGCTTCACAGCATTAATTTTAATCTTGTAAACATCGAAGTTTCGTGCACAACCCTGGTAGTAGTAGTAGGGATTGTTCCTAAACAATATTTGAAACTACTGTTTTAGCAGGAATGTAAACAACAGAAAAAGTCTAAATTTTGAAACCAACCCACTGCTTCAACCAAATACAACAACAATCAATAAGCACTCTAATGCTTTCCATTATTAAAATATTTACACAGTAAATACAGCACACTCTTTATTTAGACTGCGACGAACAGTTAGACATAGTTCAGATGGATCCATTTGGATGTACAAGCACCTAGACAAAGAAGGCAGTTCATCATATACAAGCCCTTTCAGAGATAAAGTCGTTGGAAGTTGAATTAAGACTCAGGAATTGGTCTCAATCACAGGTAAAGCCACTTTCAGAATATCAAATAAAAGAGCATCTCCTATTATGTTTATCCTGCTATCAAGCAGAAACAGCAATGGAGACTGAAATGAGGAGGTCATGGGAACTCATCCAGTAAAGGAAAGAAGATGTATCTTCTGGATTCCACCTTGTCACTCAAAATATTTTGATAAATCAGCAGACAGCAGTTCCATGAAGGATACTTTACGAATCAGCAGAAAGAAGAGACCTTCGTTGAGGGTCTATGATGCGTCCAGAACCCAGATAGCCAAGTAAAAACAATTCAAAGATTCTTGGAGCCTTCACTGGACGATTTGTATATCCTGTAAGCAGCTATGCACATTGTGGCGTTACCAATAACAGTCAGTGCCGCTTGAAGAGCCACCAATACCTACAACTCATAACAGAACCTCATTCATTTTGTATGTTCAACCTATTTCACATTTGAGATGGAAGGACCATGTGTCTATTATTGTTATGCAACAAGAAACTTTTTCATAACAATGTCGGACTGCATAGAATGGACCTCACAGTGCAAATTTGTAGAGAAACAGCAGATTTTATGCCTGTGTTTTCAGATACCCTACCCAATCTTCTAGTTTGATAAGAAGAGATTGATCAAAACAGAATTATAAGTGGTGGCATAAAACAGAACAGGCAGAAGTTCGCTGTGTTAGAAAACCAGTTGGCTACCCAAGCCCTTCTAAATTCGATCGTCCCCCAAAAAATAAAGAAATAAATAAAGACCCAATAGTCAACACCACCCATTTTGGTCCTAAAATAGTAAAAGTGTGATCAGTTTTGCCCTCAAATGATAAATACATCAAAAAAGGGAACCTTTGAGGTAAGACATCAATAATGTTCTTCAATGTATTTGTGTTTACACAAAAAAGACTCTTTCAATGTAAACGTTCTTATTGCCTTAATTATGCATTTTTCTAATACAGAATCTGAAAAGCAAGTTAGCAACAATATTCAGTAGTGCAATGTGAGTGTAATGTAATTCTCAAAGCAGCAGCAATAAGAAGATCCGCTTCAGCTTTAACTATTAACCAAGTTAAACCAACCATGTCACTTAAAATTGTTCTGAACGAAAATAAAATAAAAAATAACAAAGTCCTTCATAATGAAGGGAAGAAAAATGTTGTTACCTCCAGAGACTCAGAGTTATAAAAGAAATGCCATGTGCATGCACAAAGTGCCCCACCAAGTTGAGGTACCTACAACACAATTAGAGCTAAACTCAACCAACATTGAGGAATTCAACTCAAGACGGTACTTGCCCTAAGCAATAGCATAACAACGGAATGACCATAGAAGCAAAGAATATTGCAAATTAATTAGGGGGAAAACTCACCATACCCCAGGAAAGGCCCTTCCAAGACTCATACCCTGATTTTTCCCCGTATCGCCACACCAAAGCCATCGCTATAATCCTTCCAAAAAAAAAAAACCCTAACAATGAAGAAACAAGCAAAATGCAAGATCTAGATGGATAGAAAGAGAAAAAAAAAATGCAAGCGAAGATGTAAATGTGTATCACTCACCATTCAGCGACGCTTGAAACGTGAACAGCCCACGTGGGCAAAGAGAGGGAATTGGAGGGTTCGTGGAGCTGCAATGGCAGTTGGAGAGATAACGCGGGTTCTGCAATGGCCAGCAATTGGAGCACACTGATTCCCACTGCACCAGCTTTCGCTATCGTTTGAGGGTTTCTGATTACTACGTCGCGAATCAAAAGCTTTTTTCCAATTGGAGTTGGTCTTGTTGAAGTGGAGGGATTAGGGATTTTCAGAGTGCACAAGGTAGCCACCGCCATCCTTGGAATTTTCAGGCGGAGGAGAAGGAACTGAATTTTCTGCCTCAAACCCAAACCACCAATTCAGATAACGTGTTTGCTGAAAGAAAAATGTAGAAAGGGAATTTTTTTGGTCCAAAATCTTTTTGTACACGAAGTGATTTGGGCCGGCCCGTTAGAAAAGCCCATCGTATTGGAGCATGTGAATAATGATGAGGCGGGTCTTTTTCGTTGGGCCCTAAGAGGTGTGGCCCTCTCCGTTTGCAGAACCTGAATTGAAGGCAGCCCAATAATAATAGTTTTTAGACAAAGGTAGATACTAGGTAGGTCAGACATTTTGTTCGTTTGAGGGAAGGGAACTCCAAGCGCTTCGGTAAAAGCAACTATTAAGCTATGGGATCAACCATAGTACATTGTACATCTTATTATCTATACAATACAATAAAGGGGATTTCAATGAATAACCACCTCTTGATGTTCAACTTTTATTCATTTTTTGCCACATATTTCATTAAATAACTATTTTATATATATACACACACACAGTTATTCTCTCACCTTTATTTACAATTTTCTTTTTCCACCCATCTCACTTAAACTATTTTATTATACTTTGTAGAATCATCACATATTCACACTAAAAAAAATCATCACAAATTATAAATCATCTTAACAAGCACTTGAAGTGCACCTGACAGTTAATTATTAATTTCTTAAAAAAGGAGTTGTTATAATAATTTGATGTAGCTCAACCGAGTCAATTGCCTTGAAAGTGATATTTATTATCTTTTATTCAAACTCTAACGAGGAAGAGTATAAATTATTGAACAAAAGATTTATAATCATTGATACACCAAGTCAACAGTTAGGTAGAAAAGTTTTAGATTATGATTATTTGAAGTAATAACTGTTTTTTTTTAATTTATCTAAACCCACTTTTTCATTCAGATATTTCTTTCCCTTCTACTGCAAATAAATAATCACGTTCAACAAAATCAAAATCACTTCAAACTCAAATTTACTGTTTATGATAGTGAATGCACGCTCCCCCATGCAGGCGTTACTATTCATTTTCAAAGCAGAAAAGTAGATACTCTCGTTAATATGACTAGATATTTTCGTCCGCAATAAACTATCAACTGTGAATTCTCTTCTACTACTATTACACTATATTTGGATGATAGATAATGAATGAAAAAAAAATTGTTGGAAGAGAGTTTAAATACAAATAAGAAAGGAAAGTAATTGAGAGGGATACATTCTCCATTTTTTCTCCTAAAACACCCATTGTTATTTACCCTAAGAATTGGGGACGAACTAAAAATTATAAACAATATAATTGTTTCTTCCATTTTCTGTTCATAATATAAATTCCACATAATACTAATGAAGTTTCCATTCGTTCTCTTATTAATATTCCAAATAAAGGAAAAATTAATTTTGTTTTATTCTTTCCCTTCTTCTTTTTCCTTTTATTCCTGCTATTTTTTCTGTTCTATTAATAAAAAACATTTGAACACTATCAGGCAATATGATGAGAAAAAGAAGTAAGCTACTGGGAATGATCTAGTGGTGAATAACTTGAGTAGTATTCATGAGGTTAGGGGTCCAAACCTCAGTTTAGAGGTTAGAGGTTAGGTGCTACCAATGTTTAAAAAAATGATTTAGATCATAAGAAACCCATTTTAATCCATTTTCACCACATTCATCTACTTTGAACTCTAAGCAATTTACTTTTCTAGCTTGTGTTCAAATACATGAAAAATTTCCTCTAAAACTTTCAAAGCTGTTTTCATTACTTTAAATAACATCATTCTGTTTGGTATTGGTTCCTGCTGCAGCTTGCGCAATATATACCCCTAGAACCATACCTTTCAGCAGCTGTGTATCAACCAACTTCTTACTCTTTCCTCTTGGCCCAAATCATGACAAGAGAAAATCCCATCAAAGACATAATTACAGTCTGCAAGCAAAAACAGCTACTTATATTGCAATAGAATAATATTTTGAAACAGCGCTACACTTCTCCAAGAGACACATGTACACACATACATGTGAAAGAGAAGAAACAGAGACTATTTGCATTGCCAACAGATATGACTGTAATTGGAGTCTAACCAGGGTGACGGACTTACAGAAATTGCAGGAGGCACACCCACTAATGGATCTTCAAAGAATCGATTAGCAAGAGCCAGAGCAAGGAGACTACTTTGCATCCCTGCCGTAGGATTAAATGAAGTTAATACGGTACCATATGATACTACAGCCACTTGACTGATATAAATGGAGAAAACTTGTACCTGTCTCGTATGAAAGTGTTCGTTGCAGTGCCTTCACATCAGGAGAATCATGGAAGACAAATCCACTTAGGACATAACCAACTATAAAAGCTGACAAGTGAAAAGCAACAACAAGCAACAAGACAGCAGCTCCAAAGGGCGATTTAACAGACTCAACGTTAATTGCAAGGGGAGCTCCAACACACAGAGCTGTCACTAATACTGACAATGGAGGCAAAAATGGCCGAATAGCCTTACAAAAACGAGGAAAGAAGCTGCATAAACGAATATGTAAGAAAGAGGACACTTTCCAAGGCAACACTGACAATAACAAATTTATCCGAAACTGTAGAAATACCGATTTAAAAGCAGGCCAACAGCAATAGGTGCAACCACAATCTGTGTAATGCTAAACACCATTCCTTTTACATCTACAGGCAGTCTCTTCCCAATGAGCAACAGCGATAAGAGAGGCGTGACAAAAACCGCAGAGGCAGTGGACAGTGATGTCATAACTATGCTTAATGGTGCCATTTGCGGGTCGGTTAGAAAAGTAGCATAATTTGAGAGCTGGGCTCCACTAACACAAGAAACTAACGCAATTCCTGCGCCTGATACATATTATTGCCACAAATTAGAAAGCATATCCCACCAGCTCTTTCCAATATTAAGCTAGGCCATCCTCACCTATCGCTGTTGGTAGACCAAATACAGTTACTGAAATTATGGAAAACAGATACCCAAGAAGAGGCTTCACAACAAACTGGCCAACATAACCAGCAACAATTTCTGCTGGCCTTTTAAAAGCTTCAAGGAAATCCTTTTCACTTGAATTAACCCCGACTGCAAACATCAAAAACCCTAGTGCAGGTGCATAGTATCTGCAAGTCAAACACTTACCAAATTAATGGTTGAAATCATTGAAAGAAATAAGTTATTTGTCCACATTTCATTTTGGCTTCCAAAAACCAGTAGTTTGCACTGATTGATTCCATTTTGCATTTGCATTTTCAATTTAAAGAGATGCAACATGAAATTCTAGATGAAAGCCAATGAATTGAACCTTCATTGCAGCAAATCATATGACTGGTTCAAGTTTTTGAAAAATGAAAATAATCATATAACAACTGTTTTACCAACCAATTCATCCAGAACATCCACGGACCTGTTGGTAAACCACGTAAAGGATGGGGGGAAGATCAGAGCCAGCAGAGTACTTGCAAGGACTACGTGTGGCAGAAGTGAATTTGCTTGCTTCAGAATCTCCAGAATAGAAACTGCATTTTGATTCCCCGTCTGAGGAAAGAAATAAAAAATAATCAAAGACCAATACCCCTAATGTTACTCTGTTCCTTATTATAAGTACGGCAGAAATTTCAAAGTGAAAATTAATTACACTACAGGAAGGAAGTCTGCAAGCTCTGAATCTACAAGGAAATTTTTTTTTGGGGGGGGGGGGACTACAAAAGTAGTCCAAAATATAACAGCACATTTCCAGCCTATGGATTAACAGTACTATTATTATAATTAAAAACAAACAAACAAAAAAGAACTCATGAGGTGAAAAAGTGCATACCTTCAAAGCAAGTTCTTAGCAAAATGAACCTAACAAGAACAATAAAATATAATATCACCTATAAGCAAATAAACTGCAACGAGAACACAGTTGCAGCTGCGTCATCTACATTATCAGGCGATTCGAGCAATCGCAACCGCCATATATAAATTGTTAGTAGCCCTAGGTTGAAAATAAAACTAGGCTATGCTAGGTTAATTGGTAGAGTAATGGTGGTTAGTAGTAGCAAACAATTCTGTTGGAACTTGGAAGATGAGAATGGAACCTGAGGCGGATCGGAGGAGTGAGGATCGGGTGCCACCGAATCGGAATAGCGAAGAGGTGCACATTTCAGAGGAAGCTTGGTGCTCCAATCTGTTAAGTGGAGTAGCAAACAATAATTAATTAATCAATTAATAATCAAATTCGCAAAATGAATAAACAGAGAGGAATTGAATTGACTTGAATAAACAAGAAAAGCCGAACGTGTAAGAGGGAAGTGAGAGTGAGAACGCAAACGAATCGATGAAGGAGAAGAGACGGTGGCGCCGCATCGCAGCGAACCAGGGTGGTTTGGAAGATGGAAGGGTGAGAGTGAGAGATGCGGGCGGTTAAGAAGATCAAAGTGTTTAACTCTAGTAGTTGAATTCATGTTCCTTGTGCACCGCACAGCACAGAACAAATGTCAAATGCGCACAAGGCTTGCCCCTCCTCCTCCTTTCTGCGGGCACGGGAACTTCGCCGCAGCAGCATCAACTCCGATCCTAACCCCTTTCGACCCACTTAGTATTATAATAATAATAATAATAATAATGTTTACCAAGAAGTTGCTGTCAGTTGTAAGCAGTTTAATATCGCGTAAGTTTTTTTTCTAAAACTCACCCAACAGGTGAATTAGCTCAAGCAGAGCTTTAAAATAAGTAACCCAAAAAAAAAGAGAATCTTGGAATTTAAGGAAGGAAGGAAAGATGGAAAAGGATTATGACACCGTCAAATAACTTTCGTTATAAAAAACTACTTTACAAAACTTACCGTTAAATTAAAGATTTATATGTAGTAGATTGCCTAAAAAGTTTCACTTTCGTTTAAATTAATCAAAATCAAATTATAAACAAATATGAATACCAATTATTTTATGAGATATTTATTGATGTTAATTTTTTTTTTAATTCGGCATAAATGATTTGCGTGATACGATAAAGAAAATAATATTACTCATAAAAAGGTCTAATGAAATTTATAAATTAAAAATAATGTATACAATAGATTTAATGCTAATAAAAAATAAATACACTATATGTTTTAAACTAACGAAAAATATGTAACTCTATTCTTTATTTGAAAATTGTAGATATTTAAGCATTTTTTTTATATGGGAGACGTCTCATTTTGGAATAAATTTGAATATATTTATCATTTATAAGGTTCTTAAAAAAATCACAAATGAGGTAACTATGTTATAAATTTGAATCATTTATAAAGTAAAAAATCTTAAATGACGAAAAAATAAATAGTGAAACTACCTCCAAAGGTTAAAAGATGGGAAATCCCTTAGAAACACTCATAAAAACATACATCAAAAGAAAAGGATAGACCAGAAAAAAGATAGCATAATATGTAGTTATAATTTAACAACTAGATTGATACAAACATTATTCTACAAGTTATTAAAGTTATAAATGTGTCAAGTTTTACACTAATATCAACGGATCCGTCAAAAAAAAAATCCACCAATTTAGAAGAAATTGCAATCGCCTTTTACTAATATTTTAAAGCTAAACATTGGTTTAGTTCTAAAAGAAATTGACACAAAATTAATACTAATACTTTAAAAGTTGAAATTAGTTTGGTCCTAACTTTAAATTTTGACATAATTTAATTTTATATTTATGATTTTGACAAAAAAAATCTTTTGTAAAATTATTAATACGATATAAAGTTTATGTAAAAATTTAAAGTACTAAAATGAATAGATGTCGACAATTTTTACAAAATAAAACCCAACTTTAAAATGTTAAGATTAAATAAAATATTTAATCAATAATTTATAATTGCTACGTCGTAGAGTAGGTTTGTTGGGTGCAGTTCGTGCCTTTATTCTCCAATCCGTATAATGAACAAAAAAGTATATTTGCTGTACCCAAAAACAAAAATGTACTATATTTGTGGTTGTCTTGGAAGTAAACAAACGATTATGAAATTATAAATGATGAAATAATTAAATGAACAACTTGGCATGTTCGAAGAAGTCTTACTTGAAAATAAATAAAATATTGTAAGGAAAACAATCATCAAATTATTAATTATTGGTGCAACTTGATCATCAAGTACCAGACGTTACAGGGTTCACCCAACCATAGAGACATTCCACGTACGAAATAAATCTTAAAAAAATTAGAGGAACAAATTTCACTTTTTTGGTACATAATATTTTACTTTGTTACATAGAAATAAATTCCACTAAGAAAGAAGAGGAATAAAGTTTGTAAATTAAAATATAACTATATAAAAAAAAACCGTATACAGCAACAAGTGAGGTGTAACTTGTGACTTTATTAGTTAAGTGTATACTGAATAGTGTCTGGACATTACTAGGGTAATAGCCCATGTTATGTTCGGGACTTATAAATAAAAATGTGGTAATGAATAAATATAATTTTAAAAGTATAATAGCAAAACAATATATAATAAAATCAATAAAGACATTACATGAATTAATTTATGGGATTAAAGACTTGAACAATTTATACCATTTAAGATTTTGGGATTGAAAACATTAAATTTATTTTCTATATTTCTTTCTTATGTACAAAGTGAATCAGAACTAAACATAATAACATCTCATGAAAATACGTTTTTAGCTTTATGAACTTTAAATAAAAAATTAATAATTTAAAATGTTCAAATTAAATAAAATATTTAATCAATAATTTATAATTAAATCAGTTTGTGCTTTTATTCTCCAATACACCCATTATATAGTTGTTAACATGAGAAACAACTTCTAATTTTTTTTATCATGTAAAAATCATTATCTTAGATAATGTTTTAGTATAAATAAATTTGTCATATAAATTGTGAAAACTTTATAAAATTGTTCATTCTACATTTTTTATAAGATAAGTAAATTACTAATTATGTAATAAAATATTTTTGCTCCTCCCATGTAAAATTGGTGTGATGCACTTTTTTGCCATCTCTCGTTTAAATTAAATAAATGTTTATTTTAACACTTTTGAGATATTAATATTATTAAGAAAATTACTTTGTGACTAATTATTTTTGTTGTGTAAAAATTATTATCTTAAATAGTATTTTAATATAAATATATATGTAACATAATTTTTGAAAACTTTATAAAATTACTCATCCTCAACTTTTTTATAAGTAAATTAGTAAATGCGTATTGCACTTTTTTTAGCATCTCTTGTGTAAAAATTGCATAATGCAATTTTTTCACATCTCCCCTGTAAATTATATGTTTACTTTAATACTTTTCATACACTAAATTAAAAAAACACTTTTGAGATATTAATATTATTAAGAAAACTACTTTATGAATAATTATTTTTGGCATGTGAAAATCATTATCTTAAATAATAATTTAACATAAATACATTTTTAGCATAATTTTTGAAATCTTTATAAAATTGTTCATCTCCTATTTTTCATTAGATAAGTAAATTATTAATTGTGTGTTGCTTTTTCTTTGGCATTTCCTGTATAAAATTTGTGTAATGCATTTTTTTTATGTCTTCCATGTAAATTAAAGTATATGTTTACTTTGTCACTATTGAGATATTAATATTATTAAGAAAATTACTCTATAACTAATTATTTTTGTCATGTTAAAATCATTATCTTAAATAATATTTTAATATAAATAAATTTGTAACATAAGTTCTAAAGACTTTATAAAATTGTTCATCCCCTATTTTTTTTATAAGTAAATTACTAATTGTGTATTGTATTTTTTTTGTATCCCTTATGCAAAAATTGTGCAATTCACTTTTTAGACATCTCGCGTGTAAATTATATGTTTACTAAACTTTTGAAATACTTACCAAAAGAACACTTTTGAGATATTAATATTATTAAGTAAATTGCTCTATGGCCAATTATTTTTGACATATGAAAATCATTTTCTCAAATAATATTCTAATATAAATAAATTATGTAGGATAAGTTGTGAAAACTTTATAAAATTGTTCATCCCTTACTTTTTTATAAGATAAGTAAATTATTAATTGTGTATTGCTCATTTTTTAGCATTTTTCATGTAAAAAATTATGTAATGCACTTCTGTGACATCTCCTATGTAAATTAAGGTGGGTCTCATAAAAAAAGTTTAGATGTTAGTTTCATATCTCAATGTATATTACCACATATTTCATTCACTAATTTTGGTCGCGTGAAATATTATTAGGATTGGCCCAAAAAAAATGGAGAATACACACATGAAAATTAAATGCAACGAATAAATTCGAGTTATATATACAAGTAACTACGTATAAGGTAGTTTCATCGCAAACAACTAAACCAAATTAGTATAATTCTTGAATCTCATTAGTTGTTATGGCTTCTTCATATATAAAACTACAATCTTTGATGTTTTTTCTAACAACCATGCTCTTCTTGACAAGTGGAATCATATCAATAGATCAACGGATGTTGGATTCGACAAAGCATGTCCATAACAATATAGAAAAATTAAAGACCTCAACTATCAATATTTTGGTAACATTTTTGAACATGCCTTATCAAGGGAATGTTTTTCACCTTCAAGACCAAGTGATAGTGATAATATCACATCACATATTTTGCGGGTCATGTTTAAAATAAATTATCCTATCTAAAATAAATAAAAATTATGTAATGAAGTCTACTTTTTGATGTTTTCCGTTTATATTTTGGTTTACTGTGAATTTTGATTATGTTCTATTCTTGGTTGAGATTTTAATCTAGCAATAGAATGTTAGATATATTCACAAAAATACAATATTATACATTCCTAATAAAATTTAATCAAACTATAGTTGAATTTTATTGAAAAATTAGTACTATACTATATAAATTAAAGCCCTAGAGTCGATAATAACCGATCACTACCTCACATTACATGAAAATTTTCTATTATAATAGATTTTATTTAACACATGCAAATTATTGGGAGAATTACAAAATAACGTGAAACACTTAAAAGAGAATCGAATGAGTGGATTTTATTCAAATTGGGATTAAATAACTCTCCTCAAGAGTATGTTTGATAAAACAATTAAGAAATGAAGTGAAATTACAGACTTAATATCAACCAACAAAGTTCCTTCATCACGTGCAGTCACTATAAACTTTTTTTTTGATAGAGCCATAATAAATTTAATTAAGTTACCACATTTAAGCTTATTATCCTTCACAAAATTTATCCAACCCTATGACAAATAAACCTTCCAAAGCCTCTTCTTGCCCAAGTGTACACCTAGACCATATCTTTTGCCCACAAAATTGAATAAACGGCTTTTGGATGACCTTGAGAGAAAGCCTACGCTGCAAATTAATGTTATTGGAAACATCGACAATTGTACAAAATAATTACATATAAAAAAAATATATCAACAAATTTTTAATGGAGGATTTTCTAATAAAATATTTACCAAACATCTGTTGTGCTCCATGAAATCATGCATCAAAATGGAAAAATGCTTCACGAGCAAAAAATCCTTTCATGGATCATGATCTATGTCCATACCAAACTTCGTGAACCCCACTAAATTCTCTTCTAGTCTTCCATCATAGACTTTCATTCTCTCCTATGGAATCTTATTAATCGTGAGATAAATAAAATGTCAAATTTAAGAGATAATATTAAATAATAGATCACTTAGCAAGATGGCAAATTATAATTTGAATATATAACTTAAAAATAGAAACTATTCATGTATATCACACATAATATGGAATTCAAAAACAAAATCAATAGAAAAACAATTAATTAACCAATAATAGATAAATTTAATTGCATTTCTTTGGCAAAAGCATCATATACCTGGGATGAACAAAGGTTAAGTAACAATTGCTACTAAAAAAACCCATCCAAGTGGTATAAGGAAGAGTTATTGCCATCTTTCATGCTCACTCTGTCAGTTTATATATATTTGAGTAAGATTCTATTATTAGAAGCAAAAATGCATGTTGAATCATGTGTGATCATGTTTGGATTTTAGATCAGAAATCTCAGCCTTTAATAGAGAGTTTTACTTTTTTAAAACAGAATATTTTGACAAGATATTTTTAGAATTAATTAGTAGATCATCAATAATTGAAAGCATTTCATCATGAGATAAGTTTGAGAAATCTACCTCATCAACAAGAGATGCCATCACACATAGGTGGATTTATTACATATATATTATCCCCCAAAAGATTTATATCCCATAATATGGTCCTTCTAAAAAATTTACATTTGTATGGGTCTGAATCTGAATTCGCCACAGGTTGTAGCGAATTCAGACCCTCAGACTTTTTTTTTTAAAAAAAAGTCTGAATTTGTCACACCCTGTGGCAAATTCAGACTTGTTTTTTTTTTTTAATGTTTGAATTCGCCGCAATGTGTGGCAAATTCAGACTTTTTTTTTTAAATGTATGAATTCGCCACAAGGTATGGCGAATTCAGACTCAGGCCATACAATTGTAAATTTGTGTTACAACCCATATTTTCATATACAAGTTATACTACAACCACATAAATGTAAAGAGGTCGACATAGGTTTGCTACATTCTCCTCTTCTTCTTCATCGCTTGAGGAGTCATTTTCTAGGTCTTCCCATGTTGATGGCAACCCTTTCCCTTTCAACTTTCTTCCTCAATCTTTCTGTTGTAGAAGAGAACAGTCATTTTTGAAATGTCATTTTTGCTTGTAGTAGTGGCAAGTAATATCTTTCTTGAAATCTGATTTATTGGTTTCTCTCTTGTGGCCACTTGCTCTTCTGTTGCTTTCTCTTTTCTTCCAGAGTTTTGCCATTCTTTTTATAAACAGACTGAATTCTTTGTCATCAATAATGTCAGGTTCTGAGTCTGATGTTGCTTTTTCTATGACCTTTGTCTTCAAGGCAATTTCCCTCTACTTCTTGTTGTTCTTTAGGTGTGTTGTTTCAAAGGCTATCAAGTTCCCTTTTAACTCATCAAAAGTGAGAGTTTTGATGTGTCTCCCTTCTTGAATTACAACAATCTTAGAAGTCCATTTATCGGTGAGACTTCTTAGGATCTTTCTTACCAGCTCTTCATCTGGAAATGTTTTTCCAACCATGTCCAGATTGTTGATGATCACAGCAAATCTTTTGAACATCTCATTGATGTTTTCATTCCCCTTCATCTCAAACAACTCATATTCTCTGGTTAGCATATCAATTTTATTCTATTTAATTTATTTCGTACCTTCGTGAGTAATTTGCAGCTTGTCCTAGATTTCTTTGGCTGACGTAGTTTGGGTACATTTTTATATTCTTCGAAACTGATTGCACACATCATCAGATTCAGGGCTTTGGCATTCGTCTCTATCTGTTTCTTTTGTTCAGCATTCCACTCGTCTTCAGTTTTGGGAATCTGCTTCTCCCTCCCATTTTATGTTGTTGTCTTCATTGGAATGGTGGGGCCCCTCGTGATGGTCTTCCAGATGTTGTAATCGGTTGACTGGATGAATATTCTCATCCTTTCCTTCCAGTATGGATAATTTGATCCATTGAAATAAGGAGGACGAGTAGTAGATTGTCTTTCTGCCAAATTGTATTGGATAGGTCCAGCTATGCGGTTTTCTTCTCTAAGTCACAGATCTTTGCTCTTAGTTGTTAGGCTTTGATATATTAGAGACCTAAGCTCAGATACCAATTGATGATTTTATGTAGCTTAGAGAAGGGGGTTGAATCTAAGCATATACTTTTTCAAAAATCAAACTTTCTTTTGAGTTGAAAAGTTATCTCCTAAAAACTTGGGAGATATTCCCTTGTGTTCAGGGAGACAAGTCTTCAGGAAAAAAAATACTTTTCAAAAATGAAAATAGAATTTCTTTTAAAAGATAGGAAACATAAATAGTGAAGGGAAGAAAGAAGAACACGTAAGATTTATACTAGTTCAATTCCTAAGTGTTAGGAATCTACGTCCAGTTCTTCAAACACTCAAAACTCTTTCTTTCACAAAACTGTCAGGTACAAACACCAATGGCACCTTCGAAAACCTCACAAAACAAATTTCCAAATACACAGAAACTTGAAATAAAATCTCTCTCAAGCTTTCTGTTGCTCCCAAAAACAAACTCTCAAATAACCAAGTTTTTCTCACCAAACCACAAAATACGAAAACACAAATCAGAGGATTGAAAAATCAATTCAGAATAGGAGATGTTTAGAGGAGGAGCACGTGAGGATGTATATTAATGGTGGGCTATTTCTCTCATTTTTCTACAATGATGAATGATGGAGGATATTCCATATATACTTGACTTTGAGTAGATTCTTGAAACTTGATGCTTAAGGCCATCTCTTTCATTCATGTCATCCTTCCTTTTCTTTCTATGATTCTTGCTTGATTTAGCTCTGTTCTCCCTTTTTGATTTCCATGAACTCAACTCTTTCCATTATTTCTACTGATACTCTTTTATGGAGGCTTTTCCACATGTGTTCCATCTTTCTTTATTTTTCTCCCTTTCCTCCTTAATTTTTGCTACTTCGTTGCTGTATTTCCTTCTTTTCCTTCCTTTCCATTTCTTTGTATCACAAGTTGTTCTAATAACTTTAATTTTCCTTTCGAAAATTAATTTCCATAATTAGCTTTCCTTTAGCAGCACTTCCCATGCCTTCTTTCTTTTTCTTTTCTTCTTTCCTTTTCCAAAAACTCTGACAGTTTGCAGCATAAAATTTGTACTTTCTCTTTTCTTTTCTTCTTTCCTTTCTCAAGGATTGCTCACGTTTTCTTGTATTTCTCAACGTGAAATCATCCTGCTTTTTTATAGAACATTTACTTTCCTCTTGTCTCATCTTCTTTCCTTTTCTGATGCCTTGAGCTTTGGACCATGGGGGATTTTGTTTCCCAAATTGCTGTCATTTATAGCATAGTTTCTTTCTCTTCTTGCCTTGTTGACCGTGAAGAAGGCTTTAGTTTCCCAGGCTATATTGACATGTCAATCTCAATCCTTAATTGACTCCCCTTTCTCCTTTCTTTATATTTTTTTCTTTCTCACTTCTCCTGGTGACAAAACGTCACCTTTTTCTTGTTCCCCCTTAATTATTCTTTTTAAATCTTGTGCTTTCCTTTCTATTACACTCCTTCCTTTTTCTTCTGAGGCATCACGTTTTCCATCTTTATTTTTATTCAAAAAATCTCTTTTTTCCATAGCTGTAGCAACGTAGCTGCTTGCCCATGCTTTCTTTGCCCATGCTTTCTTTCCCTTAATAGCTTCCCTTCAGCCACATGGGAAATATGAGTTTTGCTTGCCCATGCTTTTCTTTTTAGACTTGTCCTTATCATATCTTCATTTGACTTTTTCTTCTCTTTCTTCTTGCAGCATCAGTCCTCTTCATTTTCGGGCTGTGTGTGCTTATATCTTGCTTCCTTTTTGTTTGTTTTGAAAGGCTGATTATTTCTTTCTTTGTTCAAAAATAAACATTGGGCTCTTTACTCTTGGTTGTAACTGTTTCTTTATTTCATTCCATTGGGCTGCATGTCTTGGGCTAAATGGTTATTCTTTACTTATTTTCCCTTTATGCACTAAAACAATCTTGGCCTTAAACTATTGGGCCAAAAATGATTTGAGGTTGCTCTAAAAAATATGGACCTAACTTTTTCTTAAAACACTTTAACATACACATTAAAAGGTGTTTGTCATCATATTTAATATTTGCAAATTCTAATCAACACATGTTAAAGAACATATTTTTCCAGAGCTTGAGAACCTCTAAATTCCTTCTCAAAGAGATTAAAAAATGAAGAAATGCTTCGAAGGTTAAGAAATTATATTCCCTTAATTTATTTTTGTGGGTTTTTTTTTATGATTTATAATATGTTGGTTTGAAGACGGCCATACCGTGGATCAGCCACGAACCACTACGTATTTGCATATGCGAATTGCCGTAATCTCTCATCCTCCGCCACGACGTCATCCAAGATGCCCTAGCACGCACGATCTCATCAACTATTCCATTCGCTGCTGGAAGAATAATATGGAAGAAGAGCTGGGAGAGGATGGGAATCCTAACAAAATGGTTTTGAAGAAAATTGAGCTGAAGGGCATCATTTGATCTTCCTAAGACATGTTATACGGCTAGACCATGTAAATGGCAAAGAACATTTATGATCTTGATGTGGTTCTCTACAACTACAAGGAACCATTACCAAAATTGGTGGAATGACTTTGAAAACTGCTCCACCAAGATACTCTCTGTGAACCACCGTTTGGAGTGAGCTTTTATTGGTGGAATAATTTTTTATTTTTATTTTTATGAAACATAAATGCTAGCAATGAAGTAGTTGGTTGAATTGTGTGTTGCATAAGAAAAGGGGAGAGAGAGACGCACAGGCACACCAATTGTTCATTTTCAAAGGCAAAGAGCATTTATTTCTTTGGTGGTGGTTATTGATAAGGAAGCCAATGCCAATTGGTGGAATGACTTTGTAGACTGCTCCATCTATATATGTCTATGAACTTTTGTTTTCCAGGAGCCATTGCCAATTGGTGGAATACCTTTGTCTAGATGCATGGAGGGAGGCGGGATTAAGGAGGGAATTTAGAAGCACTATGGATTGCCATCTCAGCATTTTCACTATGGATTCAATGCTTTGTATGTTATTAATAGAATTGAATATGAATATGAATATGATAGAATATTAATTGGTCAATTTAATTTCTATGGTTAAAATCTTTTTAGGTATGGATGATTTTTCATAGTTACGTGTTTTATTAATGTAAATATTGAAATTCGGCAAGCTTAATTGTAGTTTATGAGGTGGTTTTAAGTAAAGTTGAAAATAATTAAATGTTGATGGGTGGAAGAGAGAAGTATGTGCATTCTCTCTTTAAAAATTGCGTATGCATTGGATTACTATTTAATTGAGAATATAAAATTGCATTAAAAACTTAAATATACTTTCAATAGTTTCTATGCGTAAATTTGGTACTATTATAGCATTAAATGAGTTAATCTCATCTGCAGTCTTAAGATAAAATCTGAACGACTGATTAGAATAACATGAGTTTTGGAGGAAAATAGTGTAACACTCTAGCTAACTGCATACCCTCGAGTAGTACACAATGCTCACTAGGTTGTTAATCACTTGGTGGGAATACTTATAGTCCCTTACTATTTTTTTTGAAAATATTTGGTTAAGGAAAATATGGACCAATTTAAAACTTTTCTACTGAGTGCATATTTACAAAATATGAGCCATGTGTGAATCAAAGTATATAAGACAAACGATAGAGCTTGAGGCTTACAACCAATAGTCATTCATAGCATAATTATATACCTAAGCAAGTACCTGGTCCTTCACAGATAAGTACAACCAATCATATAATATTATAATAAAGTATAGGTACATGTTATAATCATCCATACACATAATAAAAGTTCGTCCATCGCATAACCAGCTAAGCATGTCTTCATAGCCTTGAAGATCTGTCCGTCCGTCATCAGTAGCTTGTCCTCTGTTCTTTCCTGATCGTCTTGGTGCTTCTCATAGTTCACGTCTACCCCTGGAAGTATAAGTGAGTGGGGGTGAGAACATTCGTCCTCAGTGGTTTACCTTGGCGTCGGGGGAATCTTTTTAACTCACTTATCAACCGGCCGCTCAGGTGTTTCTAGGTGAACATGCATACTAACATCCTACTGATTATTATCTGGCCTAAGTCCTGAACGGCTTTATCTACTTTACTAGGTGACTGGGGGAACTACTCTTTCTTATCTAAGTTCTCGTGCTCATTATCTTTACTTCGCGTATATACATAGGCCGTCTCGAGCGTTCTCTTGACGACTACATAGGCATACATCATCATATACTTATACATTACATACTCATACATCATCATATACTCATGCAACTCATTCATCATATGCTCATGCTTGGGGTTCTCTTACGCATACCGGCTCACCCGGGTTAGCGTCCTTCTTTCCATGCTCTCGGCCAACTAATGGACCGAGGCTGCGTCGGCTCCCAGCTAACTAATGGACCAGGGCCGCGCTGAGTCTTTCCCACTCATGTAGATGCGGCCAAACATCTACAACCTGCTTCTGTCCTCTGATTGATGTCGACCAGGCAGCGCTATAACCTGAGTGGTTGCGAACCACCGCGGATAACTAATGTTCCGTCTTCGATCATCAATAGAGATAACCGGCCACCTAGTGGGCGGGCGAGGGGTTGGCCCTATGACACAACCAAGTGGAGACTCATACATCATCATCATCATATCATACTCATTTCTTAGGTGTGACGTCACCCTTTCTCATTCTTCCGAGCCAGGCGTGAACTCCTGGTCCTCGGTCTCATTCATCCGAGCCAGGCGTGAACTCCTGGTCCTCGGTCTCATTCATTCATTCTTTCTTTCTTTTCATTCTTCATCATTAACCAATCCACCCCTTTGTGGGGACTGGTGAGGGGCGTTTCCGCCAAGAGAGATGCTTCCTATCATATAGCTACATACTTGTTCCCTAAGGTTCAATTATGCTCTTTAGAATTTACGTGATTAACCTCTAGTTCTCATGATGCATGATATCATAACCATTCCTAACATACATATTCTACATGCAATGCTTCACATACATCATTATACAAATACTTCATGCACTCATCATAAACATACCTCATGACATGCTCATCATACATCATCATATACTAAGCTAGTCCAGGTCACAGGACCCTTCAGAATCATCTCCTAAGTCCTAACATAGCATTTCTAACATAATTTATCATAAGGCATACAAGCACATGCAAAATTAATATGAACAGCATTTTACACGTTATGTTTTTGCCCGAAAAACCGATTTTTC
>QANU01089881.1:125712-168792 GCA_003254905.1 Nissolia schottii
CCCACCTACCTAAGGGTATTAATATTTAAAGGTGTTTGTGAATTTCTCTCCGGGAGATTATTTTCACGGACACCGTTTTGCGTGCCAAATTTCATCGGCGAACAACGGCTATTCGGTTGTCCGCCGAACTTTCTACTGTGACACGTCCTATTTCCTAGGGATATTTTACCTAATAATTTCCCTTATTAATTCTCTAATCATGATTAGAAAATTAATTAAATATTTATGTTTACGGTTATTTCCCGATTGGTCCAGAAATCGGCTTAAGGCTCTGAAAAATTCGCCGGTCATGAAACCTCAACTTTGACTGCTATTTTTATGGGTTAAAGATGATTCTTATGAATTAAAGGTAATAATTTAATTTTCTTACCTCCCTAATTAACCTATAATTATTTATTACGCTAATTATCCGTACAGTGAAAAAGCGGGATGTTACAAATAGGACTCACCATATCATGCCATATCAACATAACCTTGTTGAGATTACTTGTGTTTTATTATAATTAACAAAAATGCTACATGTACACCCAATTTCATACACCCTTAATAATGCACAAATTTTATTCTCACGAGTGCACAAACATTACAAACTTGTAAATAATACTCTCAATTATACTTAATTAAGCACAAACATTACATGAGTTAAAACACAAACTTCATGTATATAAGTACAGGGTGTATATATGGTATATGATTTTTGGTAAACGTGTAGCAGAACTCTTATATTAATAGGATTTCAATTTATCGTACTTATGTTCTATAGAGCTTTGCTAATAAATGTCTTAATAATACTTATTAAGGAGCTAAACTAAAAACCTTTAAACATTTTCAATAAAACATTTTTAATTTAATATTTTTAATAAGTGCTTTAGGACATTTGTTAGTTTTTTCTTATTGTATATTTAAGCACATTCATACAAAATTGTGGTATTTAAAAATAAATAAATATATATTTAATAAAGTTTCTAAGATCTACTTTTAAAGTAAATACGTTTGAATATGAAGTTTTAAATTTACATTCACACAAAAAATTTTATTGCAAAGAATCATACATATATGTGTGTGTGGATACTATTAATATTCTTTTAAAGTATTTACGATATTTATAACATTTTTATTTTGACATACATGTTAAAAAAATACCAATTCACTTAAATATTTTTATTTTTCTTGTTCTAAAAATATCTTTGGGATAATAATTTAGTCTTATGATAATAAAATTTAACATTAATTTAGTCTAATCATAATGTGAGTTAAGTATGATTCTTAATTTAGTAAGTCAGGTATGATTTTTATTTAACCAAATTAGTTCAATTTAAATGTTAAGATTAAATTAATGTTAAATTTTAAAATAATATAACTAAATTAATTTCAAATGTTGGTGGTCTTAAATAATTTTTTTTTAAAATTTTAAATTTTTGTTGAAGACCACAACGTAAAAATGACAACACCAACTTGTTTTAAGTGGCTTCGGTCTTACATCTAAAGCATGATTATCTTCTCGGTAGTATTTTTGTTTTTCTTTTTGTGGTGTGTTTATTTCTTATATGTAATTTTTTTTATAGAAAATTTACAATTGCCAATAATATTCTTATAATGATTTTCAGATCTATTGCAAAATTAATCGTATTTCATTTCCGCTCAAATATATTCTCCATCTACCCCGATGCCGTTGCCACGCGCCACGGAATCACGGATGCAACAAAACGGCACCGTTTGGTTTCACTTTTCCAAAACGGCGTCGTGTTCTTAATTCCCGGATAATACCCGGAGTCTCTCTGTCATCACCCTCAATTGAATTCAGTTCAATTCATTCCTCCGCGGCTCGCCGTCCGGAGCTCAGAATCCATTTGCAGATTTTGGGCTTCCGATGACGTATAACCAGGAGGAGGACGGTGGTCGCAGGAGGGAGGCGGAGCCGGATCTCACGATCCGAATCCATGGCAGTGACGATGATGGCAACAATGGTGACTACATGAAATTACAGATGGACCCTCAGGAGGAGGAGGAGGAGCCTTCTCCGCCGCCACTAGAAGCTGCTGTGCCTGTGTGGGATTTGGTGAAATTGGCGATGACATTCACGTGCCTTGGGATATTGGGGTTTTCTCTTTTCCAATGGATCGGACCCCCTTTCTTCGAAAAGGTTTCTGCTTCTTTCTTCCTTTCTTTCTTTGTTTCTCCAATTGTCCATCGCAAAGGTTTCGCATTTGAGAACCGAATGATGCATTGCATTTTGCACTTGTTTGCATATGGGGGTAATGATTGAGCGATTTACGAAATGGTAACCATGAGTTAAGTATTTGTTTGTTACTTGTCTTTGATTTCCGTGGTAGAGCTCAGGAATCGAAGGACCATGGAAAATAATGACTGGGGGTTTAGATAATGATTTTTATGATGTTAGTAGTGGCACGAGTTTATCCATCATCGTGTATCCCTGCTTTTATAAAACTCCCAAAACGATATATGTTCATGATCATGATGGAAATTGCAAGTGTCTGCTATTTCATTGTCTTGCTTCTTTTTTTTTTTTTTTTTTTTTATTCATGGGGTAATACAATAGCTATAAAGGTCGCATGATGTCTTGCTTTCGTTTTGTATACACTTGAGACATTATCTCATCTCAATATCTCTAAAATCAGCCTAGCACTGTTTAGTTTACTGCCTTACAATGGGAAGGTTCACTCTTAATGCTGTGACTTGTGTATTTTATATTCATTTTGGTCGCGTCTTACACTTACACTGCATTGAACTAGTTAAGTGTATGTTAATAACGATTGCTTTCCAAAAACATGCATGATTTTTTGTTTTTAAGCAGTTTCGTTTCCTTGTTTACATTGTTGAATCACCTATCTCATTGATGACATAACTTCTATTTTCAGGTCATTATTCCGATGATAAATTGGGAGAGAGACACATTCAGTACCCCGGTGTTAGCTGTTCTGGTGTTTGCTTCCGTAGCACTATTCCCTACCTTACTCTTGCCGTCTTCACCTTCCATGTGGGTGGGTGGGATGACATTTGGTTATGGCTTTGGGTTCTTGTTAATAATACCTGCAGTAGCTGTGGGAACATCACTCCCTTTTTTTATTGGCTCAATCTTCCATAATAAAGTTGAAGTATGTGCCTTGTCTTCAGTCCAAGTTATTTTGTCTACAAGCGTTTGCCTGCGCTAATTGGATCAAACATTTCTTGATTATTTGCAGGAGTGGTTAGAAAAGTATCCAAAGAGAGCTGCTGTTATAAGAGCTGCTGGTGGTGGAAATTGGTTTCATCAGTTTAAGGCAGTTGCTTTGATCAGGATTTCTCCATTCCCATACATAATCTACAACTATTGTGCTGTGGCAACAAATGTTAAGTATTGGCCTTACTTGCTTGGATCCTTGGTAGGAACAGTGCCAGACATATATGTTTCAATCTATACGTAGGGTCTTCTTCTATCTCTGACTTTCCTTCTCATACACTCTTTATTAAACTAGGAGTTTGCTGTTGTTTTGCCTGGCTACTTATGTGCACATTTGAAAATATAGTGTGCCACTTTTTGCTCACTTTTGGGTGATCATTCATCTGTGGATTTAGATTGTGCTATTGGTTGGGCTAGCAAAGGCACTTTCAAAACCTCTGATTCACTTGATATGCGATGCTATCTTCGTTGTCATTTCTTTGCTTGGTTTCATTTATCTATAGCAAAAGCATGTTTGTTAGCTAATAATAATAACAATGACCCTTACCTGATACTTCTGTTTTACTTTCTGCATTTTGACATATTTTTTTGAGTAGTAATTTTGCATGTTGTTATGGTGTTAACCATTTTAATTATCGGAATTAATGATATAAAATATCCCCTCTAATTCATTGCGTCCTTGTCTTTCACTGCAGAGGAATTTTGATACTCACATTGGCTAATGCTTCAGATTCACATAAAAAGCACACTCCATCCGCATCAGAAATTGTCCTCAATGTTGTTGGCTTCTGTGTAGCTGTGGGTACAGTAATCTTTTTCACAGTCTATGGTAAGAGGCAACTCAGGGAGTTACAGAAAAAGGATAACCTGCTGTTGCAATAATTCACTAACTTTCGTGCAAGAGCCTTTGTTGGCTAGACAAGGCTATCAGCTCTATCTCATGCTGGCACCTGGTGATGCATACTGTACAGTTGGGTGAGGTAAACGTTTGAACTTCATCTATGGGAATGGGGGGTGGGGGTTGAACATGGTGTTCCATCAAGGGGTGGGAGGGGTGACCGAGGAGAAACAAGCTAACACGGCTGACATCAGCATTTCTATTTCTTTTTCCTTAAATTGTCTACAAAAATAATTTTCTTTGTTGGTGCTTCTTCCAGCACAGTTGTGTTTGTAAATGTAAGAAAATTCCCACTTGAGCAATTGTTTCGAACTCTGCTAAGATTCCTATGCATAAAGATCGATGTTGTTCACTTGCCATATTGGTTGATTCTATATTCTAGTCCTCTTCAGTTTGGCATTTTTATTTTGATGTATTCTTCATCTCCGCCTTCAAAACTACAAGGGAGGAAATTAGTTTGTGTATGCCTTAAGTTTCCTTTCGTAGACTGATATTTGCACTCGAGTGCAATTATTTTACACTTCTGTCTACAAACTATAGGTTAACTGGATTAAGTTAAAATTTCAATTGAATTTGTTATTAATTTTCTTTGTACGACTCACACGGAACCTGTTGATTTTGAGATACTATATATTTAGTGATAGTTATAATAAAAATGAATTTCACTAGCTTTATTCAAGGTTAGGATATACTTGTTTGTGTGTATCATAAACTTTTTGGAAGTGTTTACTGAGTGACATGCTTGACTGCATGAATGTCATGTAAACTGTGAAGAAATGTAGGGAATTGATCATCAATTACGGAATTAGGGATGGGGTTCTAACAGTCATGACTATCTCCGCCCCTTTTAATGCAGTAGCTGATTAATATCTCTCATTCCATGTTCTTTATTCTGTTTTCATTGTGCTTTGGAAAGCTTTCTTTTTGAAATGTCTGCTTTCGTTTTAGCAAACTATAGGACCTTGTTATGATTCTTTTCCCATAAATGGTAACATGTCACTTGTATCAATGCTTGATGATTTACAGAGTACGAGTTTGTCATAATGACTTGTAGCAATTATGGATATGATATTGATTTTCATTCACTCGAGCGGGACTCTTTCTTCCCCATGTGTAAAGCCATAGAAAGGAGAGTTGAAATATGGTCACCTCCCATATAAACTGTGTTGATAGAAAAGTATGTGTACAAATTATTGGAGAACGGTCCTGGTTCTGTTCAACAGTAAATATCTTATTTAAGTGAGGTACCCCAAATTTCTGAGAAATTTACATTTAAATGGCCAATTTTTTTTTAATCCCGTATTATGCTCCAACAAAAATATTTACGGATTGATTTTTGGTCTGAAATCGCTACTCCCTATGACGATTTTAGACCCCAAAATTTTTTTTTTAAAAAGAAAAGTTTGAAATCGTCATTGTGGTGATTTTAGGCTTTTTTTTTATTATAAAAATGTCTGAAATGGCAGATGTGGCGATTTCAAACCTTTTTTTTTAATGTCTGATTTGTTTTTTTTAAAAAAAAGGCTGAAATCGCCACATCCTATGGCGATTTTAGATCCAAAACCATACATTCGTAAATTTTTCTTCCAACTCATATTTTGGTATACAAGTTATACCAAATGGGTTGGAAATGTAAAGAAGCCAATTTCTTTTGTAAATTTCGTTTTTATAATTTATATACTTTACTTCAGGTCTTATTTGGTAAATTATNTTAGTAATAAAATTGCAAAATACGTATTGAATCATTATTAAATTTGTTCCTTCTCTCGTTGTAGTTCCTTTTAACTTGGAAACCACACGTCTTCTGAAATGGCTTTGACAGGTCATAGTATAACTCTATAAGATATGCATATTCTCTTATCTTCCATCTTAGTGTTTCAGTGTGACACAGCTCAGCAGAGTAGTATTTTTGCTTTGTTCTCTTTATTCTTCTTCCTTGTATTCTCCGTTCATCCAAATGTTAAGAACTTGGAGGAGTGACTCTTATCCATGTCTTGAATAATTGTCTCTATGTGATGAGGGCTCTCATTCATTTTCACTGTTGCCCGGTTGGACATGCTCGCGCGCACACAGGCACAGATTCCATTTCAATGCTATTACAAATGGAAAGGGCTAATGACAAGGACTCCTTAAATGTCATTGAACTGTTCATGTCAGTTGGCCCTCTTATTTATTTGGGAAATATTGGCCTGCCCAAGTTTTACCCCTCCTATTTATCCACACTTATAATAGTCTTGTTAATTTTATTTAAACAATCCTGTTATTTGTAAATCTCATAAATAGTCACCTAATAATCATTTAATGGAGAAACAAACATTATACAATAGAAAAATAAGCATTATCAAATACAGAAAATACATAATATTAAATACATGCATAGGTGGGCGTACAGAAATGTTTAGTGATATATGTTTGTTTCTTTATTTTGTAGTAACATTAAACTCACGTGTGCATGGATATGCGGAAATGTTTCAGTGACAATGTTTTTTTGTTCTATAATATTTGTTTCTTTATTTTGTAATTTTTTTTATTGGGTGATTGTTGGATGGTTATTCTTAGGATGTACTGATAACACTTTTGTTATTTAAAATACATTCATTTATTGTAACTGTTTTTTCTATTATTTGTTTTCTTTTTGGGGACAAGGGTCAATATGATGTGTGTACTCTTTTGGGGTGGGGGGGGGAGGGTCTACCTGGTAGCTGAGCCATCGGATGGCAGAGCCATATGGGCACCATTTAAGAATGAAAATACACTGTTTACCATACACTGATCAGAGTAGTTTCCCTCTTTTTGTACTAGAAGAACTCGATATATTTAATGTTGACCATAATACCAGAATAGAGCCTGTATAAGTGTGTAATTTTAGCCTAAAGGGATCCGAAGAATGGCCCGTAATGCTCCTTGTGGGGGACCTGGGGCCACAAGTAATATATCTGCCAGCCATGATTTCTATTGTTATTGGAAAGAAAAAGTATCACATAAATGCGTTTTCCAAACATGGCAGGAACCGTGGCATAAGGGGAACCTTTTTGAGACGTTCCTCACTTATATGCTTCTATTTTTTGTTGCTGTATTGTATGTGACTAATTATGTGTGAATCTGCATTTTGTTTAGCTTTTCTTTTAACCGTGGATCAAAAACTAAAAATATATAAAAGGAAAAGGGAAGAAATTTTCCTTTATTTAAAAAATTGAAAATTCCAGAACAGAAGGGTAAAAGCTTCAGGATCTGGCCCCTTTGCCCTTTTAACTAGTCAAATGCTAAAAGACAAATTTGAACAAAAGAAAGTAACGTTAAAGAGAGAGGGACTTTTGAGAAAATAGTAACACCCAAAGTAAAAATGAACAAATGTTGAAAAGAAGCAAAGAAAAGGACCAATTCTCTGGTATTTAAATCGGAGGGCTAAAAAATCACCTAACATAACGGGCAGGGCTGAAAATTGAATGCCACGTGGCAAAGAATCTGAGATCACTCTATGCGGTCTGTGCCTCTCACTGTCTCAATGTGGTCGCATCGTAATCGCTGTATTATTAACTGTTAGAATATTCTCTGAAGAGGATTTCTTTATTAAGTTGCTAATTATTTAAAGTGGGCCTCAAATGTAATTGAAAATGTTTAAGGCATCAAACACTAATTGATTTTTGTTGTATTACATAGTTAAAATGTAGTGATATAATGAACATGCTTAACATATATTATCTCTTTCTACGCACATAAGGATGAGTGCCCCTCTATGTACAAATAAGAGATATTTTACTAATAAAAAAATTTGTCCACTAGTATTTATATTTTTAAAGTTTCAATGAAATATTAATTATTTGCTTTTATGTTCTACCCTTATTAAATAGAAAGAGAGCTTACTAAAAAGAATTTAAGAAAGATACAGAAGGTAAACTTATTAAACTAATGTAAATCTTTTTATATATTTATGTAAATGTAATGTTAATGATTTTTTAATAAAATTGCAGAAATCTTTAAAAAAAAAAAACCTCTTATTTGTGAACTTATTTGTGTTCCTAACCCTGTTTTATTATAAAGGAAAAATCCTTGAACCACATGCCCACCATTTTTAAAAACTGACCTTTTACCATCATATTTTCAACCCACCCTCACCCATGTTCTCTAAAACCTCTCAATTCACATTAAACTACACCCATGTTCTATATTTCCATCTCTCTCTCTCTCTTTTTTAATTTGTATGTTTTATGTTTTTATTATGTATAATCAACACATTATTATTAAACTTAACACATTTATTCTTTTATGATATAGTGTTTTGTCCACTAGAAGGTTTTGTTTTTAACCTAAAAACCTCTTTCATGATCCTAAGGATTGAAAATAATTAATCTAATTAATTAAACCTGACATATAAAATGTTTTGATGTGACTACTTTCCTTCTGTTGTGTACCGAAGCTGAGTAGGTAATAAGCTTCTAATTACGACGAATTCAAACTAAAAGGTGTCCCTAAACCGAAAAGGATAGATAGTAGACCAAAGCGAAAAAGCCTTCGCCAGACAACGGTACTACAGACAAACACACATCAGCACAGTCCTTAAATTTAACTCTTTCCTTCCCACTCTCCTCGCTTTCTCTTTAAAAAATAATTGAGAAATCTAATTTATTAATCTATATATTCTTATAATTAATATCTAATATTTTCTTTATTTTTTATCGCTAAAAATACTAAGTATTATCTCAAACATTGTGGTGGGTAAGTTGATTTATTACATCTTTCTAATATTACTCTTTTCCTTTACTTTTTTATTTGATTTTTCATTTTGTTGAATATTCCTAACCTATCTATCTGTCTTTCTCTCTTGCACACTACCATTATAATTGAGATGGTGATTAGGGTGGTGGTGACTTGGTTGGTGGGGAAGAATAAATGCCGGGCTAGAGAAACTGGTCCTACACAACACACAGCTCAAGTTGGTGGTAGTGGTGGTGGTACTAACTGAGTTTGAGAGAGTAACTGAATCTCACACAGAAAAATTGACACATCTGAGTTTCCATTGTAGAAAGGGCATCATTGCCTAAGAAAAACAAAGTCTTTCAGACAGAGAAAGAGAGAGAAAGAAGAAGGGTATGTGTGAATTCTCACTACGATGCACGTGGTTTAGCCTTCATTTGGTGGCAATCTCTGTGAATTTATATTTCTCAACAACTATTAAAAGAAAGAAAGACCCTTATTTAATATTGCATCTCACGGTCTCCCCTGTTTCCTTTCCAGCAAAGCTACAGCCACCATTTCCACGTTCTTCTCCCATTTACTACTCTCACTCTCTTCTCCCCCCCCCCCCTTCCTTCTCTCTCTTCAAGCTCCCATTTTGATGCCACCATTATAACCCCACAAAACCCATTTCATAAAAAACGAAACTTTATGCTTCACAGACAACTCAGAACATCAACAACAACAAAAAGAAGGAGCAGCGGAGATTCATTAAACGGGTACTTTATTAGTTTTCAGTTACAGAACTTTAATCTTCAAGTAATCATTTTTATTGTTCCTTTTTCTCTCTCATTCAATCACAGTCGCTTTTTTTTTTTTTAATGAGAATGCCTCCTGTTAGTGATGTTGATGCTTTGGTTCTTCTCATTGGACCAACATTTGCAAAACCTTAAACATTGTAGCCTCCGAACCCAAACCCCAATTTGGTTCCAACAGCGATAATGCCCAACGGGTAATCCTTGAAATGAGAAGACACCGCCAATTTCACCTCCCTCAGGCTCTGTTCTGCGCCGTTCTCTGTTTTGTGGTTTCGTGTTTCACGGTTTCACCGGCCACCGAGAAGGAGATTCTGCTCCAATTCAAGGGTAACATCACTGATGATCCCTTTAACAGCTTGAGTTCGTGGGTTTCTGGTGGAAACCCCTGTCAAAGTTACAATGGCGTTTTCTGTGACAATGAAGGTTTTGTGGAAAGGATCGTCCTTTGGAACACTAGCTTGGCAGGGGTGTTGTCTCCGGCACTGTCTGGTTTGAAGAGGTTGAGGATATTGACATTGTTTGGGAACCGGTTTTCGGGTAATATTCCAGATGGGTATGCTAATCTTCACACATTGTGGAAGATCAATTTGAGCTCCAATGCTTTGTCTGGTTCAATCCCAGGGTTCATTGGTGATTTGCCTAGCATTCGGTTCCTGGATTTGTCAAAGAATGGCTTCACTGGGGAGCTACCTTCGGCATTGTTCAGGTACTGTTACAAGACCAAGTTTGTTTCTCTTTCTCATAACAACCTTGCTGGCTCAATTCCTTTGTCATTGGTGAATTGCACTAACCTTGAAGGGTTTGATCTCTCATTCAACAATCTGAGCGGGGCTGTCCCTTTGCGGCTTTGCGATATTCCAAGGCTGTCGTACATATCGCTGAGGGGCAATGCCTTGTCAGGGAGTGTGCAAGGGCTGATTTCGGCGTGCCGGAGTTTGCAACATTTGGATTTTGGTAGTAACGGATTCATGGGTTTGGCACCTTTCAGCATCCTTGGAATGCAAAATCTTACCTATTTCAATATATCGTATAATAGGTTTGGAGGAAATTTCCCTGAGATCACTGCCTGTAGTGATAGATTAGAATTCTTTGATGCTTCGGGGAATGATTTGGATGGGGAGTTTCCCTCCAGCATAATTAGATGTAAGGGCCTAAAGCTCTTGGCCTTGGAATTGAACAGGTTGAAGGGGAGTATCCCGGTTGAAATTCAGGACTTGCAAAGACTATTAGTTATCAAATTGGGTAACAATTCAATAGGTGGAATGATTCCCAAAGGTTTTGGCAACATTGAGGTGCTTGAAGTCCTGGATTTGCACAATCTAAACCTCACTGGTGAAATTCCAGTTGATATAAGCAATTGCAGGTTTCTTCTTGAGTTGTGAGTTCCGTAACTTTCTCGAACTAATTTACATTTAAGTTGAACCTTCTGAATCAATTCTGAGTTCATTCTTTTATGTTTCTGCAGGAATGTTTCTGGTAATAGCTTAGAGGGTGAGATTCCTCAGACCCTATACAACATGACATACTTGGAAGCCCTTGACCTACATCAAAACAGGTTCAATGGAAGCATCCCGCCAAGCCTAGGAAACCTGTCAAGGATGCAATTCCTGGATCTGTCACATAATTCACTTTCTGGTTCAATCCCACCTTCCCTTGGAAACGTGGGAAACCTGACACATTTCGATCTCTCATTCAACAATCTCTCTGGTGTCATACCTCAAATTGCAACCATACAGCGTTTTGGTCCATCTGCATTTTCCAACAATCCTTTTCTCTGCGGTGCTCCTTTAGACACATCTTGCTCGGCAAATGGAACTAGATCACCTTCAGCTTCTGGGAAGACTAAAGTTCTAAGTGTCTCTGCAATTATTGCAATTGTTGCTGCAGCTATGATTCTTACTGGGGTTTGTTTGGTGACCATCATGAATATTAGGGCTCGCCAGAGAAAAAAGGACAATGACGAGGTTATGTTTGTTGACAACACACCTCCTGATTCAACAGAATCAAATTTTATAATTGGAAAGCTGGTCCTCTTCAGCAAAACTTTACCATCAAGATACGAAGATTGGGAGGCGGTTACCAAAGCATTGCGTGACAAGGAGTCTATGATAGGTGATGGTACCATCGGAACAGTGTACAGAACAGATTTTCAAGGCGGCATCTCAATTGCAGTGAAGAAGCTTGGGGCTTTGGGAAGGATCAAAAACCAGGAACAATTTGAGCATGAAATTGGAAGACTAGGCAACCTTCAGCACCCAAATCTAGTCGCTTTTCAAGGTTACTATTGGTCCGCTACAACGCAGTTGTTTCTGTCAGAGTTTGTCCCAAATGGGAATCTCTATGATAATCTACATGGGTTTGGGTATCCAGGAACCAGCACCAGCTGCGGCAACAGGGAACTACATTGGTCTAGAAGGTTCCAAATTGCGCTCGGAACTGCAAGAGCCCTTGCCTATCTCCACCATGACTGTAGACCTCCAATTCTTCACCTCAACATTAAATCCTCCAACATACTCCTAGATGACAAGTACGAGGCTAAGTTATCAGATTATGGTTTAGGAAAGTTGCTTCCCATTCTGGACAATTACGGCCGCAAGTTCCACACCTCTGTTGGGTACGTTGCACCGGAGTTGGCTCAAAGCATGAGGCAGAGTGAAAAGTGTGATGTGTACAGTTTTGGGGTCATTCTTTTGGAGCTGGTTACAGGTAGGAAGCCAGTGGAAAGTCCAACAAACAGTGAAGTTGTGATCTTGTATGAGTATGTAAGAGGCTTGTTGGAGACAGGCTCAGCTTCAAATTGCTTTGACAGAAGTTTGTTGGGCTTTGCTGAGAATGAGTTAGTTCAGGTTATGAAATTGGGGCTAATTTGTACCTCGGAGGATCCTTTAAGGAGACCAAGCATGGCTGAGGTTGTCCAGGTCCTTGAGTCCATTAGAAATGGATTGGGATCACACTAACTAGCAAGGGCATATCAGATGGAAGACAGACATGAGCGGGGATGGGGGAAGGATTTTACTTAGGAAAAAGAAAAAGAAAAGCAAAGGACAAAAATTCTTTTGCATTCATTTTTATATTGCCATTTTTTTTCCTTTTACAGAATTAGTAACATTTTGCAATAAAAGGCATTTGTTTATTCCATTGGCTGAGGTGTTTCCACGGGGAAAACAAAATCTGCATATGAATCATTTCCAAACAAAATTCTCTGTATGTCAAAATGTTTGGAAGTCTGGTTCGGTTTCTAATCTTTGCTCTGTTGTTTGTGTTTAAACCTCAAGAAAAAAGGACACTGACACCACCTACATCAATTCATGCTCAAGCCTTTGGGTTTTGGCTTTACTGCCTTAACTTGATCGATTTAACCAATAGCCATGATTTCGGCTCTATGATTGTCCTCACAGAATCACGTAGAACAAAAAGTCCCCACAAAATATTCTCAAAACATGACGCAGCTAATAATTGATGCTTATCACTATCCAGATTGTAATCAACACAAACGTCCCTTTCTTATAGGGAGAGACCCATTTCTAGTGGCACAGAGCTCAGTTTGTATGATACGGCTACGGCTATGGCTATGACTCATAAAATGTACATTTTCCCAAATCATCCTCCAATATTAACTTTGATCCATCCTTAGGAAGGAGGGGCACACCCGATAAGAATACTGAGGAAGAAAGGAAGGGATGCCATACATCCTCCAAAAAAGCTCATTAAAACTTTCAACAGCTGAAAGACCGAGAACACTTAATCAAAGCTCTGTCCTCAGTCTTTTTTTGTCAATTATTACACCAAATTATTAAATGATACAATAGGACTCTTCCTGCTGCAATATACAAAAGCTTGAAGGATATGTAATTCTCTTGTAAGATTATGAAATGAAAGCAAGAGTAGGGGGAGTGGGGAAAGAAAACAAGATAAGAAAAAACTGCTATCATTCCCATGACCAAATTTGGGTCTTGCAAGTCTTACCTTTGCTTTCTTCTCATATTCTTTTTTCAGTTGGAAGCTAAGAGTACCACCAATGGAGCTGCTTCTTTTCACATTGATATTAGTGACTTTTCCTTTGGTTGCCCTGAAGCCATTTCAGCATATTTTATAGAAATCCTAACGCAAAAGATTTAAGATTACAATTTACACAATCATTTTGAAGCAACTCCATCACTTATACACACTGAGTAGCACCTGGTCATCCAACTTCCCCTTGTTGATTGATTATTCCTTCGAGGATGATGCCGGAAAGAATAAAGAATCAGTAAACCAACTAAAAATTGGCAGAGCAAAGAGAAGCCATATCAACTATGTGATTTCGTGGCTGCAGAAATTCTCCGAATCCTTTCCATTACTACAGAAATATCCTTCTCAGTCAATGTAGCAAAACAAAATCGGAACCATCCTGGTTCAATACAGTGACAAGAGGATCCCGGGGTGACATTGATCTTAGCTACATTCAACAATCTATCCCAGAGCTCAAGCTCCCCCTTTTCGCTGTAAGAGCGGATTAACTTGCTCATGTCTGCCCAGCAGTAAAAACCACCACTGCTACTGCTGCACTCAATCCCTAAGTCCTTCAGTTCTGCCACAAATGTGTTATACATTTTCCGAAGCCTTGATCTGTTGATCTCAACGAATTTCTGCACGAATCTGGTATCTGAAAGCATTGAGATAAGCAATCGCTGGGTTGGAGCAGATACAGCCGCGAACCTTGCCAATTTGCTTGATGCAGCTAGCACATTCTCATTATAGGAGTAGATGACACCCACCTTAAAATCTGGAACAGAGAGCTCATTTGATATGCTAAATACTATGTGAACTCTGTCCCGGTCAAGATCTTCCGCTTCCATGATTTCTGCCATGCTCACAAACTCTTCATTTCCATGAGCAGACCCCGCAAATATTTCATTGGAGATTATGTGGATGTTCTTCTCTCTAGCAAAGTCCAGAACATCGAGTAGCGAGTCACGATTTAACAATTTGCCAACAGGATTTGAGGGATTCGTTATTATGATTCCGCGAACTTTTTGACCACGTTTCTTTGCCTGGACGAAGGCTCGGTCAAGCGCAGTTATGCTTAAATTGAAGTCATCGGTGCTGCGGCAGGGAACCGGTACCATCTCCACGCCAGTTCGCCATTTTATGTCCCCATCAAAGCTGCAAAAATGTGTTCAAAACCTTCATTTCTTTTCTTGCATTGGAAGCAGGGTGAAAAAAAAAAAAAAAAAGAATTGAGGACTCAGGAGATGGGAAAATGACTTGTTACCCAGGGCTGTGAGGCGTGGGAACAAGGAATGCATTTCCATGATCTGCTAAGCAGAAGCTAAGAATCTCGATAGCAGGGGTGGAGCCAGCAGTTAGTACCATTTGTGAGGGGTTGAAGAAAACTAACTTCTCCATAACTTGAGACATGAAACCAGTCACAGCCTGTGCATGATTGGAAAATTATCATGGAAACAGAAAGGGTAAAAGTAGTTCTACCCTATCACTCATAGTAGAGTTAAAAGAGAAAACTGAAGAGAATGCATGATGCATGGCATGCACGATATTCCACTGAGAGACAGAGTAGGCATCCGTCATCATCACATCAGAGATGGAATTATTAGCAGAAACTGTGATCAAATTCAAATCCATCTGAATCCAATATGCATGTAAGCATGCGCATTAACACCTAATAATCTCTAAGGATTACAAGCTTTTGAGTAATTCTAATCAATAAAAAGATGAAACAAAGTCAGAATTACCACTTTGAGCTCCATCAATCCATCGAAGGGTTGGTAAGGCGCAATCCCAGCGACATTGAGGCGGCCGCAATTCTCTCCTCCGCCCAATATAGCAGCGCTTCCAGTCTGGCGAATCCAATCCCTAACCAAGTCCAGCGACAGCTACACCAAACCAAGAACCGCCAACTCAATTTTCATAAACAAACTCTGAAGAGAAAAAGAAACAAAGAAACAAACACGCACCGTGTTATGCGCTAAACCAAGCTGAATAACACCGTCGGGATTATCAATCACGTGGTACGGATCCTCGGCGGCCTTGCGCAAGCCGACGTAGTAAGGAGAGTCGGCGGTCATCCGGGCGATGGAGCTGGCCCGACCCGAGACGTAAGCGGAGGAGGCAGCGCCCCGAGGGGAGAGAAGGATCCGGGAGAGAGAGCGAGGAAGTACGGAGGCATGGTGAAGCTTGTCGTCGGAAGAGGCGGCGGCGGCGGAGGGGACATCAGGGTCGGGGGAGGACGGAGGGGAGTGAGAAGGAGGAGGAGGATGAGGGTGGCGTTGGTGGCGGTTCTTGAAGAAGAGCTGGAGGAAGTAGAAGAGGGCGCAGGGGATGACGGAGCCCCAGAAGAGACCGCCTCTGCCTTGAACCACTCCTTGCAGAGGCACAATGACTCTCATCAGGATCCGGGGTTTGGGGTCCGAGAAAAGCGGGTCATTGCAGAGAGGTGAACATTGGGGAATTGTGTGTGGAGGCGGAGAACACTACAAGTGATGAAGAAGAAGAAAAGCAGAGTGAGGGGAGCCACGAGTTTTAGATTTTGGAATCTCTTGATCCTCAAGCTCAGCCATGTTCCCAATTACTCTTGTATGTATGTGGCCGCGCCCTTTTCTTGGTTCAGATTTCAATAATTATAAGACTGCATGCAATTTTTGTTCTAATTCTAATTCTAATCTAATCTAATATCCTAATGGTGAATGAATGTAAATACAGTTCCAATACATCCTATCCTATCATTGGGTGTGTATCTGGGCGGGACCTCGTCGGCCATAGTTAATGCTGGTTTTAGACTTTAGTTATTCTTGTGGTGTGGCTTTTTACTAAAATAGCCCCCCAATTTGCCGCTCGTTTTTCTAGGCTTTACTTCCCTATGCCATCCGCACTGGCATGCATCGCTATCCACATCTCCTTAGTCCTTACATTGCTGTCAACTCTCTCTCTCTTTTTTCAGTCTTTTCCCCTTTTTCCTAACCAACCCATTATTCTTGCCTTGGTACGTTGGTTATATTTGTCTTAGCCTTGACAAAATTTGAGTCATTCATTATAGGTTTAATTAAGTTTTTAGTCCTTGTAAGATTATAAAGTTTAGTTTTAGTTCTTATATACAATTTTTAGTCCTTGTAAAAATTTGAAGTTTAGTTTTAGTCCCTGTGGATGGCTGGAGTTAACTGTGATGACGTGGCCGTAAACGGCGCTGACGTGGCGTGCCATGTGGCACGCCACGTGGCATAATCATGAATTAAAAATTCTAACTCATGACCCGACCCAGTTACTTAAAAAAAAAAAATTCTGGTTCTCTCTACCCATGGCACACCCACCCTCCTCTCCGCCCATGGCACACCCACCCTAACCGTCGTCGTTGCCGCCGCCATAAACCCTAACTGTCGACGTCGCCACCGCCTCTTCCTCCTCCTCTCTTCCCACTTCCTCTGCCTCTCCTCTTCCTCTTCCTCAACCTCACATTCTCCTCTTCTCTCTTCTTCCTCTCCTCTCAAACTCAAAGCCTCTCAACACCACCACCAACAACAACGCTTATGAGCTCTGCTTGCGTCACATCCATCTCGGGACGGTACACGCTCGTCTCGGAGCAGAACGCAGCGACGTCGGAATCGCTCATCGGAGCTACGGAGTTCTCGAACGCGTCAAACATTCTTCGATCGTCGCGGTTCAGCACGAGCAGGGAGCCGAAGGGGATTTGGTGCGTCGGATCGCCGTCGCCAAAGAAGAGGAAGCTCTGGTCGGCACGCTGGATCTTGAGGCCATCGAATCCTGCGAGGGAGGTGTCGGTGGGTCTCGGTGGAGCGTGGCCACGCGAGCACGACAACCACGCGAGAAGACGACGACGAGCACGACGGCCACGCGAGAAGACGACGACGAGCACGCACACGAGCCCACGAGTAGAGAGAAGAGAGCAGCCCCCTGTGGCGACGGCGGCTTGTGGGAGACGATGTGGTGTGCGGTGGGGGGAAAGGGAGGTCGTGGTCGTGGCCTTCGAATGTATGCAGATTAATTTGGGGATTTTGGGGGAGATTAGGTTTGCAATTTTGGGTTTTAATTTTTTTTTTTAAAACGGGTCGGGTTAGGTTTGGGTTCGACCCAAAAAAAATGGGCTCCGCCACGTGGAGGGTCCACGTGTGACGCCCCGTCAGCGACGTCAAGTGACACGTCAGCACCGTCACTCTTCCACCGTCAACAGGGACTAAAATCAAATTTTCATATTTTACAGGGGCTAAAATTGACAATGAGGGACTAAAACCAAACTTTTTCATATTATAGGGATTAAAAACTTAATTAACCCTTCATTATATTTGTGCATGTACAGGTAGAGAAACAATAACAAAGTTTTTATCCTACCAAATTAGTTTACCTCATCATTATTTTACTCTCATGTTGTCGTGATTTTGATCTAATTTTTAAATTTTTACGTTAATGAATAATTTTAACTGCTTTTACAAGTATTTGATGAGAAAGAAAAATATACCTAAACCATAAGTTAAGGTGACATTTTTCTCACGTGATGCCTAGGATGGTACCCCTAATCTTTAGTATCATCCAATGGTACCCCTTCTTTTGTCAAAAAAAAGGGGACTTTAAAAAATATAAATCAACCCACATCTTTTAATGCTTATTATATTTTGTCCCAAGTTACAAAATTTTAACATTTACACATTAACCCCACAGTTATTTGCAAAATTACTAAAACACCCTTATCTCTCATCCCTCTCCTCTTCCCTCTCCTCTGTCACCCCTACCGCCACCTACCTCACCGCTACTCCCAAAATGCCACTGCCACATGCCCCCTCAACACCACCTTGTTCACCACCGTGGGAGGCGGCAGAACCCTTTCCGACAGATCTTACAGAAGTGGGTGTGCTCCGCGAGGAGCTCCACGACATCGAGCTCCACGATCTCTCCTTCCCCATCATCGGTGGAGGCGAAATAGTCTGCGGCTACATCCTTTGCCGCGTATTTGATGGTTTCGGGGCAAGGGGACAGGTCAACGCTCGGGGAATTCTCTGGCGGCGGATGGAAGGTTAGCTTGTTGTATATAGGAGGCTGTCACGGAAGTGGCTAGCGTCATCGCTGCCACCGAGGGCCTTGACACAAACGTCCCAGAAGATCTTCTTGTGGTTGGCGATGACTTGGAGGAGGACGAAGGGGAAGCCGTGGTGACAGCGGTAGGTCTTGGGGAAGCGGCTAGAGCGACGGCAAGGGTGGAGTTAATGGCGCCGCACATGTTGGGGAAGGGGGTGAGCTCGTTGAGTGCCTATACCTATGGGGTCAGTGTGCAAATAATGAAGTTTTGTAAGGTGGAATAAAATCTAATAAGCATTGAAAAACATAAGTTGATTTATAATTTGTGAAAGTTAATTTTTTAGGAATTTAATGGTACCATTGGATGGTACTAAAGATTAGGAATACCATACTAACCATCTCCTTTAATCTTGCTTTTGTCTCCATTTTGTTAGATTATGTCAAATTTCAAACTCTAAATATACAATTATTAGAAGAGCTTCTTGTTTGTAATAGTTTCAGAGAGTAGAGATACTTTTAAAGGCAAAAAAAACTTGTTAAGATTTAAAAAAATACTAAACCAAATTTAGTATTTTAAGTTTTTATTGAATAGTTTAAAAAAGCAATTTTCATTTTTTTTTTTTTACTTTCTTTGTAAGTTCTTTAAAGACATTTGGGCCCTAGTCATTCTCTTTTCTGTAACAAAGTTTTTAAAACATTTAATAATTTAGTAATAAAATTCAAATGGATAAAGTAGCCTGAATAATAATAATAATAATAATAATAATAATAATAATAATAATAATAATAATAATCATCTCCTACATATTTTTTTATGTGGATTTATTGTCTTTTCAAATTGCAGGAGGAGGTGAACAAGCACACTAAGGCAACATTTATTTACGGAGACACAAACAAAAGTTTTGTTTGTTTACTGAGACAGACACCTTAGGACAGAAATTTTGTGTATTTTTTGTACCTCCGTTTTGCTGGGACACCGAGACACAACCTTTTAGAGTAGGATATTGTGTTTGTTTTTTAGTTTTTTTATTAAATTAATGCACTAAGAGTATTTTAAATCAATTGAAGTGTATTTTTTGTCTTGTCTCTATTAAACTAAACAAGATATAAATACGAATAAGTGTGTCTTGTACACTGCCACCAAACAGAATACAAGACTGACTTATATGTCTCTATCTTTATGTCTCTATCTCCATGTATCTATATTTCAGTCTTATCTCAGCAACCAAACGTAGCCTAAAAGCTAAAAGAAAAAAGAATTTTTTTTTTGTTTTTCACATGTTCTCACTAACTAGAGATGGTCATTTTTAAATATTATAAGACATTCGTGTGTGATTGTCAAAATTAAAATCTGAGTCATAAATTAAAATTTTATTTAATCGTGCCTAGTTGATATCAAAAAGCATTTCAATATTACTTAGGAAAGTATGAAGGAATTTAGGGGCGCACACGGGGTTGAGTTGGGTTGAGTTTAGGGTAAAATAAAATTCAACCCAAATAAATGAACTTGGGTTGGGTTGGATTGGTTTTTTTAAATAGAATATTTCAAACTTGATTCGACCCAACTCGATGTTAATTGAGTTGAGTCGGATGTAGCCAAGTTGTGCTTATTTTAAAGAGAAAAATTAACATTAATTAATGTCAACACAAAAAACATAATTTCTCTCCATTTCAAAACAAAAATTACTTAGTAAAAAAAATCTAATATCATAATCATCATATTTTTTTCAAAATCTCCTTTCCACCTAATGATAGACCGTGATTGTAATGAATGAGGGAGTAAGAAAAAATAATTTTATGCTTTTTTATATAAAAAATTGAGTAATTAAATCATTGGGTCAAGTATCAAATTTTAAAATTGAAATACGATACCCAATTAGATTAAAATTAAATCCATAAAAAATTATTTAACTAACTCAATGACTAACTCAACCCAAATATATTAATTTGAGTTGGGTTAGATTGACCTGAATCAATGTGAAACCCTAATATGGATGGTATGAGTCTTGACATTTTCACTTTCATTACTTATCTCTTTGCCTTGGAATATTCAAAGTAAATCAATAATAAAGGAAGAAAAAAAATACGTGGAATCTGTGCATTTGTGTCTCTCGAAAATGGTCACAAAACTCTCATTTCAATGGTTTTGGTGTCCACCATGAACGTACCAGCTCAGCGAAACGCCACACGACGACATCTGTTCCCAAATGAATGTCATCTCATCCTTCGAATGTCATCAATCATCATCATCATACACATACAGTATAGATTGGACTAATGCCAATGATCTCTGGGCATGTGTTCGTTATTTAGTGCGACGATTTAAGAGTCTGAGTTTATCATTATAACAATGAATTAAATGAACGGTAAATATATCAACACCGTTAGAAAGATAAGTAAATTAAAAAATATAATATAAGTGAGCATTCAGGCCACAACTAGCTAACATTTTTGTCTCTAATTGAGGATGCTCTCGCGCAGAGTCAATGATATCATTCATGTACAGGAGAGACAAAACATGATTGAGTGGATGTAGGAGCTTTGAAGTCATTTCAATTTAGAGTATGGAGCAATTATACCATACACCGAGAGTTTAAAAATTTATAAGTTGTACTTGAGCCCTCCATCAGTCATAGTTTTTTTTATCTAATGGACCAAAACTATTTGCAGATTCCTTGAAAAAAATGTTATTTATGGCACACCCACTCCTAAGGAAAAATAAGAAATAGAGGTAGATCCTACTTATTTGTTTAATGATATTTATAATTATGTCTTATTTACTATAAGATCCAAATAACATTTTTCATTGGTTTTTAATGATATTCATGATTATGTCTCATTTATTATGTGGTCCAAATAACATTTTTTATTGGTTTATGTTCAATTTGTACTACTAGAGGAAATGATACCAGAGGCACCGGGCGTTAGTTAAAAAAGACATGGATGTGGACGTTTGAGGTTGAGGCGGAGATGAGGAACTGGTTGCGTATTCTAAGAAACTAAGCCATGCACCTTATTGCCAATTAAATGGATAGGGTTCTCAACTTGAACATAAGTTTGTCTTGCATAAATATCACAATGACGGCTATATGTTTGGATGTATGTCACGCCTAATTTCAATAACAAAAATATTCATATACACCCATTCATATACAAAAATAAATCATTTTATACGTAATTAATTATCAGATTATACATTCGGCATATTTTTCAAATTTATAAACAACGCGTATCCAACCTTGAACTCATTTTCCATCATCGTCCTCCTTCTCCTCTCATCCTCTTCTTATCACTTGAATCTGTTTTTTTTTTTTTTCGTATTCTTTCTCTTCATCCACACTCGTCATCCTCTTCATCCTCCTCCTATCACCTGAAAGTTAATTAAAATGAAATTAAGATGATAAAATATTGTCTTTTTTGGGAATGGATGAGGTTTACCTTTAACAATGATAATTTACTTGTTACAGATGCTTGAGTGGACTATTACCTGTTACAGATGTTTAATATGATAAAAGGTTGGTTATTTCGTAATACGTGTTTTCGTGTTGTTAATATTTGTGCATATGTGTTGTTAATGTTTGTGCACCTACATTGTTAAATTTTGTACACTCGTATTGTTAAATTTTGTGCACTGAAATTACTTACAGTATAATATGTGTTTTTCATATTGTTAATGTTTGTTCATCTATATGGTTGAACACCTACATTGTTAAATTTTGTGTACTGAAATTATTGACAGTATAATGTGTTTTTCATGTTAATGTTTGTACTCTTGTGTTGTTAATGTGTGTGTGCCTATGTTGTTATAGTTTGTGCACTAAAATTGTTCATAGTATAATATGTGTTTTTCATGTTGCTAATGTTTGTGCACTTACATTGTTAAAGTTTATGCACTAAAATTGAAGCTAAATGTATGCTACTTTATTTTGTTATGCTAACAGGTGGGTTACTTGTATTTTAGATTTCTTGTTCATATTTCCACACAAGTTGTGTTTAGTTAACTAACTAAGCTAGAAATAACAACTTGTTTCCATTGTTTTTGATGTATAAAACTTAAACTAAAGGTATGCTACTTTATTTTGTTATGCTATGTAATGTTTCATACAAGCCATATGATAGTTGTCATCTGTTGAGCTGATATCTTTACCTTTTGATTTAACTGTTCTTCGTAATTTGCCTGACATGTTTAATTCAAACAATAGTTGAAACTATGATTATGTTTATAGTCCCGATTTTTGCATACATCTACAGTGCACACCAGTTGCGCACTCTTTTATAATTCAAGCTTACTACTGTGCAACTCAAAAAATGCGGAATCGTCTTTCCACTCTCTCACCTTTCATATTTCGCGCTCTCTGTCATGACTTTTCTCCTTCAAGAGTTCTTGTGACTTAATTATTTCTTCATCTGTTTCTCTGTTTATCTTTTGTTTTGTCCATCTTTATGTTCTATGTTTCTTTTCTCTCTTTGCTTCAACTATCTGATGGTTGTGTCTGTATAATATAAAAGATAGATATGTGTATATAACGTGGTTGTGTCCAGCTTTGTGTGTGTGTGTCTATATATATATATAACTGTTATGTCATATTATTTAATAAGGTTAGGTCTGAATTCATAAAAAAGGTTGTGTCTGACTATAATAAAGACTGTGTCTGTTTACTTTGGTAAGGTTGTGTCTGTTTTCACCAAATGGTTGTTTATGTTCTATTTTTTTCTTTCCTTGCTTCGATTATGTGATGATTGTGTCTATATAATATAAAAAATAGATCTGTGTATACAACGTGGTTGTATCCAGCTTTGTGTGTATGTATATATATAGCGGTTAGGTCATATTGTTTAATAAAGTTAGGTCTAAGTTCACGAAAAAGTTGTGTCTAACTATAATAAAAGATTGTGTCTGTTTATTTAAATTGGTTGTGTCTTAAACAACAAAAATGTTAAGTCTTTTACTTTAGTAAGGTTGTGTCTGTTTTCACCAAATGGTTGTTAATGCTCTACTTTTTTTTTTCTTTCTTTGCTTCGATCATGTTTTTAAGATGCATGTAAGGGTTGTGTCTGTTTAACATAAAATATAGGTTTATGTATATAATGTGGTTGTGTCCATCTTTGTAAGATGGTTAGGTTATGTTTTTTAATAAGGTTAGGTCTGAGTTCACGAAATGGTTATGTCTGAATATAATAAAATGTTGTGTCACTAAATAGTATATGAAATATGCACGTCAATTACAGAAACAATTACAAAATGAAAAAGCACAGAACAAATAAAAAATGAACGAACTAGAATGATCAAGTATAAACTAAAACAAATCGATACACTGAGAGAGAATGAGCAACAACGAAGCAAGAAAAAAACGAAGCACGAAATTAAAAGAGAATGAACAAAAACGAAGAAACAAAAGGAATGGACGGAGCAGTTTACCGAGTCAGCAAAGAATTTTAGTAAAATAACGTGGGTATGGAACAGGTGTGCAAGAATAATTATCCTTATGTTAATCATGTTATTTCAAACATGGTCATAAGCTACTATAGGGGTGTTCAGCGGGTGGCTTCGACCCGCCGACCCGCCAATCCGACCCGGCCCGACTTCCTTTGGGTCGAGTTAGGTCGGGTTGGCGGGTCAATGGGTCGAACCCGCCTGACCTATCACTTGTTTTAGGTCGGGTGCTCTTGTTAAAACCGACCCGACCCACCATTTTGTTTTATTACTTTTATTATTTTATATATATTAAAAAAAATCTTTTTGTTATTAGATTTTTTTTTGCTTAAGATCATTTTATTCATCAAAACATAATATATATTTTTAATTTAAAAATATATTTTTATTATAAAAAATAATTTTTTTAAAAAAAATGGTGGGTCACCCCCTACCCAACCCAATCCAAACGGGTTGCGGGTCCAACAGATACCCACTTAAAAAATTAAAATTTGACTCCACCTGACCCACTAAAGTTGGGTCAAATCCAAAACATGGTAGGGTCCGACCTGGCCCGACCCATTTTCACTCCTAGCTAATAATGTCATTCTTATGACTTAGATTTCTCAATAAAACAATTTGATTTTGTTATGCTATTGGTATGCAATGCTTTTCATGTTATTAATGTTTGTGCACCCGTGTTGTTAATGTTTGTGCACCTACATTATTAAAGTTTGCGCACTCAAATTGTTCACAATATGAATTTGTTTTTCATATTATTAATGTTTGTGCTTCCATGTTGTTAATGTTTGTGTACCTATGTTGTTTAAGTTTGTTCACTGAAATTGTTCACAATAAAATATACGTTTTTGATGCTATTAATGTTTGTGTACTTATGTTGTTTAAGTTTGTGCACTGAAATTGTTCATAATATAATATGTGTTTTTGATGTTGCTAATGTTTGTGCAACTACATTGTTAAAGTTTGTGCACACGAATGAAAATTAAGAAGTGTGAATCGCGTGTGTCCATGCGCTTAAGTGTGGAGTGAAAATCCGTGCGAAGAGTGAAAATATGTAGTAAGCTTAAACGTATTTAATACTAGATAAATATATAGTGAATAAAAATAAGGTGTATATATAACACTATTGTTCCAATAAAACTCTCTATTTACTATGCTACTAAACTACTGCTTCAACCGCCGTAAGCATGACATGTGCCGCACCACTCACAGTGTGAATTTCTCCACTTGTAACAACATAGTTGTGGGTAAGTAGGAATACTAGATTTAAACTTGAAATCAAGTGTCAAAGGTTGGAAAAAAATGTCAAATAAGTTAAGGAAAATTTTTCTTACGAACAAAGTTATAGACATGTGGTGTTTTTCTGAATTTGAAAAGCATATGATAAATGTAATTAATAAATTTTGGTAACTGTTTCAATTTTTTTCTGACAAATATCTTAAAAGATTCATTAAAAAAAGTTGAAAATAAATGTTATTGATTTCTTATTCTTCGTTCCCCTTTATTTTATAAGGGTTTTACATGTGAATCTCTACTTAATTAGGATGTAGAGCGTATTCATATCTCATTAATGCTAATAGTAATTTAATTAAAAAAATTTGTGGTATTAATTTATCTTCGTTTATAGAATTAAAAAAGGGGAACACAGTGTTTCGGCCTTTTGGGTTTTCTTTCAGCTAGGTGGACCGACTAGTGGAGTGAGTGGACCCGTGTATTCAGAAATTCAGAGCTGCAGTCCAGGCCCAAAGTGACTGAGAAAAGAACCGTTAGGGGCAACTTTGTAATTGCCACGATTATGAGAGGTAGCCAATTGAGGAGAAGTGTGAGGAGGCGCCGAAATTGCAGTTCGCAGAGTGGTACACAATCTGACCACTTCCCAGTGGGAAGTTCCCACTATCCAAAGGGTACATCGGTCCATTAGACCCACAAATTCAAATTTTGGATCGTTGGTCTCTGTACTGTCTTGGTCGTTACACAGGGTAAGGTCCCGTCGCAATAAGACAAACACAATCACAAACCCCCAAGTTAATTAATTACTAATTGCCAGTATTAGATCACTAAATTTCACTTATTGTCTAAAATCTAGACTGAACCGAACACTCTATTCAACGGTGGGGACGGGTCCAACCTTCCCTTCGTGAAACTAAACGCATAAAAAATATATATGTATATTTATTTAAATTAAATGATAAATAATGACGCGATTTGCTATTCAAATCTAAAATCCCCCTTTGCTGGCTGGACTAGCCAGTAGCTACAGTGCGTTTCTGGATTGGGGAGCTCCATAACCCTCAATGATGATGATGATGGCGGAGGAGGGAGAAGATATGGAAATAGAGAATCAAGTGTTCGTCGCTCACGAAATCGACCTCGATTACGAGTTCGACGCAGCTCGCTTCTTCGATTTCACCGAACTAGAAACTCCCGCTCAAGCTAATCAGGCAGAGCTTTGGTTTGAAACCGCCGCCAGCTACCCTCCTTCACGTCAGTTTTTTCTCCCCGTATTTCTTTCAACGACGCACTTCGCATTCTGTTTTCTGTGTTTAGCTTATTAATCTGGCTATGCTCTCTCTGTGTTTCAGCTTTCGTCGCAAAGCTAGTGCTGAGAGAGGACGATTTTAGCGCATCAACTCTCAAATGCATCAACGAAGGTATGCCTCTGCCGTTTTTACTTTAACGCAATGTCGTTTTGACTGATATGGTTAGAAATGCAAGGGCTATTGGCTCACCGATGAGGTAATCTAATCTGCTTTCTGCTCTTGGTAGGTCCGAAAGCCGTGGGAGTTGTAGAATATGTTGCTATGCAAATGCAACCGTTACAAGCAACTAGAACAGGTAATCAATCTGATAGATACCGTTCATGGGGATAGATCAGTATTCAGGACAGTCTTATCTGAAATTTATTTTGGTGATATAATATCTTCCCAAGCGTCAAATTCTTTCTTTAAACCCTATCTATAATCCCTGGTGCTCATAATACCTGCTATTTGATTGCTGAACCTTAATTTTTGTTGAAATTAATCCTTGAGCTACAGTAATTTTTGCTGGGAGCTTTAGTTTTGGTTGACAGTGTATAATCAATCGTAGCATTACTCCTCGAGCGGCATTAATCCTTGAACTATATTTTTACACTGTCAAAATTAATCTCTATCTATTTCTCATAGCATCGTGCTTGCAATTTTCACTCTCATGCCCTCTATGTCTGTCTCCTTCCTTTTCCTTCTCCTTCCATCTCAACAACTTTTTTTTAATAAATTTTTCCCTCTTTTCACTTGACATGTATTTATGTCTCTTCACAGGACTGACCTTTTCCAGTAAGACAACCAGTAACAATTTGAATTCCAAACCTAAATCTGCTATGATGAAGGGTTCAACACTAATGAAACCTACAGCAAGTCAGCTGGCTAAACAAAACCGGTCATGCCAAAATGTTGCTTCAAGGTGATTTTACGACTAACTTACACCTTTTCATAATTAGGAGGCATGTACTATTAGCACTAACAAACAACTAGCACTATTAGTTGACAAGCATTCAAAATGTTGCTGCGTTCCACCACAAGATTCCTGTTTTCTCGACATGATACATTGGTTTAAATGCAGCCTTGGTGTTAGTGATTACCGTGTTCTTTATGAAGTGGACTTGAATTCTTAATAAGTTGGGCTGTAGGACTATTTACTATAACTATTGCAGAGGAATATCTACTATATTCATTCTCAACTTTTACTGTCTGATGCTGTGCGGTAGTAACTATCTGGCCGTCTAATCCATGGATGCCAAAAGAACTTCATTCCTTATATTATTATCTACAACTCTTTCATTGTTCTCAGGTTTCAGAAGCTAGCTCAAAACCAAGAAATGATACCTACCTCTTCTCGGGTAGAAACTCAAGCTTCCAAGAGGCAGAAATTAGATAATGGTCTCTTGCGCAAGGTCTGTAAATTATTCTATTATTCTTCCTCTGATAATTGAAGAAGCAGATCTTATATTTGTCTGATTGAACCGCTTAGAGATATATACCAGAAATCGATCTTAAAATTTAACATTTACTGCTGTAAAAATTTGTGCAATTCCGAGTAAGTTGCAGATATAACATCTTACGAAAATATTCTTAAATTTTGTGTTACATTTTTATGTATAAGAAATACTCTGAGGAAGTTATGAGACCTTCGTTGATACTTTTCAGGGGTAACAATTTAACAAATTATATATTTATTAGAATTAGCATTAAATTTTACCTGATGTTTGGATGGTAGCACGGAAGTACTTGAGCCATGAACTAGGAATTTAAATGTGGCTTAACTACTGTTGGAATTCCGTTTATTTTTAAGACTGGGCATTTGAAATGCTTACCATATCTTCTTGACAGGTTGGTGATGTGATGCATCAAACTAATTTTGTCCATAAGGCACCTAAGAAGGTATCAAACTAACTCAAATTCAGAATTCTTGAATCTTCTTTAATAAAAGATGGATTGTATAAATTGCTAAATACCTTCTACATATGAATTGCAAGGTGCTCATATTGTGTCACAAATATGTTTTTTCCCAGTTGTTTTCAGTCGTTGTTTTCTATACCCACTTGAGTTTGTAAGCAGAAGACATGAAACTCTATCCTTATTAGTGGAAGTTCATTAAATGGTGGTTAGGGAGACAGAACTAAATTACAATTTGGAATAGCCAGAGCAGTTAAAATCCTTTTGGAAATGGGTCTTATTTCTTCTTGAGGGGCAGTAAAGAGGTCCACATAATGGTGCTCTATAAATTTGTATATTCTTGCAGGTTGTAACTGTTGAACAAAACTCTAAACATTCCAAGCTGAAGATTACTATTCCTAGGGAGCCTGACCTTGAAACAACTCATAGGGCACAAAGGATAAGGTTTGCTGTTGTAGTGTTCAGCGAAAGTTTGCTGATGAATTTTCTTCCTTACATAATTGAAATCAAGATATTTCTTGTGGGTTTTTCAGACCTAAGATTGATGCAAAGGCAGAAATTGTGACAGTGGCTGCCCCCAGATTCAAAGCACGCCCATTAAACAGAAAAGTTGGTACTTGATGTTGATAATAGAATGGATTTTGTTAGGTTAATTTTGGTGTATCTTTTTCAACATCTCCTTTAACTAATAGTGCTCATAATCTAGATTCTCAGTGCTCCTACGTTGCCACTTCCCAAGAGGAGCACTCCACATCTGCCAGAGTTTCACGTAAGCTCTTGATACTTTCTTAGTTCCTTCGGTTGTATCCCTATTTTATAAAGACCTTTACCTACAAGACAACAAGCTAATCAGGAAAGCGAGTTTTTTTTTTACATTATTTTTATTGAAGCTCAGATTTTGTGTCTTGCTCTTCAGGAATTTCACCTCAAGACATGGGAAAGGGCCATGCAACACTCATCTGCTACTTCATCATCTTCACTTCATTGCAATGGTTCTGATAAGGTCAATTTAGTTCGTACAATTTTAAGTAGACCGTTCATGTCTCTTTACATGAGTATTGTCATTCAATTCAACGTTCTTTAAGCCCAATCTATATGAATTTCATTGTTTATGAAATTTATGAAGCTACAATGTCTTTTGATTACGTGCATTTTGTTCCTTCTTATAAGCTACAAAATAGATATGATTAGTCTCTGGGAAACTGAAGTTTGCTGCTTTCAGGGTTTAGACAAGCCTACAGCTGTTTCTGCCCAAGAAAATAGAACCAGGGATTTGAGAAGGTAACAAATGTCACGATAAATGCTAATTCTAACTTGACAATTCATGAAACTATGTACTAACTTAAAAATACTCTCTTTCCGTAGGCCATCTGCCATGGGTGCTCCAAAGCACGATGGATTGGATTTTGCACATAATTTTAAAGCTCGGCCACTTAATAAGAAGGTAATGACATTTGTAATAAATTTGGGAAATTTGAACATGACTTGTATTCCTAGGAAATTTGAGCTTATGATGTTTAAGTTTCCAACTTTAACCAAGTATCTCCCAATTAAAATAGTTTATGCAATCAGTTGACTTTAATGAAAACATATAGCCAAAATTTCACGATCAATATCGGCCTTTTTATCATACAAATTCTTAAAAGCGTCATTCCTACAGTTACATCATCAATCTTTAGATATACCATTAAACTGATTTAGACTTGAAAATTATTCATATTCATGGGAAACTAACTTGAATATAATTCAGAAACATTCTGTTAGGAAAACTTGTTTTCCTGCACAACTAAAAATTATTGTGCTTAGTGTTTGTTTGAATTAACTTATTTCGGGTTCAAAAAACCTTATAATCAAAAGCTTTTAGAGACAACTTTTGAAAAAGAAACTAGATTATTTCCCCTAAACTAATTAAAATCAAACATGCCTTTAATCTTAAAGCCAAGATAAGTAATAAAATTGTTAATGAAAGTATAATATAAAGTAATTATGATTATGCATGGAAGTAGCTTGACCTTCGATTTGAAAGATGTCACAGAAAGGGTGGGAATTAAATGAATGTCTATTTCCTTCTGTTGTCTGCATTAAGTAGGTTCTACCTTTCTTTGCCCTCTTCATTGTTTGATCTTGTGTTGCCTGTGCAGATACTTTCAAGTAAAGGAGATATTGGTGTTTTCCGGAACAGAAAGCAGGAACCTACAGTGCCAACAGTGAGTTGGTTAATCTGTTTTCCACTGCTTGATATTTTTTCTGATAGAAAAAGATAATGATATCTCATCTTTGCTTCAATTAATGCAGGAATTTAATTTCCATTCAGAAAAGAGGGTCCAGCATAACCCTCCAATTGAACTCTTCAGCAAGGTGAATTCATTCAAATCTTTTTCTTGGGCCGTACTTATTTTCTTCTTTTCTGCAATTTCTTGAATTTACTCAAGAGACATATTACACAACAAATTCTTCATTTTGTCAGTATCGTAATTTTTGAGAAAGATATATAACTTATATAATTCTAATTCGTTCTCCTTTGTTGAGACAATAGTTGTCCCTAACATCTGAAGCCCAGTCAAATAGAGGATCCCATATCAAACTTCCTCAGCATTCCAGGATGTTCAGAAAGGTTTTCCTTCTATACTTTGAATGTAATGTGATGATCTTGATTATTTGTCATTTCTCCCAGTGCCATACTGAGTTATTTGTTTCTGACTTTCTTGCTGCAAGGATTCAAAAGAAAATATAGGAAGTTCTTTTCACCTGGATCGAAAGGTAATAATAGTGTTTCATGAAGAAACACATGACATGTATTGGACCTATGATTTTCATATCCTTTACCGATTTCCACTTGATACAGGAAAAGCCTTTCATCTTTGGGGTAAACCAAATTCATAGTGGGAGTGACAATTACAGCAGTGAAGTTGGTTCTCTGTTGACTCCAAGGAGGTATATCGCTCTACTCTTCTTCGTGTTTGGTAAATTTGATTGGTTATATCTTTTTCTCTCTAACTGAAATGTTCCAGGAGCTTGGGAATTCGGTGACCAAAAAAGAGGGTCAAAGTGCAACAAGCAGTTGTAGTTTGATGGCGACATAGCTAAATCTGACAGACGTGTAACAACTCCTCAGGTGATATCACGATAGGTGGTGTAAGTACACAGAATCTTAGAGAATTACTTGGTTAGAAGAGAAGTTAGCATACGAAACGTCTAACTGCATCACTTGTATCTTGTACAACTGCTCCTGGATCACAATCCAATAATAAAATCGTTAAAAGGCAAGTGTATTATAGCCCTTAGGCCTATCTTCTGTTTTTCATAGCATTAACGCATGTAGTGTCCTCTTACTCGCCTTTCGAATGCATATATGTATCAGTGACAGTGAGAGCAAGATAGATGGCTGTTGTTGATTCCCATGTCTTGACACCATAAAAAGAACAAAGGGAAAAATATGAGGATAAATTTAATATTATAGAACTGATTAAAACACCCATTAGGCTGAAGCAAATCCATCAAAACTGTTAGAATTTTTCATAAATACCTGGATCCATATTGTTGATTCCAAACTCATGTGAAACCTTTGCAGCGATCAAGCACGTACATGAGGGTGATTTTGTGGTCTTCCTCAACCAAATCTCTTTAGTTCCTCAATGAAATCTCCTGTTTCTCTTCCAAATGGAGAGAAGTGAAATCCTTTTTTCTGATTTGGTGTGTTGGGGACTATAACCGTTCGGTTCCTGGCGTATTTAAAACCCATTGGGGTTCCCATTATTTCCTGATGGGCCAACACTAGTATCTACCCATTAAGCCCACATTTATTTTCTTTAAGTCTAACAAGCTTACAAGAAATAGATCACTAAAATTAAGTCCCTCTATGATAAATAACTAATATAATTGTTATTAAATATGAACCCACATAAATATTGGAAATACAAATTTCCAACAATCTCCCACTTGTGCTACATATCTTTCTTTAAACAATTATATCACAAGATCCTTAGGCGCGCATCCAAATATTATTTATCTTTAGACTTTCTTTAATAATCTGGTTCATTTCATGTATTAATTATGGAATTACTGTAACGTTTGTCACAAAAAAAAGTGACTAAACCACAAGGATCACCATATTAATACATTTGATGACATAGATCAAATGTGGATGAGTAGTATGGAAATTGCATGCAATGTGATTTCAATCATGTCCATTTCCAACCAGCCCTTCTTTAGTCTTTAGTGAGATCAATTCAAAGTCCTTAAATGCAATACAATCATTGCATATACAAAATATAAGCGAGTTCAAAATTGAATCATAAACCATTAACTTTATTATGCATAAATCAAATAAATAATAGACAAAAGAAAAATAGAACATAGAAAGACTCCTACTAAACTAAAATATCCTCACGAATAACACCCATATGAGCATACTGCTCATGAAAAACCTTAGGTGTCAAACCCTTAGTTAATCAGCTAGCATAAAATTAGTCCCTATATGTTCTATAGAAATTTGTCTATTCTGAACTCTTTCTTTAACAACTAGGAACTTGATGTCGATGAACTTCAACTTCGTTGAACTCATGTTGTTGGAATAAAGAACTGTCGAGTTATTGTCACAATAAATCCTCAGTGGTCGGTCAATGCCATCAACCACATGCAAACTAGTGACAAAATTTTGCAGCCATATCCCATGGTTGGATGCCTCATAGCAAGCTATGAACTCCGCTGCCATAGTTGAAGAAGCTATAAGTGTGTTTAGCAGACTTCCATGAGATAACTCCTCTTGCCAACATATAAATGTACCATGATGTGGAGCGCCTACTATCTTGACATCTCGCAAAATTGGAGTCAGAGTACCCGATGATCTCTAAACTATCAGATCTCCAATAAGTGAGCATGTAATCTTTTGTTCTCTTCAAATAACGCATCACGTGTTTGACCGTTTTCCAGTGCTGTGTACCGGGTCCGGGATCGCTCAAAAATATTCCCAAAACTCCCACTATGAATCTATGTCAGGACGAGTACAAACTTGAGCATACATTAGACTCCCTACCGCTGTTGCATAGAGAATCTTATGCATCTCTTTTCTTTCAAGATCACTATTAGGGCACTGTTTGAGACTGAACTTGTCTCCTTTATCAACGGGTGTGTCTCCTGGTTTACTATCTTTCATGCCGAATCTATTTAAGACTTTATCGATATAGCCATTTTGTGACAACTTAAGGATACCTTGAGAGCGATCTCTTAGTATCTGAATACATAACACAAAAGATGCGTCCCCAAGATCTTTCATCTCAAAATTTTTCGTTAGAAATTTCTTGGTTTTGTGCAACAAGCCTATATCACTGCTAGCAAGCAGAATATCATCGATATATAATACCAGGAAGATATATTTACTCCCACTGAACTTGTGATATACACAATCATCAACGACATTTGCCTCAAAACCGCATGAGGTAATGACTTAATGGAACTTGTGATACCATTGACGGGAAGCTTATTTGAGACCATAGATGGATATCTTTAGCTTGCATACCATAGACTTTGAGTCACCTGACACAGTTTTCTGGATGTGTCATGTAAATCGTTTCATAAATGTTTCCATTTAGAAACGCAATCTTAACATCCATCTGATGTAATTCCAAATCAAAATGAGCTACAAGTGTCATTATTGTCCTAAAAGAGTCTTTCGAGGATACCGGAGATAAAGTCTCTTTGTAGTCAATGTCTTCCTTTTGAGTAAAGCCTTTAGCAACAAGACGAGCTTTATATCTCTCAACATTACCAGTTGAATCCCTCTTGGTCTTAAATATCCATTTACCACCAATGAGCTTCACACCTTTAGGCAATTCGACAAGATCCCAAGCACCATTGTCTTTCATAGACTTCAACTCATCCTTCATGGCATCAATCCACTTATGAGAGTTCCAACTGCGCATAGCTTGACAGAAGTTGATTGAATCATCCTCTATTAAACCAATGTCATCCTCATGTTCTTGGAGAAAGACGATGTAATCATTTGATATCGCACTTGTCCTCTCTCTTGTGGATCTCCTTAATGGCACTTCTTGAGGTAGTTGAGTTTGTTCTACAGGTGGTGCTTGAGGAAGAGCCTCATCAATGTTGTCTTGTTCTGAAATAATGTTAAGTAGCCCGAACATTGTTGTCTAACATTGGAGTTGTTTCTTGAACAATGATAGGTACAATGACTTGATCACTGTCAATAACAGGTTCTTCTTCAAAGACAACATTCCTTATGTTTCCTTCCCCTTCAAACTCAACTTCCTCAAGGAATCTTGCATTTCCCGTTTCTAAAAAGGATCTGGATATGGGATTGTAAAATTTATACCCCTGAAAGTGTTCAGCATAACCAACAAATAGCAACTAACTGTTCTTGAGTCCAGTTTTCTTTCATGTGGCCTATAAGGCCTTGCCTTAGCTAGACAATCCCAAATGTACAGGTGCCTTATACTAGGCTTTTTGGCTAGTCCATAGCTCATAAGGGGTTTTGGTTATTGCCTTGCTTGGTATCCTATTAAGGATATAAATTGCGATATTTAAGGCTTCTCCCCAAAGTGACTCTGGCAATAAAGAATGACTAATCATACTTCTTACCATATCCTTAAGAGTTCGATTTCGTCGCTCTGCAACACCGTTCATGCTGGGTTTGCCCGACATGGTGTATTGCGGAACAACTCCACACTCATTGAGGAACAAAAATATTGGGATGTTGTTCACTTGAGCAGAAATATTGACAGCACTAGCAACAGAAATTGGACTGAGAACAAAAGGAACAAACATATTTACATAAATTAAGCATGTCAATGAAATAAGACATGAGCAATTATCTAGAATTGATAATCCATCACAAGATTCCTAGTACAACATTAATTCCTAGTCTTTGTACAGAGGAATTAACTGTAAGTAGTACTCTTAATGCAATGATCAAATATTGACAATAAATTCTGTCAAACAACAGCCTTTCTTTGGATTGACTATTGTTCACGTGAAGAAATTTTTTTAATAATTGTCACACATCTATCATCACAAGTATGTTAGTATTTGGTCAAATTGTGTCTTCCTTTGGGATGAGCACAATTCACATAAATAACTCTATACAATCATCCATGTAATTTCAATTAAGTTAATTTACATAACAAAGGTTACTTTGGCAACATGTTATTTCAATTAATTCAATTAAAAAAAATTATTAGAATAAACATTTATTATCATGAGTGTTCATATAATTCGGTCAAATATTGATCTTTCTTTGGGCTGACCAATATTCACATGAATCACACAATCACTGTTTCCTTACGTTTTAAAATAAACTGACTTTAACAATAGAGACTACTTTGGTAACATATTGTCTCAGTCAATTCATCTCAAAATTGATTTCTTTATAAATAATTGAATCCAAATAATACAAGAGAATTCAAAGTATCATCAAAATTATTGTCAAAATTCTTTAAATGAACATTGGATCACATCAATATACTCCATATCCCAAAAACAAATTATAGGATATCACAATATTTTCAAAATCTTTAGGATTCTATCATATCTTTAAAAAAAATCTCTAAATTTAAGGATATTATCTTAAGGATAAAATCAATCAAATCTTATAAAAAAATCCTTTAAAAAATAATTAAATCCAAATCCATCAAAATAATATTTGATTTTGACACTAAAATAGTCATGACCAAAAGGCAAAACTTCTTGTTCCAAGAAAGGAACAGAATGACGTTAAATACATATAAACTGAATGTAATCCAAAGTCCAAATCCAAGATGAAATCAAATGAATTCATAGTAGGATCATGGCACCTAGAATCATTATCCATGCATATATATTATAATATGATAAATAGGCTTCATGAATCGTGGCTTCCTGAGTTACGTATTCAAACGAACCAGAATATGCAAAGTACGTACATGATACAAGCACACAAAGGACAACACTGGTTATCGACCCATTAAGCCCACATTTATTTTTTTTAAGTTTAGCTGTCTTACAAAAAATAAATCATTGAAGTTAAGCTCCTTTTATGATAAATAATTAATATAATTGTTATTAAATATGAGCTCACATAAATATTAAAAATACAAATTTCCAACAAAAACTTCTTCCACTTCTGGCCATAGTTTTCTTCTCATTGACTTTAGACTTGCATTCTTTGTTCAGTGCCGAGAATCCGGCGAGATTTGCCTGGTAAAACTACAGAAAAGGAGTTTGGAAAGAAGTCTTGCGTGGGTTTCTTGTCCATGGTTTAGTAATAGGTAAAAATAAGCCAAATTCTATAGTCTTAGGTACTTATTATGCATAGACCATTCTAATTAAGGTGGGGTCATTTTTTTATCCATAAAAAATAAGGAGGGGGGGTCATTTCTATACATACATGCGTAATGAAAAGGACCCTTCACAGGGAGTCACAGGAGAAGAATCTTAAGTTGATTGGGAGATGGAAGTTTGGCAGGTGGAACTTAACGGTAGCCACTGCTTTGTAAGACAAGTAGGTTAACGGATGGATGAAGGGGCATCCCTTTTTGTGGTCCGGAATTTGGGGTTAGGGATGAGAGCAACTCGAAAGTTGCTAGCCTTCATGCAAAATTGTTTCCAGCTGCGCACAACATTAAATTGAGATATGGTACAAAATGTTTGCCCAATTCCATTTTGGTTGCTGGAAATAATTTTGAGTGTGGTTAAATGGATTCCAAAGTAGATAGATGTGAAGGTCATTAGTATCGCATAAGATATAGTATATTACTATTAAACAACGGAAAAAATGTTCCACCAATTCCTCTATTCAATTTTAAACTTATAGATGTGAATAAACATAATTTTCATGGAAAAGGTTTTTTTTTTTTTTAAAAAAATGAAAGGCATATTTAAAATTAATTTTAAATATAAATATAAAGCACCAACGCAACGTACAAAACTCATTTATTTTACTCTCAAAAGTTGAGAGACTGTTGACTTCCATATCACATGAAATAAGGTTATTGATCAGTCTTATTGAATATATAGGACATACAACATACAGTTAAATGATTTCACGTTAATTTCTAAGTATAATATTCGTTGTGATTTTTTAACAAGAGATTTTTATCGGACAAAAGATGAGATCAAAAACATATTTGTTATTATTTTTAAAAGTAATATGAAATCCTCCTGACATTAATTATATAGGAAAGACTTTGTAGAAAAATTTTGCAAAAAAGATTTAACATTCCTCTTGTTTCAAAACACCAAACATTGTCTAACGGGTAAACATATTTTAGTAAACTGTTAAAATATTAGATCAAGTTAACATGTCCACGTCGGACCTAAAATTAAATTGGTAAGTTTCAACTTGCTAATCGAGCCGCATAATTTTTGGTCACTTTCTTCTATCCAACGTATTAGCTTAGCTTTTCAACTTAGTCATTCTCGTGGCGGAAACTTAACGAGCCAAGTTTTAAAATTTAAAAGTTGGTGGTGAAATGAGAAAGATACGATCCAACAATAACCCTGCAGCTTCTTCATGTAGATAAGCACAGCGTGCTGCAAGGTCAAATTCCAAGAGATTATTAGGCCCAACGCATAGATAATGTTCAACTATGAACCAACTTGAAACTCAGAGGCTTTAAAGTGAAGCAAGTTACTACTTGACTACAATTAACTGTTTAAAAAAAATCAAAGGATCAGAGAAGATAAGATCCACCCAAGGACTAAAAGGTTTTGTACTACAAGCCAGAAAACACATTAATATTGACTATGTCCTACGGCTTTTTGTAAGTATAGTAATTAATTACATTACCTTCCATCATTTGTGACATGCAGAATGTTGATCAACAACCTGAATAACTATTAACAACCATTTCATTTCCTAGGACTGATTTCAAGCTTCTCTCAGCTTCATAATTTGTATTTAAAATATTATATATTTCGAACTGCACATCAATGAGGAACAGCCTTAACAAAAATATTAGAATCTAGTAGTACAAAATGTGGTAATGGCAAGAATTGCTATGAAATACAAAACAATGCAAGAAGAAACTATAATTCCATGACAGAGACGCGCATATAGATACAAACCCTCCTTTATAAGAGCTCGAAGAGCCTAGAAACATGCTCTGGTCTTGGTGGTATGGCTGACGCCGAACCCACCTAAATCTTTTGTTCATAACAATAACAAAAGATACAAATCCACTGTTTGTATTCTTAATATCGTTACTGGACAGAAAAACCAAGCAAAAAATTAGCTCAGCTAAGCTAACAATGTAAGTGCAAAGCTCCAAATTGCATAAGACTATAAGAGGATATATACATAGACAACATAACTTGAAACAATCAATATTTATGTGATTGACAAAGAGATCGTGAAGGAGAATTTTCCTCCCTCACCAAATAAAAAAAATAGGTTTTTCATCTTTGAATCGTTTATCTATGGTGCCAAATTGCAGCCAACATTATATAAGGTTACAATACCACAGGGGCAAGAGAAAAAGAAGAGAGTTTGGATTATATTCACCACCCTTTCCCTTGCCCCTCTCATCCTATACATACATATCACTCCACTTGCTATGATTCGATCCAAATCCAATCTCCTCATACAGAAATCTAATCAAATCAAATCAAAGATAAATAAATTGTGCCAAATTATATATATAAATTAGCCGCACCGTGTTTATGGGAGAAACAAAAGGATGAGGAGTAGAATCGTCATTCATCATTCATCATCTTCATCTTCAATGAGCCGTAACCTTGGATCTCTTCTTGGCCTCACTGTAGAGCACCACGCCCATGATGGTAACCCCGAACCCCGTCATTCCCATAACCGTCACCGGATTCCTGAAAATCAGGACGGACACTACCGCCGCCACCGCAGCCTTGGCATTCCCCAGCACCTGAAGCGTCAAGGCGCTGGTGTGCTTGGTCACCAAGAAATTCGTGAGGTTCACCAAATAAGCCACCGTGGCATTCCCTGCCAGCAAGAAAACGATGACCCTGTCACCCATGGCCTTGTCGACCGTCAGCGCCGCCACATTCCCTTCGATGTACAGAGTAAACGGAAGCAGAATGAGCGCCGCCATCGGCGCCATGTAGAGAAGCAGGTTCATCGAATTCAGCTTCTCCGACTCAGACGTCAAAAGAATCCCCTGTACCACGGACTTCAACGCCCGGCCGGCGGTGGAGCCCACACAAACCAAGAACCCAAACAGATGAAACAGAGGCTCGCTGTTGCTCGAAACGACGATCCCGAAGACCACCGGCAGCAGAGCGAGGTAGACCTCGCCGGATTCCTTCTTGCAGGTGATGAGGAAGGCGAAGATCGCGGTGAAGAACGGCGTGGTGGCTCCGATTGCCTGGTTGAACGAAACAGGGAGGTACCTGAGGGAGGTGTTGCCGCAAACGACGGAGAAGCAGAAGATGCCGCTGAGGGCGAAGATCTTGAGGAACTGCTTCTTGGAGTGGATGTGCTGCAAGGGGACGAGGTGGAGGAAGTTGATGGCGAAGTAGCTGTAGGCGGCGCAGGATAGCATGTGGAGCATGGTGAGGAAGATCGGGTAGCGGTAGCCGTAGAAGCTGAGGAGGTACTTGTTGAGGAGGAGGACGCCGATGTTGGAGAGGTACCAGGAGGCGATGATGAGGGCGGTGAGGATGTTAGGTGGGAGTGGGGAGTGGCCGGGGCCGCCGGTGCTGTGGCGCTCCTCGGCGGTTGGGGTTGTGGGAATGTGGAGGACTTGGTGGTCGTTTGCGGCGGTTGTTGCGGTGTCCTGAAGCCGAGGGTTGCTCATTCGCCGGGTAGTCCATGTTTGTGCCTCCACCATGGCCGGATGGGGATTTCAAATTTCAGATCTGGAGACGGAATAAAATGGTGGGGGATCTGATTGAACGAACGGTCAGATTTCAGATTTCGTTGGATGGGAGTGGGGCCCTTGGAGGGAGCAATTCGCATTTGGAAACGGAGCACGGAGTTCACAGTTCAGACAGCCACTAGCCCCAACCAAGTTGAAGACATAAGCATCTCTTTTATATGCTCCTATTTATGATTATTATTATTATTAATACCAAGATTTGAATGCCAAATTAATTTGAATGCCAAATATAATATTGAAAGTTTTAATCCCTCACTCATCTACTCATGTACTTTTGCGCAACACGCAAGTAAACAAAAATGAAAATTTCAACTACGGTTTGATACGAATCACCGCACTCTCACTCTTGTTGCCTACTACTAGCTAAAAGCGAGATAACCCCTACCCTGATTCACCCTCCCACATGCTATCTACTTTTTTTCGAAAATTCATTGCTTCCAAACAAATTTTTTTCATAAATTATGATAAAATTTTAATAAATTGTCACATTTATGATGATTTCTTAAAATAATAAAAAAAAAATGGGATCATCTTAAAATCTTTCCTGAGAATTTCAGTTTCACAATGCAACACTGCATGCCCAAAAAATTCACACAATACTTCACGAGACAAAACAACACAAAAAATTCGCATGCAGCCTACATAATAAATTACGGTCACCATAAATGTACAAATAAATAAAAGGTTAAGAATGAATTAAAAAGAAAGAGGAAAGTTTTCTGGGATGAAAATATGAAATGACGTTATCGAAGGTGCTTGATAGCAATTAGCACAGTACGAAGTTCTTCATTAAAGTATAACTCTTTCTCATCCAACTCATTGAAGAAAAGTGAACATGCTCTACGCAAATCCTGATAGGCTTTGATCACATCATTCTGGTCATATTTGATCTTCGACTTGGGAGCCACAATTTCTTGCAATCAGAAGAGAAAATAAATAAAGGATAAATTAAAAATTACCTGCAAGCTAGTGCGTTCCAAAGCTTAACAAGATCTTTTGACCAAGCTTGGTGTAGAGCAGGCGTCGTGTTGTTCTCAGCTATAGCTTTAAGCAAGCTGACGTACATCTTCATGGATGCCATCAGGGGTGAGTTTATCATTCATCTACAACATAAAAAAAAAATAATAGTAAAATTAGTAGTTGCCATAAATTGCAACGTTTCTTAAGGGTCTTAAAACACAACTGAGTTAATTAATCTTGCCCTCTTGCCTGTCTTAAAACATCACAAGTTCACAACCATTCAACCAATTACAAGACAAAACCAGTGAGAGATGTTCCAAATGCCTAGTCTCCAAAATTACTATACCTAGAAAGGAAAGGGTCTACACTAAGAAAAAGGAGGAAATTCACACGAGAAAACTCCACTGAATCTGCTGTTGATGATGAACCATCTCCTCCTCCTTTTTCACCTGATAATATTTTATTCAATCTTTCACCATTAGTTAAGAAGGTAAAACTCATAAATAACATAAATAATAAAAAAAAATTAATAATATAAAAGACCAAACATAATTTTGTCACGTGAAAAATTAACATAAAAATATCCGCCATTTGTCAAATAATTATTTTAACAAATAAACTATACTAATATTTTTATTATTATTTAGCAATTTAAGAAGAAAAAAATATTGGAAAAGAGAAGGGAGATATGTAAAAGCAACAAGTTATTTGTATATCAACATAATTTAACAACTATCGAACAATTACACTCACAAATGTGTTGGATCTAAATTAAGAAAATATCATTATTATTCTCTCTTTTATTGTATTTTTCACAATTTTGCTCTCACCTCTTTGTTCACCTATTTTCTCTCTCTTCTAAGAGAAACAACAATCTAACATTTTTAACACACATCAACCAATATCTTTTTAAAAACATCTTTAAAAAATTGGTTTCTTTTAAATTGAGTAAGATATTTTCAACAACAAAGCTCCTCTTTTTGAGATTTAATACAGTTGCATGCTAAGATTCAAACTTGAAACCTCTATTTAGCTAAAATGGCTCTGCCAACTAATCTACAAGCTCATTGGTACTTTTCTTTTTCTATTTGATGGTTGTTTGACATTCCCAAACGATGAACAATGAGTGAGTGAGATGGCAGGGTGGTTTGATATAGGCGCGAGAAACCGCGGAGCAACAAACCAACGATGCTTCTCTATTTCTCCACTTTTTTTGTTGTTCTCTTCTTTAAAACGAGATCTTTGTTCGTTTAAATATTGACTTGGTCAGTTTGAAAATTTTGTTCAATTCATTGGTTTTTGTACAAACTTTGTTTAGTTACAAGTGAAATGTTTTGAGATTATCAATGTTTTTAACGCTAGATTTAAACTTTTAATGATTGATTTTAATAACTATATGTCAAAGTATATATGGTTGTTTTAAAACAAAAAATAAAAATAAACCTTAATTTTTGGTTAATAAATGTTGGACAATGAGTTTAAAAAATTAAGTACAAATAATACATGGTGAAGGCCATGGTGTCTTCCAAAAAATAGAGGTATGACACTTTTTTTTTAAATCAATCAAATCAAGCAAAAGAAAAAAATTCTTCTATTGCTCTATCTAAATACTATTATAAGGTTTATAGATAAATTCACTTATTTTTATTTATCTTAATTTGACCTCAAATTTTATTCTTAAAATTTATTTTTTGTATCCTCAAAAATAATTTTTTTAATATGAAAATACTTTATTTAAATTGGAAGATAGTTATATTTAAAAATAATGATATTTTTTTAGAGTGAAAACAATGATATTTATAATCAAAATAAACAAAG
>QANU01089881.1:169321-292140 GCA_003254905.1 Nissolia schottii
TTCTTTCTTGTGTATTAATTAATTCCAACCATGGAGAAATTAAGCAAATATGGGAGGGAACTCCTATTACTTCTTGCTCTCATTTTAATGTTGGTAAACCAAAGCCAAGGGCAAGGCCACTTACAAACTTACATAGTTCACGTCAAGAGGTCCGAGGGTGCTGCAGGCGATTCTCTTCAGTCACACGAGCTGCATGGATGGTACCAAACACTTCTGCCGCAAACCACTGCAACCGCCGACGAGGACCGAATCGTCTTCTCTTACCGCAATGTGGCGTCGGGGTTCGCCGTGAAGCTGACCCCAGAGGAAGCCAAAGCGCTGGAAGAGAAGGACGAAGTGGTGTCAGCAAGACCCGAAAGGACCCTTACACTACACACAACTCACACTCCATCGTTCTTGGGTCTACGTGCTGACGGAAGCAGAGGTTTGTGGAACGATTCAAACTACGGGAAAGGAGTGATCATTGGAGTCATAGACACGGGGATTTTCCCATTTCACCCTTCATTCAACGACGAAGGGATGCCGCCTCCGCCGTCCAAGTGGAAAGGCCTCTGCGAGTTCAACGGGGAGAGGACTTGCAACAACAAGCTCGTCGGCGCCAGGAACCTCGTGAAGAACGGCACGCTCCAAGAGCCTCCGTTCGAGAACTTCTTCCACGGGACCCACACGGCCGCCGAGGCCGCCGGTGCGTTCGTCAAGGATGCCAGCGTCTTCGGGAGCGCTAAAGGGACCGCGGTAGGGATGGCGCCCGGTTCACACGTGGCGATGTACAAGGTGTGCAACGACAAGGTCGGGTGCACCGAAAGCGCCATCCTGGCTGCGATGGACATCGCCATTGAGGACGGCGTGGACGTCCTCTCCCTCTCCCTCGGCTTGGGATCCCTCCCGTTCTTCGAAGACCCGATCGCGATCGGCGCCTTCGCCGCGGTTCAGCAGGGAATTTTCGTGAGCTGCTCCGCCGCAAACTCCGGCCCTCGCTACAGCACACTCTCCAACGAGGCTCCCTGGATCCTCACCGTCGGCGCGAGCACCATCGACAGGAAGATCGAGGCCATCGCAAAGCTCGGAAACGGAGCGGAGTTCGCCGGAGAATCACTCAACCAAACCACTGACTTTGTTCCCGAAGAATCGGCGCTCGTGTACCCCGGCGCAATTTACGGGAACCAATCTGCATTCTGTGCACCTGGATCCCTAAAGAACATCGACGTCAAGGGGAAAGTGGTGGTTTGCGATGTAGGTGGACTGGTTCGGGGAATAACGAAAGGACAAGAGGTTCTGAATGCGGGCGGGGTTGCAATGATTCTAACAAACCCTGAACTTTTCGGTTACAGCACGTTCGCGGAAGCCCACGTGCTGCCAGCTGTCCACGTCGGTTTTGCAGCCGGCTCGGCAATCAAGGCCTACATAAACTCAACCAACTCCCCAACCGCCGCGATCTGGTTCCAAGGAACAGTTATCGGAGACTCACACGCTCCCGAAGTCGTTTTCTTCTCGTCAAGAGGCCCGAGCCAGGAGAGCCCGGGGATCCTTAAGCCCGATATAATTGGGCCCGGGGTGAACATCCTCGCCGCGTGGGGCTTATCCGTGGACAACAAAGTGCCGGCGTACAATATAGTTTCCGGGACCTCCATGTCTTGCCCTCACTTAAGTGGCATCGCCGCATTGCTCAAGAGCGCGCATCCTGATTGGTCCCCTGCGGCCATAAAGTCAGCGATTATGACCACCGCAAACACTCACAACTTTGCTGGGGAGCCCATAGCTGACCAGAGGCACTTACCCGCTGACATATTCGCAACCGGTGCGGGCCACGTGAACCCAAACCGGGCCAACGACCCGGGCCTTGTTTATGATATCCAGCCCGAAGATTATATTCCTTACCTCTGCGGGCTGGGCTACACAGACAGACAGATCGCGATTCTCGTGCAGAGGAGAGTGGTGTGCGCTGATGTGAATTTCATAGCTGAAGCGCAGCTTAACTATCCTTCGTTCTCGATTCTGTTGGGGTCCACCTCACAGTACTATACCAGAACGTTGACCAATGTGGGACCAGCGAAATCGACCTACAAGGTGTACCTTGACGTGCCTATGGCAGTGGGTATGAGCGTGAACCCGACTCATGTAACGTTCACGGAGGTGAACCAGAAGGTTACGTACTCAGTGGAGTTTATCCCGCAGATGAAGGCGAATAGAGGAAACAATACTTTCGCTCAGGGTTCTATATCGTGGGTATCTGACAGACACGTTGTTAGGGCTCCCATTTCCGTCATTTTCAAGTGATTTAAAAAGCATGGAGGAAATTTCAAATGCAATTAATTTCTTTTGTTTTGTTTTGTTTTTTTTCTTTTTGCTTTGGTTAAATCTCATTTGGTTTGAAATAATGAAATGTAACGTTTATTTTCTTATTTGTTTTCCCATGGAATTGGTTTTTTTAATTCGATAGTTTTTGTTCAGTAGTGTCACCCACGCAATTTCAAGTGCCTTTTTCTTTCTCTACAAGTTCTTCGAACGTCTAAATTATAGCCACTGAAAGCGAAATCAACAGCAAAATATTTTTGATGTTAGATATTATTCTTTTTAGATGGTTAAACTAATGCTCAGCTGTATTAATCAACAGAAAAATGAAAAACCAATGTTATGATCGCTTGAAATAGTTTTTGTGGAATATGTGTGGATCCGAAAACGGCATTTCCATTATGCATCATTATCCCAGCATACATATGATTCTTCGCCACTTAATTAGGGAAGGTGTACATACAAATTTTACTGTTCAAACCTTTCGGCACGGGACCAAAACTTATCTTACAAAAATTGATCCCTTCTAAAGATCATCTGTTTGGTTTAACTAAACATGAATCCTATAGAAGCAGTTTATATCTCATTATCCAAACATAACTTGATTCGTTCTGTCCAAAGAACATATAAGATGATATCATCAATGGAATAACAACCAGTTAATTTCATAATATTGATGCGAGTTACAATTGAGATTAACATCAGAAATTGACATAAAATCAATCTTTATTCAGTTATTGCTATCAAACATAACACATAAGAGAGTGATAGAAACTCTAAGATGCCATTGCAAGTTCGGAGACTTTAGGTTCCTATCTTTATTCCTATACGGCCATTTTACTCCCTCTTTCCACGTCTAAATACAATTTGCATTTAAATACATTGATTTAGCAATGTATTGATTTCGTTAAAAGTGACAATTATTTGTGGCTGAAGGGAGTATATGATTTATGTCATGCTATAATTCCTTGTCCAAGATTTTCAAATGAAGATGACAGATATAGGGATGCTAACAGAGTACTTCCAAGACACCCACTTGATAGAGCCTTGAGCAAATGAGTGATTCCCTCTGTTTTCTTTGATTTCGGGTATGAACTCAACAGAGCAAGTAACCTTCTGTTTTCTTTGATTTCGGGTGGCTTATGCTTATACCAACTGCCAAAGGCAATTCAACTGCCACAGTGTAAGTTGAGTTTGCTGGCACAACATTTGTCAATGTTCTTGTGTAGAACTGTGGGGAATCCCCTAACAGAATAGAAAACGAGGGATAGTTGAGTTGTGCTTCAGGAATGGTTCCTACCTCAGAGTACTTCACTCTCTGCTGCAAAATCAGCCCAACTTGTCTGTCAGTGTAGCCCAAGCCACACAAATAAGGAATGTAATCGTTCGGTTTGATGTCATAAACAAGCACTGGGTCGTTTGCCCTCATAGGGTTGATATGTCCAGCGTCGGTGGTGAACACATCAGTCGGTTGAAGCCTTTGGTCCAATATAGGAAACCCTCCAAGGTTCATCGAATCGACATTTGTCATGATTGCTGACTTTATGCCAGCCGGGGACCAATCAAGATGAGAGTTTTTCAGCAGAGCCGCGATGCCAGCGAGGCGAGGACAAGACATTGAGGTGCCTAAAATCATGTTAAAGGGCATGCTGCTGTCTAAGGATAAAGGCCATGCGGCCAGAATGTTCATTCCTGGTCCAATTATGTCTGGTTTCAGAATTCCTCTACTTGCATTACTTGGACCTCTTGAATAAAAGGAAGCAATTGCAGGGGCAAGTGGGTTTCCTATGATTGTTCCTTCAAATAAGATCGTTGTTGTTGGTGTCGCAGTTGAGTTTATGTAGTCCTTGATGGCTAAACCATCAACGTGACTCACATGTGTAGCAGGAAGAACATGAACATCAACAGAAGGGTTGAACTCTTCAATTTGAGAGTTCACAAGGATCGTGGCAGCACCATCAACATCCTTAACTTCTTTCCTTTTTGTATCCTTGTAATGAGTCCTCCTGCCTCGCACAAGACTATATTGCCCTTGACATCCACGTTCTGTAGTGATCCTGGGGCACAAATGGTAGATGTTGAATTTCCATTTGCACTTGCATACACAAGCGGCAATAGCATGGACGAAAAGTTATTGGATTGGAATGCTGATTCTTGTTAAGTATTATATTTTAGTACTTTACAAGTTAAAATAATAATCTTTTTGCTTTTTAATTCATATATTATCAAAGCATTTTTCCCTATTTTGCAACAAATTCATAAAAAAAAGAAAAAGATGGATACTGTAGGCTAACATGATGAATATTACAGATTAAAAAGCCCAAAGAGAAAGAGGCAAGGAACAAAAGGAAAAACAAGACAAAAACAAGCAAAAAGGGAAGCAGAAGAGCAGACCACTCAGCAGGGGTCCAAGGCCGCTTGGCGGTACCTTACTTCAAAGTGAAGTAACTTGAGGACGAAGCAAGCTCTGCAAGCCACCTTGCAGCTGCACTGCAAGCCACACTGACACCTCTCAGCGCTCTGCACGTCGCTCAACGGGGACAGGATAATGTCAAAGCAGAGCCACCTTTCAGAACTGATAAGACTTCACCACGAAGAAAGCTACGCAGCTCAGCGAAGCCCTGAGGCCGCTGAACGACCCTCGAGGAACCTGGCCTATAAATAGAGGCCCCAAGAGTAGCATTCAGAGGCATTCATTCCTTCACAGAATCCTTTCTTCCTCACTTTCTATGTAGTTTTAGAATCTTAAGAGCATTGTTTTAAGCAACAAAAAGGAGGCCAGGCTAGGAGGCAAGAGAGATCAAGAAGCACGACGGTCCTTGTCATGACGGCATGAGAACGTGTCATGGTGAGTGGTCCTTACCTTGCCTCTATGATCCTCTCTTGTAAGATGATTTTGTAATCTTCGTGTTGTTAGGATTTTGATCAATGCTATAGCTTAATTGTATCCATGCTACTTTTTGTATGAATGAATATATCTGTTTCTTTGATTTACATGAATTGGTTTTGTGTCTAATGCTAGCTATAGTTCAGCTAATTGAATGTTGTTTTGTAACTTAATGTTGTGAGTGAAAGCTACATTATTAAGTGGAAATCAATTTAATGTTTAATCTGGTTAACGAAGGCTTGAATCTAAACCTAATTGTCGCGAGTGAAAACTGCTTCAGTAAGGTTGGATTTAAACCCTTTCATCTAATAAACTTAATTGCTAGAAATAGAATTAGGATTATTAGTCGCTTTAACATCTGAATTAATGTTGGTTCACTTTGTTAAATTGTGCAAGAATTTGACAGACTAATAAAGCAAACCTAATCATCTTATCATGCTTGAGAAAGATGTTTAAGATAAGAATTGGTGGCGAAAAATCAAAGGAAAGATAATTCATCTGCATTAAGTTATGAATACAAGAAACTATACATGATACAAAACCCAACAAGCTTCCTAACCTACCTCTGATTTGTTGTCGTTTCATCTTGTATTTATTTTCCTTTCCTGTCTTTATTTTGAAATCAATTTCCAAACCATCTACTCTATTGTTTAAATTAACAAACTCAATAATGACATTTACCAACTCCCTGTGGAGACAACTACACGCGACTATACTGCAATTGGATTCCTTGAGGATCTAAAAGCTGTAAAGACGGATATAAAACAACGAGGGTTTAAAAANTTAACTAACTCAATAATGACATTTACCAACTCCCTGTGGAGACAACTACACGCGACTATACTGCAATTGGATTCCTTGAGGATCTAAAAGCTGTAAAGACGGATATAAAACAACGAGGGTTTAAAAATAAGCTTTTAACAATTCTCTATGAAATTCTTCCCCATCGCCAAGTTTTGTTGTTGCTCTTAATCTTCTATCAATGGTGCTGGCACCAACTATGAGGATCCATGGAGCGTCATTGGAAACTGTATTATAAGAAGGGCCAAAGTTAGCAGTTGAACAACTAACAAAAACACCTTTCTCGATTGCACCAAATGCACCAAGTGCAATTGGGTCGTCAAAGAAGGGTTCAGAGTGTCCCTCGAGAGATAGAGAAAGCACATCCACACCATCTTCAACAACAGTGTCCATTCCAACTAATATTGCACTATCTGCACAACCATTGTGGCATACTTCGTAAATTGCCAAGTGTGCATGGGGTGCCATGCCTACTGCTATACCCTTAGCTAGGGGTGTTCATGGGCCGGGTAGGGTCGGGTTGGCAGAAATAGAAGAATTGCATAAAATAATAGCAGAAACAGCAGAATAACAACAAAAACAACAGAACAACACAAAATAACAGCATATAATAATGCTCCAAGCCGTCGGGCTGGGTCGGGTGGCCTGATGCTAGACCCGAACCCGACATGTATTAAAATCAAATTTTTTTTTTTTAGTTTTTTTTTAAATCGGGCCCGATTTGGCCCGAATGCTTCGGGCCGGTCTGGGTTGGCGGGCAGGACCGGGTTATGAACACCCCTACCCTTAGCATTGCCAAAGATGCTAACGCCCTTCATGGGGCTTCCCGCTGTCGTGCTGACAGTGTGAGTTTCGTGTCCAGCTATGTCAAATGGAAGGTCTGAGGTCGAGTTCTTGAGCAAATTCCTCGCTCCAATGAACTTCTTGTTATAAAAGCCTCTGCCCTGTGAACTCACAGTGGCCCTTCCACTTTGCTGGCAGATCAGACATTCTTTCGTCAAAAAAGGATGGGTGTGAAGGGTATATCCCAGTGTTTAAGATTCCAATTATGATGCCCTTGCCAGGTTGGAGTCTTTCCACAATGTCATCCCTTGTTGCAACCCCAAGAAGCTTGGAATGTGAGTTGTGTGTAAAGGAAGGATCCTTTCAGGTTTTTGGCTTCTTCTGCAGTCAGTTTCGCAGCAAATCCAGACACCACATTGCGGTATGCAAAAACAAGGCGTTGCTGATTCTGAGTTTGTGCACTAGCAGGCAGAAGTGAGTGTTACCAGCTTTGCAGATCCTCGGGTTGAAGAGAACCATCGTCCTGAGGCTTTTTAACGTGGACAAGGTAAGTCAATAAATCGCTCTAATTTTTGAGTTCCATGCCTGCCATTACTTCAGGTTCGTTCAGTGTTGAGAATGCTTGATTTTGTTCACGAAAACAAAAGCAAAAAGCAATGAAAATTTTATCTCAGTGGACAATTTTTCATGCTTGGTTCTGATCATGTTTGCACTGCTGGTTCTTAGATTCCTATTAACTAACATACCAATTCATTTATACAGTGTAGTATCAAGTAAAGACAAATAAAGGACATAGATGTTAACGATGCCACGACTTTCTTTGTAGGAAATGTGGAGATGCCGTTTTCAACAAGAGGCATAATCAGCCAAAGTTATATATAATTGTTTACTCTACCAAATTATATAAGCAATAGTAAACATATACTTGTTTTCTTTGGTTTTCAGGCCCCGTCTTGTTGCTTGCTTTGAACAGCTTTCCTTTACAGAATCAAGTTTCTTCCACTCAACAAGATTGTGTGCCTTAGTCCTGGTTGCCTTTTTGGCTGCGGTTGTGTGCAACTAAATTCTGAGAAATACAAGCTAATTTCAACTTCCAATACCCAAGATAATGCCAAATTTTAGAATTTGAGAAATGAATGTCAAGATATTTCTCAATCGGATACCGTGGTGCCATTGAGCGTTCAGTTGGTTTACTGCAGAAGAATGACATCATATATAAGATGCTAACATCACAATTCAACATGGTCTATGCCTCAAAAATCGAATAGAATCTACAAAATTTAAAGCATTTGAATTCCTTACTCTCATCAGACCAAAATAAGCATCTCTACTGACAAATTTCCACAGAAGAGTACTCATCATATTAGAGATATACACAAAGCGAGAGTTTATGCCAATATAAATCCAGATTATGTACAAAATTTGCTTAACAAGCCGCTCAATTAAGCCTTGTAATTGACTCCCGTAATATGAGGTACAATACCACGTCTTAATTTTTGATAAATTACAATACATTTTCATTTCGCAGTTGTTTATTGGAAAGGGCCACCTTACGGATGACAACTCCATAATACAAAATATAACTGGCAAATTGTTATTATGTTGGAGCAGTTATATCCAAAGTAAAGATTACTGATGAATCCTCCCATGTGAGCTGCTCCTGTCTCTATCAAACACATCTAAATTCATGCAAAATGCATAATTCCCGCTGAGGAATCACATAATTGACTTACAATTCGGAATTTAGCAATAGGAGAGATATTTACCTATCATTATCATGTGGATTACTTCTAGATGATTCCAATTGCTTCAAAGATGGTTGATCCACCTGTAAGAATTTTCATGGCTTGGTTATGGCTTCATGTGATGGTTACATATCTAGATATACACATCAAAATAGTGAAGTTACTGACACTGAAGCGCAAATGTTTCATGCTTCTGTTGTGGACCTCCAAGTACTCTTCATAGGGCTCCAACCAAAATACACACACAGTTCTATCAAAAGGAGATACACATACACAATTAGCTAACATGAGAAAATGTAGTTAAGATCATGTGAGCAATAATATTGTCCCTCTTTCAGAACAAAAATATTCTTCTATGGGCTTTCACTTTGCCATATCATAAAATTGGCAGCAATTAATCATATTCGTAAGGGCAACTAAACAAGAATGTGGGGGGAGAAAGGAGACAAACAACAAAACAATTGACAAGAGAAGGAAAGAAAATTTCCCAGTACCATGTCAAGAAAATCATCCTCTGTTAAAGTACTAGCTAAAAGACTTTCTGAAGACAGATCCCAAACATCAGATTTAGAAGCCACATCCCTGTCCACTTGTAGCTTAGGAATATGCCCGCTAAAATGAGAGCGTTTATTTCCTGACACTTTTGATGAAATCTATTTACTTCAGCTTGATTTTGGTAAAGTGTTGAAGAATATGGTAGGGCCATTGACCACGATAAATGCAGTGGGGGAAGTTATAGTTTTCATTGCCCATGGAACATGAAGTGTTTGCAAAATGGCCCTTCGAATAAAAATCATCTGCAGATGGACTGCAAATGCAGAAACCAGTAAGCAGCTAATAACGTATTATCTTTCATTTCTCTATGAAATTTACCTGGTCAGCAGGCCACCCACATTGTTCTTACCATCAAGGAGTTCACAGAGAGCTAGACCAATATCTGGAGATAGTTCCTGCAAAGGGGGCTTGAGTGAGAGACTCATAGTCATGTAATATATGCACAATTTCCCTAGGTCCAAGAGTGAAAAATAAGAAACAATATAGCTGTCAATTGAAAGGAAACTTGGTAATCTCTGCTAATTTTGACAGGTTTGTAGTCATTCAAGAGATTCTTCAGATGAAGAGTCTTGTGGAAAGGCAAATCATATAAACGCAGCCATTTGACCTTAAAACTGCGACCCCAAGGATTACATTTACCACTACCCTCACTCCAAACATTATCTTTCCTCCACCCAATAGAGGAAATCATCTGCACATACCCTTGGAAGCAACCACTCATGTTGAAACTAAATATAAGGATCACGCTATCTGAATTCTGCAAATAATTCTCAACAAAGTTCACTTTATCTTATTGTAATTTTTTTCATAGTATTGTCGAGGCTAACGTATATAAAATGTTTTAAAAGTACAATGTGAGGTAAGATAAGGAGGGATCTTACATGAAAAGCTTCTACCAACATGGGGTTCATTCATGATTTGAGTGGCCCAAATTCCTTTCTCAACCGACAAACGGATATTTTGATGACTTAAACTCTTAATGACAAAATATTTTGTATTATATAATCCAGTTCCAGTTGTAAGTCGTATCTGACAATGAGAACGTCCCACTTTATCGGCCCTAGTTGGATTAATATCTTCATTACATTTGTAACTTGAGTTCTCTAACAAAAGGTTAACAAGTAAATCGCAAATCAAAAGTAGAAAGAAATTAAATGAAAGAAAAACTGCTCACATTCATGTATGTACATAAACAGATATGCAAATACATCTATGAAATGTTTCGAGTATAAGATAAACCTTTTAATTTTCTTCTTTAGTACTGAAGTGACTGATCATTTGGAATACACAGCAAGTAAATCATGCTAGATTAAGGATATGTATTTGTGAGATGTGATGGAATGAGAAGGTAGTGGGTTCACCATTTAGAAGCATTATCAAACACCAGGAATGTACATATTTGTATTTAGTAAAAAACTGTGGCTTTACCTTTTCCTTTTTACGTCCATTATGTTTTGCACATCTTGTCCAACATGAACTGTGCTGTAATTTTAAATACATATTTTTTTTCGATTTCATTCCATCCCTTACAATACAAATACCACAAACAACTTCTACACAATGGAAGACTCCTTAATTCACAAGATATGTACAAGACAAGAGAACATATAACAACCTGGGTCATCTAAATTCCCAATGTCATGCTTGTATTTAGACATTGATGAATCAACTTCCGATGCATTTTCCTTTGTGCTATTAGAAGACATATCCTCAATGATGTGCCACAAAATCATAAAAGTTTAATTAGAGCGTAGAATGGACAAAATACCACCACCCAACACAAAAAAGGGGGGAGAGAGAACTGTATGAAACAATCCTTACAGGAACTTAGCAGAACTTAGCAACTTAGTTTCAAATAAAATAAATCAAATAACACAATATGCTTTCATTATACCATCTAATAAGCTCAATCAAGTAAGAATTTCATCAGAGCATAACCGTGACGGTAGTACTCATGTAATTTGCAGCATCCTAAATTGACAAACAAAACACTCACATTCCTATTCCTTATTCATTTGAGGTGCTAATACTAATTAAAGCTAACCATCACATTACCAACCAGAAAAGTTTAAGCAAAAATGAGCAACATATCAGTGTCCTATACCTCTCAATAAATGGCATCTTAGCAATAATAATTAGAATTGCTTCTTTTCCATAGCCTTTAAGTAAATACCTAAATGTTACCACAAGCTATATCCTATTAGCACGTTCCAGAGAGAGCTATTGAGTAATGAATCATCATGTCCTATTTGGATTTCAGAGAAGAAACACGTGTAGATGTGACACGAACACAGACGGAGAGAGATTTCAGTATTCGAAAAGACTCACAGTAACAACGCAGCGAATAGAGTCGCATGAGGAAGTAATGGTGCTGAGAACTGTGATGTGGAGTCAGAACCCTAGCTGAGCTGCCCGCCCGCGTTATCACTTCCGCCTTCTTCTCTTGTCACTAATGGCTATATTGCACTCTTTGTGTGTGTCCGCGTTACACTTGCTTGCTTGCGCTTTCTTTTTCTCTAGATATTTCATAAAATCCTTCTCCCTATTATTTGTATTTTTTTTTAACTTCTCATGTTTAGTTTCTCTTTCTTTTTCCTGGTGCGGGTGCCCCTCCATTTTTTTAAAAAAAAATAACAATAATAACTAACATCATCAAAAATCAAGTTAATATTTTGGATGCACCTTAGACCGTCTGTCGAAATGTTTAATTATCTTAGAATAACTGAGCTTAATAATAGATTATTAGTCACGAGATCTTTTTTCATTGTTATGGGTTAATATCAAATTCATACAAACATGATTAACATGATATAAAATCAACCTTATTTGCTATTGCTTGATTAATTCAAATAGTTTACATTTGTTCAGTTTAAGTTAGGTTTAATGTTCGAGTCTTGCAAATAAAAAAATAGGATAAAGATCTTTTAAAATAAGAATAAATTTCATTTTTACTTTATTTATTCAGTAATGATATTTCTTAACTAATCATTTAAAGTAAAAAATCTCACTTTAAAAGTTCTAAAGTCAAACAAATAGGGGTGACCGATTTTTGTCCCTGTAATAAATTAACCCAACTCTCGTCAGCAGACATAAAAAATATAAAGGTTAAATATGTTTTTAGTTCCTAAAAAATTATACATTTTGTGTTTTATCTCTAAAAAATTTTTATTAAAAAATAACCCGGACAAATTTTTTAATAAAATTTAGTCCATGGTAACAAGTTGAATTGTTAATTAGTGATTTGACAGTTAAATTATACCACAATGTCAATTTTACGTAGACATTTGCAATGACAAAAAGTCAACCAACAACGAAGCTCCAAGGAGCAGGAAAGTTCTAATACAACCCGGCCCAACAAAGAACAAGAAGAAGCACGAGGCCCACTACTAGCACCTGAATGAGGTTCAACTAGGGGTGTCAAAACGGGTGGGCCCGGCCCATTTAGGCCCGCCCATTAAGGCCCGGCTCGTTAAGGCCCGCGGGCCTAAACGGGCCGGGCAAAAAATATGCATATTTTTTAAGCCCGGCTCGTTTATGGTCGGGTCGCGGGCCTAAACGGGCCGCCCGCCAGCCCATTTATTTTTTAAAAAAAATTCAAAAAAGTCTAAAAAAATTCAAAAAAGTCTAAAAAAAGTTCAAAAAAATTCTAAAAAATCAAAAAAAAATTATTTAAAAATTATTTTTAAAAAATTCACGGGTAAACGGGCCAGCCCGCGGGCCAAACGGGTCGGGCCTAAACGGGCCGGGCTTAAACGGGCCGGTCCAATTTTTTTTCAAATTTTTGCGGGCCTATTTTTTGTATGTAAAGCCCGTCCATTTAACTGGGTAAACGGACCGGATAAACGGGCCGGGCCCATTTTGACAGCCCTAGGTTCAACTAAATTTTTTTTTCGTGTATTCATTATACATGGTACAACATGACTATTCACTTCATATTTATCATTATATTCAATCTTATTAACTCAAATTTTTTTTAAAATTTCATGTAATAATATATATAATGTGAATTAATATAATATTCTATATAAAATAACTTCAAATAAAACATCCTACGTTTGACTACTATGAATGGATGGTTATGACAAAACAAAAACCTATTAAATTGGCCATACTTATCTCAAAACGTTGGTGTTGCACAACGATTGGATGTTGGGTGGTATGTACTTCGGAGGGTTCATTCGAAGGTTACTGGCTTACTACTTTGCAAAAATATTATTTAGACAATTTAAAATATATAAATATTATGTAATAAAAAAAAGAAGATGTAAATATTTTATTACACTTCTCGTAACATATCATAAAGTTGAGTAATCTAAATAATACCACTTTGCTGCTCTATGTTATTCTCTTTTAAGCTCATAATAATTTCTAAACCTGTTTTGGATTGTAGGGAGTTGGGAATTTTTAAGGACCTGTGTGGGTCATGACAAAAAAGGAATTAAAAAAGAAATTGTGTGGGTGGTACTCAAATTATTCTCAAATAGAGATGTTATTTATGTTCATTATTTATAAAACACTATATCAATTCACAAATATATATCTCAATGAAATTTCACCAAATATCAAATAAATTATGAGTTGACAGGGGCAACTTCCTGAGCTTTGAGGTCCAACAATTGTTAAGGAGTTGAGGGGGGGTTTATGTAGGTCCAAGTGCACTCATATGCTATATTTTTATACGTTATAATCACCCTTTATTAATAACCAAGTAGCTACTAATCACTAGGCACAAAAAGTAGTTAATCAATTGATGGATATATTTGAAAATTGCTAATTTAAAGAGAAGAGATGAAGACAAGCAACAGCAATTAATTTACACAATTAGGAAAATTAAAGGGGAGCTTCAACTTGACCAATTATCATTGTTAACAATCAAATCCGAAAAACAAAGCGAATAGTTGATTGAAAAGGAATGCTAATTGAAAGAAAACAAAGCAACCCAATGAAAAGAGTGAAACAAATTGAGGCCTCATACACATAGATGACCTGTATTATTCCAATTCATATATATATATATAGGGAAACCAAGTCCACAGGCAATAGAGGTATATAAATCAATCACTAATTGGGAACACCTTGCTGAGTCTTCCTGAACAGTTTGTGCTGAATATGCTGAGCAAAAGTGCGAGGAGGGAACCGGGCGGGTTCGGCATCGGTAACAAGCTCCGGGAGCGGCTTCAGTATGATCTTCTCCTTAGGGGGTTCACAGAAAACCGCCCATGATATTCTAACTTTTTCCTTGTTCACCAAACCCCTGTGGAGGATACTTTTGTACTTTCCATTGCTGAGGATTTCAATAGTGTCGCCAATGTGCATGAGGATGGAATCGGGGACACACTTTGCAGTGACCCATTTGCCCTCGTAGAAGAGCTGGAGGCCCGGGACCATGTTGTGGAGGAGGAAAGTGAGGGAGCTGACGTCGGTGTGGGCTTCCACGCCGAGGGCGAGTTCCGGCTGAGGGCAGATTGGGTAATAGTTGATTTTTAATTGGAGTAAGAGCTCTTCCATTCCTCCAACTTCCTTCTCAAGCCTCCCTTCTTCAAGGCCCAAGGCAAGAGACAGGGCCCCTAGTATCTTTGTTGCAAGCCCTCTCAGTTGCTTTGCGTACTCGCTTGTAACCTCACTGCATGAATACAGCAAATATCACATTTACGCAGCAATATTTAAATAAAGGCTTGCTTGGAAAGCTTTCGTGGTTCAAGTTAGTGCAATACTATACAGAATTTATTGTGGAAAAACGTCAATNATGCATTAAAATAAGTGACATCTAAACATTTTTATATATATTTGTTTTTTTTTTAATTGGATTAAGTTGGGCTAAACTACTCTATTTTGACAAGTGTCATGTAACACGCTAATATAAAACTTAACATAATACATCAACGACATTGTAATAGAAATAACTTGAGGAGCTAACGTGATACTTCCAAATACAAAATATGTTCATTTTAAAATTCAAAAATAAAAGTGACTCATATTTACCTTTTAAGAGATTAAAATAAGTATTTCTCTTAACAGAAGAACAATTTGTTTTATTGCTTTCAAAATACCTAAAAATTTCTCAAATGTTTATATCTTTAAAGTGACACACTTAACAAATAATTTACAAATTAATTTATGTAACATTTATGTAGCAAATAATCATAAATTTAGTTAATAACTTCAGAGTGCCCAGAACAGGACAATTAACAGAAAAGATAAAATAAAATGATAAGTGTTGTGTGGCTCAACAAAAGAGGGGGATGGAGTAACCACCAATAACAAATGTTAACGACTCTTGTTTTGCGTTGTTAATCATTCTTGAAAGTTAAAAAAAAAATTAAAAAAAAAAAGAAGAGAAAGAAAGAAAGAAGGAAAGAGTCGTATATATAACAATTACAACAATGACTTTGTTACAAATCATGATATGTTCTTAGTGATGACCACAAATAGGATGGAAAAAAAATCTCAGAACTTATTAAAAATAGAGAATAATGCTACACAAAAAGGAAAAAAAAAAAAAAGACCACACGTGTTTCATAATAACTAAAGTTTTATTGGATGAAATAAAATAAAAAGAATGTTAACCCAATTTACTTAATAATAGATCATTTTATATTAATTTTTCACATGACAATATTTCATTTAATCTTTAGCCATTAATTAAGAAGATAAAACTCATAAATAACATAAATAATAATAAAAAATATAAAATTAAATATAATTTTATCACGTGAAAAATTAACATAAAAATATCCACCACTTATCAAATAATTATACATTTTATCAAATAAACTATACTAATATTTTTATTATTTGTAAAGCAATTTAAGAAGGAAAAAAATATTGGAAAGGAGAAGTGAGATAGGTAGAAGCAACAAACAAAATTATTTGTATAACAACAATCACAGTAGTCAGGAACATATTAATATGTTCGTGTAGTGCGTGTCAAAATAACATTGTGAAATTAGATATAATTAAATAGAAGTTAGGAACTGACATGTAATCAGCAGGTGTTTTAGGCCAGATGGACAAGTCACGCTTGTCCTCAGGGTAAGCAAGGTGGAAGAAGTAGTCCTCCCACTCAAGCTGACCGCTGGCATTGTTCGCCAGCTTGCTCCCATACCCTTGAATCTTCCCACTCTCCTGCTCATTCGCATACTTCTCCTTCTCCTCTATCGGGAGAGAGAAGAACGCCTCCCCCGCTCTTTTGACTCGGTCGATGAGCTCATCCGCTATGCCATGGTTCACCAAATGCATCACCCCCCACTCTCCCGCCGCCCTCTTTAGCCTCTCCCTGCACTTTGCCCTAACCGCCTCCTCGCCCGACTCTATCTCCTTCAGGTCTATGGTCGGAACCTCTGCCCCTTCCTTCTTCTCTTCCTCGAAAACGTTCCCAATGTTTTTTAGCTCTTCTTCCGGCCTCACGTATTCCTTCGGGATCGATTGTATGCCGCTGCTCGCCAAACTTTCAACTCTCGGAGAAACCACCGTAGTACTCGCCATTGTGTCTTTTTTTTCTAATATATAATTTGGTACGCTCGCTTGCTACGTCTCTTAATTTCTGTCTATGCTATATTTTCACTTCACTTTCAACTGTGACGATCAAACCACAGTTCGTAAGGTTTATATAATATATGTCATACTGTTGTTTTAATTATTGTAAAGCAGATGTCCAAGTGCACTGTATAACAATATATCAATACGAAAGTTATATTTCATTATCACGTGATGAGCTTCTCAACCGGATACTCAACATTCAAAACATTTGAGATGGCGCGTGTGGGTTTGGCTGGTAGTTAAGCCCTGTGATTGTCGCACAATTCCTGCCTAACGGTCTCAATTTTTTATTTTTTATTTTTATAATGAAATATTGTGACTTTGACACTGCACCATAGTCCAAACAACACAATATATATAAAGAGCTTTCGGACATGCACAAAATTGGTAGAACCCACTTTAATAATAATATTTGTGAAACTTACATTTTGTGTGTTTGTTAAATCAAAATCCTTAAATTTATGTTTATTAAGAATTTTTCATATGTATTTTATTATACACAAAATATTGTGTCTACTCATTACTTATTCGTCTATCATTAAATAAAATTTTAATATTGAACCGCTGTGAATGAGTACATATAAGATTTACTCCTTTTTTCCCCTTTATATATATATACTTTTGATAAATGCCTAACGGTCTCACTATCATCTGTCTCGTCTCTTAAGTGTTTCGGCCAAGAAAGAAAATTTGGGACATTGATCGATTCCCATTGGGACCAAATCATAGACGCTACCTCATTTATTGCTTAGTCCCCTTATCTTTTTTGGATCAAATAACATCTTGCAGTCAAGGCCAGTTTAGTCTTCTTCTTTTTTATTAAACGAGAGAGAAAGGGAAGGTGTTATTATTATTATTATTTTTTTATGAAATGTCAACTTATATTGTAAGAAAAATATTTCATTAAAAAGACATTTAAAATATCTCGAGTTGGATTAATAGATCCCATTAATAATAAAGTCCATATATCAATGTAATGAACTAAAAAAAATGGGGCATCTAAAAAATGACTTTTCTTTCTTTTCTATTAAAAAAATAAATGTGTGCGGTGTGAATGTAAGCTCTATCATAATAAGCTTCACACTTTTAGTAGGGTAGTTATTTTAAATGATTGTCATTATATATATATCATTTCTCATAAAACTATCATTTAGAGAGACTTGTGCATATTCAAATACGGTTGCAACCAATGGGGGTTAGTCCAAGTGGTAAGCGGCTTGGTATCGCTTAAGCAAGGTCCCGAGTTCGAGACCTTGTGAATGCAGTTATCCCCGCTGGGAGACTCACCCGCCATAGCCAAGTGCGCGACCCGGGTCAACCCGGAATAGTCAAGGCAAAGCCTTGGATACCGGGCAGGCAACCCAAAATAAAAAATAAAAAAAATACGGTTGCAGTGCAACCAATATATATAATATGGATTTATTAATTGTCATGTTAGAAACAAAATGAGTACAAATTTGAGATGAAGAAGAATGGTTGATAAAGTAAGAGGCATGCATCCCACCAAAACCCCCCAACAGCTACATCCCCCGCGGTCGGCTGATAGCATGATAGAGTCGTATGTAGTTGACAATATGAAAGGCCACCTAACAAAACAGAGAACGCTGCAAGAGAGATTATAAGTAACTGCGATGCATTTTACACATAATTCATGAAAGGAAGTGTTAATTAACAGTGTGAAAAATGGTAGGAATAGATTCACCAAAAAAAAAGAAAATGGGAATATTGATGTTTGATTTATACTATTAAGTTTGTATTATTAATTGTCTTTTGTGTTAACTATACGTTATGACCACCTCATATAAGGCACAAAAACTCTTGAGATGGTGTCACACGGTAATTCAATCGATGCTCTGGTGCTCAAGTTAATGTATTAGTGATTTGAGATGATAATGATATGAGACATGCATTGTGAAGTTGCAAGAGCCACTCTTTTATAGCCTAAATGTAAGCAATTAAGATTGTGTAACATTCATAAGCTTTATGAGAAATTATGTCGGTTCTATAACGCTCAAATGCTTTATGAGGACTTATTTAAATTTTGTAATACTCACCACATTCACAAGTCATTAAGTTGGCAAGAATGCGATCTGATTGAACGTCTTGGCCATATCATCACGACATATATGTTGGGACTAAATCATTGTCAGATTTAATCCATATCAATATTTTCTGACAAAATTTTAATTATTTTCATTAATCCCACATGTAATAACCATTTTAGATTGGAAAAATTCAAATTAAGAACTTCATTTCACTCTAATATAAAGAACTCACATATATCAGTCATATGTGAAGAGTAACAGCAGATAATTAATTAGGGCAAAATTAACTTACTAAGTTAATCAGTAATTCTTGTTTGAGATTGATTTATGTTGGTTAATTTTATTTGGTCAACATGAGTCTTATATACGATTTGATGGGCTTATGACATCCCTTTCCTTTTCTTTGGGTTATAGTTCCTAGTTCGTTTTTTTGGTCGAGTAGCTCTAAATCTTTGAATGATTTCCAGTAAAAGAAAGAGTGAATTCAAGCATAAATAAGAAGGCCCATTGAGGGATACCAATAGAAGAAAAAGGCCCATTGAGGCCACGATTCACCACCCGTTGATAATCGACAAATATTTAGATAGTCCACAAACACATTTAACGAATGTTCTGGAACATTCACAATCATTCATTATTAACTTTTTTATATATATATATTTGAAGCATTCTAACTTTAAATCAATAATTTTCGTTGATAATCTGAAAAGAAAAGGATTTTGTGGGAACAATTGTTAAGATATTAATAAATAATTTTTTTTTAATTTAAAATATTAAAAGTTTAAGTTTTTAATATATTAGAAGTGTTAAAAAATTTAAAACATTTAATTTAAAGCAAAATCCGGAAAGGAAAAGCACTCCAATTGAAAAGAGTGGGGGAGTTCTGTGGGACCTGGTTACACCCACGTGATAACACATTGCAGAGGCCAAGGCAGCACATGAAATCCACGTGGCCAGATTCTAACGGGCATGGTAGATTTTCCTATCGACACATGGCAAGTGACCATGGCATTCTGAAATCTGAAGGAGAGGGGGAAACGAGAATCACAAAAATGCTATGCGGTCATGGAGCATGCATGATGATATAAACATCAAGCTCTTCTTACGCACATGTTATGAAATTTGGAATCATATTACATGATGTGTGTGAATATCATATTTAGGGTCTAAATAAATAACAGTGATACGAGAATAAAGGCGTTGCAATTCCCTCCACACAATTGCTTGGCTGCCTTATCTCTGTTCTCCCCACTCTCTTCTTTCCCTCCAAACCCCCGAATGCAACTACACTCTTGTTGGTAATTAAGTTAATCATCAATTAATTTTCATCACAATGGCCAGCAAATTAGCCTTCGCATTGGCACACCCCCGTGCCCCTGCCCCTTTGATTCCAATCTCCTCTTCTCCTAATCCTCACCATCTTGCTCAATTCAGTGGCCGCCGCCACTTCTGCCTCCGCCGCCGCCGCCTAGTTCTGCTTTCCCCCAAGGCCGCCGCCGACCAACAAGGTCTTAACCTCAACACCATCTTCTTCTTTATATCATTATCGGTCTGACGCGGCTGATCTTATCTTTCAGGCAAGGTTGGAGAAGGAGAAGACGGTGTTGTTGACAGTAAAATCCTGCCATATTGCAGCATAGACAGAAAAGAGAAGAAATCAATTGGTGAACTTGAGCAAGAGTTTCTTCAAGCGCTGCAAGTATGGACTATTAGTTCTTTTTTGAACACCATCTGATCTCAGGGTTTATTTAGGAACTGTTTAATACTCATAATCTGTCTCAGTGAATTCAAATTTTGAGGTGGGGGTTCTGCTTTTGTTCAACAGGCATTCTATTATGAGGGGAAGGCTATTATGTCAAATGAGGAATTTGATAACCTCAAGGAAGAACTCATGTGGGAAGGGAGCAGCGTTGTCATGCTAAGTATGGATAATCTTATCGCTTACAGTTCCTGCAGCCTATATATATATAATACACGAACTCTTGTTGACATGTAAATAACTTTTGTCTTTTTTCTTTGTTGGTTCTACACTGTGCAGGTTCTGAAGAGCAGAAATTCCTGGAAGCCTCTATGGCCTATGTCTCTGGAAAACCAATCATGAGCGACAAAGAGTTTGATGATTTGAAAAGGAGGCTAAAGGTTTGTTATTTTTCATTTAATTAATGAAAAAAACAATATTGTAGTGAGGGGTGCAAATACAATTGGGTGCTAATGCGGCAACTTACCATGCTTTGAACATATGTCAGGTAAAACATGCACGTTAGTGGCGGAATCTTCCGCTGCATAAGCTTGAAATTCACTCTATGAGTAGTCAAAGCCCAGTCCAACTTGGTGCTTTATGAACATCTAATAATTTCTCTTGCAAATGTGAACTGGTGTGGATTGGTCAGCATCTCAATATTAATTGAGGGGGAAAAATGTATATGATACCGACAAGAGCATGGGTTTGCATGGATCCTAGATATAATTGCAATGAGATTCTGTCCTTGTTGCTTTGATTCATAAAAATGAAAAAGAAAACAAATTAAGGGAAAATTATTTCTTCGGTTTAGGAAACATTTCACATTTTGGGAGTTCATTATGGAAAGCTTGCCATACTATATGTCGCTTTAGTAGTTACTTTCTGATGCTAGAAATTTGGAAATGCAGTCCCAATTGTGATAAATTGTATGTTCATCTCCCGTTTTCTAGTATCATTTAGTGATTTCACAGTTCTTTTCTAGGTTGAAGGGAGTGAAATTGTGGCTGAGGGTCCACGGTGCAGTCTTCGTAGTAGAAAGGTATGTGCTAACAAGTAATTTGTCTTCTGTTGTCATTTATATAGGGCATATGCTTATTGATTCTAGTTATGTATTTTATAAGTTCAATGCTAATTTACTCACCAGGATTAATCTTTAGGGTTCTAAAACGATTCGTGAATGTGTTGGATTTTTTGTGCTTAATGATTATTCCTTACTAGTTGACATCCTTTAACACAGGTTTACAGTGACCTTAGTGTTGACTATTTAAAGATGTTCCTGCTGAACGTGCCAGCAACTGTGATTGCATTAGGATTGTAAGTAACTTTCTTTTTGTGCAGTAAGTGCATGAGCTCATGTCCTACTAGCTAAAATTGATTATAGAAGATTGACATTGGTTGAATCAGTAGTTTTATGGTGGATGGAACAGCGCTGTATAACATTTGTGAAATATTGTAATGCACACTTACCCTGCCCTAAACCCTATAATCTATATTTTAATATAAGTTTCATACCAGTGTCAACTTCAATCTTTTTAATTTATCTTTCTCAAATCAAAGGCTTGTCTTTCGGTCACCCGTTTTTACCGTGAGGCCAACTGATGTAAAAGTTACTTTTTGCGCAAGTTATAGGTCATGCCTTTTTTGCTATTCATTTTTTCCAATAATCTGTTAGGTTCTTCTTCCTTGACGATGTGACTGGGTTTGAGATCACGTATCTGCTAGAGGTATTGCTCTTCTCATTTTTCCTAGTTCTACCATTGCTAACTGGTCATATAGGTGCAGTTTGAATCTTGATTGTCATATATAGTATTTGACAATAGTTGCATTTTTATGTTCCTTTCTTATTTATAATCTATTGCCTTCTTTAATACCAGGAGCAGTGTAGCTCCATATTTGTTTATATCCATTAGTCATTTATGAAATTTCGGTTATTTACGAAACCAGTGCTAGGAAAATGAGATTGGTGCATCTTATAGACAACAAATCATTTATTAGAAATTTTGAAAAGAGTAATACAATAATATGATTGTAACAGATATTGTGAATTGGTAAGTGCAGCTTCCGGAGCCTTTTAGTTTCATTTTCACGTGGTTTGCTGCGGTTCCCCTCATTGTGTGGTTGGCTCTGTCACTTACAAATGCAATTATAAAAGATTTTTTGATTTTAAAGGTATGATTTAGGTAACACTGTCTAATTTGGGTTTATATTGAACCACTTACATATACTAACGTAGTTATTTTATGCAGGGCCCCTGTCCTAACTGTGGTACTGAAAATACATCCTTCTTTGGGACTATACTGTCAATTTCAAGTGGCGATTCAACCAACAAAGTCAAATGTGAAAAGTAAGTATAAAACTACTACTGCATTATCATGTCTGAGCCCTGTCAATCTAAGTATTTATATTCATATCATAAGTTTAACAATCCAAAGTAATACGGTTCCTCAGCTGTGGTACTGCAATGGTGTATGATTCATCTACAAGATTGATTACATTACCGGAAGAAGGAATCAATGCCTGATTAAAGGTACACATTTTTTTGTATCCTGTATGATATGAGAAATGTTGTTTGTACCATGGATACATGGATATGTTGGAAGAGACATTTTGTTATGTCTCTTAAACATTAGTTGAGACTTGGGAGTAGGTCTTTCAACCACACTACAATAAATTTGGTCTCAAATCACATTTTTTATTAATTACACGTAACACCGTGTCTTTTGGTATAAAAGAAAACACTTTTATTGACCAAAGGTTACCTTCAATTAGGTAAATTCTCAACAAAATGTAGTCTTAGCTTTATAATCCATTTCAATACATGTTACACTTTTAACAAGTGTTGCTTTTCAACGAAGGCCTTAAGTATTATGAAGAGTAGTTTTTGGTCAATAAAAATGTTATGATTTAGTCTAAAGGCTTACTTTTTTTAAGTGTGGTTCATAACAAAGTGTAGCAATTAGCCATATTTATTGTAATGTCAATATTTAAATGACACCTAAAATGACATCCTGATCAATTAACATATTGTACGTATCTCCTGCGCACAGGCATGCCTTCTTGTTCATGCAATGAGATGAGAGATATCATCATCATGGGTAGCAGCTACTTACATGTGGGAAGTGACGAAATTAAGTCAAGTCAAGAAACATTAATCATGGTCATCCCCTGAAGGAAATGGAATCATTATTTACACTGTATTGTGTGCCACTGTTCATACTTGTAAGCTGTAATTATTATGAGCTTTGTATAGCATACGCAGGATTTAATGTCCACTGGAAGAGATGAGTTAAAAGTAACGAGGATCCTTGACAAATTCGGTCAAGTCCAAACTAAAATTAACATGTCCATTGAGTTTAATTTTGTGGGTATATATAACTTCTTGCCAAACCTTTCGGGGGGAGGGTTGATGATTGATCGATGGCGGGTGCTCCATTGACGATCTTAAGATATCTTAACATATATTATGATATCATATTGAAAAAATGAGTAGTTTGGAAGCATGGACACGTCTTTATATATAAAGACATTCATTTAACACACGTCTGAAAAATGTCAAAATAAAAAGTTTAAAAGTTTTTGGGTTGTGTGTGAGTAAATGATATTTTAAATATTAAATAATTTATGTTAATATGATCCTTTTTAAAAATTAGTAAGTATTTACATTTAAAATTATCTTAATTTAACCTTAAAAACCAGTTTAAAAATGATTTACACTTACAAAGATTATATGTGTAACGGGAAAAAGAGCTTCCTCTCCCTTGTTCCGTAACCTATTTGTTTATTTGGGGTTCATCCATAAGTTTAAATGTTCAAGTTTCAAAGTGCGAATTTGTGGATAACCTAAAACAGGGACATTAAATATGCAAGTCAGCTATTGAGAGTATATTTTTTATATTGAAAACTTTATTGACTAACAGACTTGAGGAACTATTATACAACGACTAATGAGAATTATATTGTTCTAATCGCTGCCCGGTGGATGAAATACATCACTTAAACCAATGAAACTTGGCCGCACGTTTTCACTCATAAGAAAATCAGATAGCAATCTAATATTCCCCTTTTGTCTGTTCCTGGCTTATGAATTTTGGATGAATCACCCTTTAACCACTACTGTGCCACATATCAGTTCCTTCTACACAACAATAATAATTGTTGACTTTGGGAAATGGTAGGCGCTATCTTAGTGGGGATCACGAAGGCAACTAATTAATTCTTACGATTAGAGGCATCGTGCCCAAAAGAATTGGAACCATATATAAGGGATATGCATGTACTTATCAATGATCATCGCAATTGCATTAATTCCTTAATTTCCTAAGGAACCGTATCTAATCTAGCACATCACTAGCAGCGATCCATGGCCTCCAACATTCTTCAATCAAGGTCAAGCAGCATCTTTCTAATTGCTTTTACATGGGTGTTCACATTCATGGGAGAGGCAACAGTAGCAGTGGGAACATTTCGACCCAGCCCTTGGTCTCTTGCCCATGCCACCTTTTATGGCGATGAAACAGCTTCTGCCACCATGGGTATGTATCTATATCACATCTCAGTTCCTTAATTACAACTACTTAAACCATTTCAACAGCATTAGTATTAAGTTGTATGTTTTGGACATTTTTGCGTGCTCTTGGAATATTCAGGTGTATGTTTTGGATCATGTAATGAATACCATTTCAACTAAAATTATGTGGTCTAGAGAATATTTGGACCACACATTTCTCATTCATTATCTAACATTTTATAGCTTAATTTAATTAAGAAATTAATTTTAGGGTAAATTGCACAAATTTTTCTTAAGATTTGTCAAAATTGTACTTCACCCTAAATTTTGTGCAAAATTATACTTTACTCCATATTTTCTTTATGATTATCACCATTAACCAATTAAGTTTCTATTTTCTATTTTTTTATATATTTTTTGTTAGGTTAATGAAAACAGCGAAAACAATAAAATTTTGTATCTTATTTTTATATTTTGTGTTCACTATTTCTTTTGCAAAATCCTAAAACAAAAAATAACATTTTATTATTTTCACCGTTTTCACTATTTTTTTTATAAACTTTTAAAAACAGAAGATACATAAGGTGAAAACAAAAACCTAGCAGCTCATTAGTATCAAGCGTAATGAAAAATTAAGGTGGAGTGTATTTTTGCAAATAGTTTAGAGTGTAATGCAATTTTGACAAATTTCAAAAGTAGGTTGTGAAATTTACTCTAATTATTATGTACTTATTTTACACTATCATTTAGTTATGAGACATTGTATGGGAGACTTTTAAAGTAATTGGTATCAAACTTAACTACCTATAATGCTTTAAGAACACATGATTAGATAAAAGTGTAAAATTTATTTACTTCGTTAGCGCATATATTTTAATCTCTTTAGTCAAACCAATGTTACCTTTAAATCATTAACGTGACTTCTTGTTCTTAATATTAATTTTGATTTGTTTTTCTTGTTGTGGAATTAAAGGAGGAGCATGTGGGTATGGGAATTTGTTTCAGAACGGTTACGGTACAGACACAGTAGCGTTGAGCTCAACGTTGTTCAACAACGGTTACGCTTGCGGGACGTGTTACCAGATAAAGTGTTACCAATCGAGTGCATGCTACAAAAACGTGGCCTTCACCACCGTAACCGCCACCAACCTCTGTCCTCCCAATTGGTCCCAGCCCTCCGATAACGGTGGGTGGTGCAACCCGCCGCGGGTGCATTTCGACATGGCCAAGCCCGCCTTCATGAGAATTGCCCAGTGGAAGGCTGGTATCGTCCCTGTTCTCTACCGCAGGTAGTATCAGAGTTTGACAAGACTCGTAAATGAATGATTGCATCTTAAATAAAATTTGTTGGATTGTAGTGTATGTTTTTAGGAGTTTAATTGTTATATGGACAATGTAAACTTTTTATATTGTCATTTAACTAAATTATTTTATATGCATAATTGTTTAAGTAGCGATGGTAAGAATTAATTGTTTTTGTTTATATATGTAACAAAATTTGATTGAATAGTTGTACAAAAGTTTTACACCATGGGTACATTTCAATTAATTAAATTTATACTTTTAATATGCCTAATCATAAAAAATTCTTATTTTATCGTGGAGTGACATACTAAATATGACCCTGAGCACATTATTTTAGTTTAAAATCATGAATTATCTTAAAGTAAATGCTAAAATGACCGTCCATGTATTACTAGAAGTGTATATAATATAACTTTATATCATCACACTTAAATTTCTTCTAAATATAAGATATTATACTTATTCCATGTAATTAAGAATTAATCTCTTGATTAGCATAAATGAAATTAATTGGAATGACCAGCTTACTCATCCAAAAGTCAATTAGCAAACATGTTACTTCATTATAACAACTTATGAAAAATAAGTTGTAGCAAAATTTTCATTTCTTTAGCATTAACTAATCATCACTAATGCATAAAGATTGTGATTTTTCACTCATTATATATAATTATGTGATGAAATTTTCATTCATTGAATCAGGGTGCCATGCCAAAGGAAGGGAGGGCTTCGATTCACGTTCCAAGGGAATGGGTACTGGTTATTGGTGTACGTGATGAACGTGGGAGGAGGAGGCGACATTTCAAGCATGTGGGTGAAAGGAAGCAGAACAGGGTGGATCAGCATGAGCCACAACTGGGGTGCTTCCTACCAGGCCTTTGCAACTCTTGCTGGCCAATCCCTCTCTTTTAGGCTTACTTCATACACCACCAAGGAGACTATTATTGCTTGGAATGTTGCTCCTTCCAATTGGAACGTTGCTCTAACTTATTCCACCACCCTCAACTTCCGCTGAAAAGAATTGCAAGTTACTCCTTTTCATTAAGTTATTGTCTTCTCTTCTAGCTATAAAACTCCCATCACTTTTTTTTTTCTTTTGTTGGGATAATTTGTACACCTAATTTAATTTGGTAGATACCTAACATCCACACTTTTGCCTATCAAGCTTTTATGAGTTGTTGCGTGTTTACCAAAATTATGTGTACAAATAATATTATTTTTTTTTTACGCATTTATTTATGTAACTAAAGTAAGTGATTGTATCACAAGCGCAGCAGGTGCTTGTTGCTAAATGTTAAAGTGATTTTGCCACACAGTTTGGCAAATCTCAAAACGTAACCCAGCGAGGTTCATCTTTTCCACAAAGTTGACATGGCCGGAACTTTGCATCAATTAAGCATAAAAATAAAAAGAGTAACAGTTGGAGTTGTGGCTTTATGTTGTGTACACTTCAAACATGAAGTGATTCATTCTTTCTCTGTCAACTTATTTATCAAAATAATCAATTGTTTTTGTTGAAATAATTAATTTTACATATTTGCATAAAATTTTTAATATAATTAGAATCTCAAAACAATTAATCTTCAATTATTTTAGAAAAACTAAACAGATAACTTCGCAAAAAAATATGTTTTTAATTTTTTGAGTTCTATATTAAAAATCAAATTTTTGTTCATTCATTTTTTTAAAGTTGAAACTAACCCACATTATCATTAATTATTACTAGTAGAAGTGAAGTATTTTTGGTCGGGCATGACCTCAGGGTAGGCCAGAGTTGAAGGCCATAAAATGGATTTGAGACCATCGGTTTATATTCTTGGACCATGTACTACTGGAGCATAGGATATGCCTTTTTGTTTAATCGAGACAAATATTGGGCTCGACCAAAACTTAGAAGAGGCATATTGGGGCTGAACTTCTACAATGTCAATGCTTGTCTACTTCAAACTGCCAGTTGTCCCACCCTTCTCCATCCCCCCTAAAAAAAACCTAAACACCGATGAATTGATTTAAAAAGTTTGTTAAGCAAGTTTTTTTAATCAATTTATTAATGATCAAATATAATATTTATCTAAACCTTAATCCCATCAGGATTGAGTCATTTGATTTTTAAAGTTAGCTGATACTCAGTGTTTTACTGTTTTTAGTTATATTTTGTGTTTGTATACCTTTTTGTTCCCAAGATAAATTGGCACGAAATGCATTCAAAACCTTCCAACTCACGGGAACGACGTTGTTCAACCACTGGTTAATTAATTACATTTTTTTCAAAAATAAAACGAAACAACAACTATTCAATTTACTTTCAAATTAATCTAAAATTGACCGAGATTATACTCAATTTGATTAGGTTGTTTGGGTTACGTTTGGTATTGAGATATTTTTATCCCTCCATGCCATAAATTTTGTGTCGTCCAAGCAATTTTAATTTTTTCTTCTTTATTCTAATTTTAATAAGTAAAAAAAAATACTAAAAAAATTTATCCGGTATCTCTGCTTATTTTATTATGTCTCTACTATCAATAATAAAATGCAAATTCAATAAAATTTGTTGATTCCGAAAACTACCCAAAGCCAAAGCCCAAGCCCAAGCCCAAGCCCACAGCTAAGGCCTCACTCTAGGTGGCGTTAGCTTCGCCTCGATATCGTGCACATAAACACATTAACATTAATTAATATTACTATTATTATAAGATAAAATATTTATTTATAACTCAACATAATAATAATATTAAGCTTAAGATTTTCGCGCAATATTGCTTGGAATTTCCCGGGAAAAACTGTGAGAAGAAACCCCAAAGGGTTGGAAATGAGAGGGGTTTCGCTTCCTCCTCTTATGGACCAATCAACTGCTGTTTCTCCACCACCACCACCACCACCACCACCTCCTTCTCCTCCTTCTTCTTCGCCGTCGTGTTCTCGGCACGAGCACGTGAACCGTATGATAAACTCCAACCACTACAACTCCCCTTCCAGAACAATCTGCTCCGATAGGTTCATACCTTGCAGATCCTCTTCCAATTTCTCGCTATTCGACATTTCCCCCAATGAACCTTCCACCCCTTACGCCTCGCTCCTTCGCTCGGCGCTCTTCGGTCCCGATGTTCCCGTCACGCCGGAGAAGACGGCCTCCAATATATTCCGTTACAAGACCGAGACTCGGAACTCGATGCACTCGCTCTCACCGTTCCTCCTCCAAAACGACGTCGTTTCTGGTGGGGTCAGTCATGTCCCGGTTAAGCCTCCCAGGAAGGTTCCCCGGTCGCCGTTTAAGGTCAATTTTAATTTTTAATTTTTATTTTCGTTGAAGAATGTGATTTGGGGTTTTTGGGGGGGGGGGTTGGTGGAGATTGTAATGCTGTGGATTGTGTTGTTGTAGGTTCTGGATGCACCAGCTCTGCAAGACGATTTCTATCTGAATCTCGTGGATTGGTCCTCGCAGAATGTCTTGGCGGTGGGTCTGGGTAACTGTGTTTATTTGTGGAATGCTTGTAGCAGCAGGGTGAGTTGAGTTCTGCATCATTCTAAGTTTGAAGCTTTTTGATTTTTTCATAATTTTATTTGTCAACATGCTCTTTCTGTTTTTTTATTTTTTTGGATATGATTCGATTTGAGAGATGCTCAGCTTCTTTTGTGGGTTATTTGGTGATATGCTTATGTGATCTAGCTGGTTTTCAGTTGGGAAATTGAAAATAGTTTGTTTTTTTGAATCATTTTATGTATGCTACTTGCAGGTAACTAAATTATGTGACTTGGGGATTGATGAGTGTGTTTGTTCGGTTGGTTGGGCGCAGCGTGGTACACTCCTTGCTGTTGGAACTAGCAGTGGTCAAGTCCAGGTAAACAGAATCACATCTCATCAGACTACAGTTACCAATTATCAGTTATTTCCATTTAACCTAGGGCTTCCAAAGGAGTGTCTTTGATGGATATACTTTACAATTTGAGGGCCAAGTTCTTTTACAGAAGTTTTTATGTAACCCTTACCAATGCCCTTAGCAATTAGCAGTGAACGCATAATCAATTTATTATATTTTAATAAAAGATAATACATGAAAAATTGCTGCTAAGAGTATCAGTGACGTCAAAAACGCTCATCTCAGTACAGTCAGCAGTTATCGGTTACTTTTTTAACCTATGGTTTTCAAAGAGTGTCTTAGAGGGATGCTCTTAACAATTTGTGGGCCAAGTTCTTCTACGAAGATTTCTCCAGAATCCTTAGGGTGTGTTTGGTTTTAGTTTTCATTTCTAGAATTTCTTGTTTTCAGGATTTTTTAAGGAAGTAGTGAAAACAGGAAATTATGGAAATGAAAACTAAAACTAATTGCACCCTTAGCTATCCTCCCTTAGCAGTTCTTGGTCATTTTTTAGCCATGTATTATCTAATATTAAAATATAATAAATAAGATAACACATGACAAAATGTTGGCTACCTTTCTAATGGGTTGTGGCGAAGGAATCTCGTCTCACTTCAGTTACCAGTTATGGGTTATTTTTATATTTGAGTATAAGATGGCACACAATGAAATGTTAGCCACTAATTGCTAAGAGTGTCATTTGTGTGAAGGAATCTCCTTTTGATTACTTGATTTGAATTTCCTCTGTTTTTCATGAGGTTTACTTTGCTTCCATGTTATGCTACTCCTATTTTTCTTAAAGAAGCAAAAGTGTGCTTAACGTTTTTTTTACTCCCTTAGGAAGTGTATAGGAATGGCAATAACATTTGATAGCACGTTCCTTAGACAGCCACTATAATCATTAGCATTATAAATGTTCCCAAGGTATTCTGGTAACTACACTATCCCGCATCGAAGAAAGAAGAATGACATAAAGTAAGCAACATCAGTAAATTGTCAATGATATTTATTTTATTTTGATTGATGAAAAATGAATTTTAAGGAATGAATTATGAACTTGCTAGAGAGGATTGAAAACCATGGAAGATAACTTATGAAGGTGATTATCTGCCAGACATTTTGTGGGTGAAAACTAAGCCTGATAAGGGAGTTTCAGGGGGGAAATGAGTATAAAACTGCAAGCAACCATCAGTTTATTTGGGTGGATTATATGGAATGGAATAGAAATGATTTGTTTATCATTAGATAGTATAATATTGAAAATGGTCTGATGATCTTTTCTTTGTTTAGATAGATTACTTCACAAAAACAGAGTTTAGATATAATCTTTTGGGGATTAGTAAGAATCAAAAAGAAATGAATGAGGTTCTATAGAAATCTTTTCGCAATTAAACATTTCTTTTTAACTTCTATTGATGGAGTATGAAATTGGAAATTAGAAAATTTCATTAAACCTATCTGTTTCCTTTCCTTTTATCTAGCATTTGGATTGGAGAATAGGTTAATTAAAAATGGCATGTCATCTTTTACCTTACTGTTCTGTGGTTTCAGTACTTATTTTTTTTATCCATTTATTCATCTATTGCATCCCTGAAACTTCTTGTGGTTTTCTGTATTCCTTCGTGAACATTTATGTTATGAATGTTGCTAACCAGCATGATTTGATCTGTGCCTCTAATTATTGCCAATGTAGCTTTGGGATGCATCTCAATGCAAGGTGATAAGAACTATGGAGGGTCATCGTTTACGAGTTGGGGCCTTGGCTTGGTGTTCACCTCTTTTATCTTCTGGTAGTCGGGACAAAAATATTTATCAACGAGATATACGCACACAGGATGATTTTGTCAGTAAACTGTCAGGGCACAAGTCAGAGGTGATACTTGTTTTTATTTGCTCCACCCTAATCTGATCAAACCAATTGACTACCTGCTCTCCGTGGAATTCAGCATGACTTGCTTCTCTTTTTTTTCCCCCCCTTTTTGTTTCTTCGAAGGTTTGTGGACTGAAGTGGTCTTGTGATAACCGGGAATTAGCATCTGGAGGAAATGACAACAGAGTATGTACTTAGCAATCACAAGCTTCGTCATCTTTCTGAGCTTCCCCACTGAACTATTATTCCTTTGCATCTCATGCAATGGTAAACTAATAATTTCTTTTGTATTCTTGCAGTTGCTTGTTTGGAATCAACACTCAACCCAACCTGTCCTGAAGTACTGTGAGCATACAGCAGCTGTTAAAGCTATCGCGTGGTCTCCACATGTTCATGGACTTCTTGCATCTGGGGGAGGAACTGCAGATCGATGTATTCGTTTTTGGAATACTACCACAAACTTGCACTTAAGCTGTATGGACACTGAAAGTCAGGTAAAAGTAGTACTGAATCATTTTTATAATTTATATATCAAATTCACTTTGGCTTAATTTTTTGTCTAGTACATGGCTGATTATTGGGTTGCATTATGAAAAGATTGAAGTTTTTGACTAGTTGCTAGAAAATCAATGTTGCTTGTTGAAGGGTGATTCTGGTAACTCACTTAATGCATGAAAGGACAACAAATTGCAAGTCAAACCCTATCAATGAAAAGTGAGATGATTAAATCACCACACAAAATTGAAGAACTCCAAATAAAGAAGTTATAGAATGTTAAAAAGGGCAATGGATCACCAACAATGTAAACAGCAACATGCAATCTCTAAAATTCAAAACTGATATGGTTCTCTGTTGGTGGAGTTCTTCATGCATCTTGTTGGGATATAGTAATTAACTTTTCCTTTCATATTTGCTGTATTGTTTGCCTTTCCCCCTTTTTTCTGGAAGGAGAAGTATTGATTCATTTCAGTTGAGTAATCTGGATTTTGCTTACATATTTAAATTTGATGGTAATGACGAAGTGAAACTCGGTCGCGTGATCGACTCGAACGTCACAATGGGTTACTGGGTCAATAGTTGAACCGGATATAATTAAATAAATATATAAAAGTATATTAATACTTAAATAAATACAATGAAAATACACAAAAAAATGAATAACTAGCAATTTAATACATTTTTGGTGTAAAATATATGTTATTAATGTCACACTATAGCATAACAGCTCATCTGGTCTAATGGTAACCAAGATAGCTTCCCATCCAATAGTCATGTGTTCAAGTCCCATGTTGCACTTGAATGGGTTTTTAAACAAATTTTCTTGATGGACTAGCGAAACAGGTCGCAACAGTCGCCATTTGAAGTGGTGCACTGGAAATGCTTATTTGCTTTATCATTGTGTACAAATTGTGCCATTAAGGAAAATAGCATCATTTTAGTGTTCCATTACCATTATCGCATCATAAAATTTATGTAGAACAAACCAAATGTCCTTCCAGTAACATTCATATTCCCCAACAGTTATATTTTTTAATTAAGTTTCTTTTCGTTCTATAAATTGTTTTAGATTTCATGGCATTCACCTTCATGTATTGGGACAAGGATAAAGGGGTTCCTTACCTCTGCCCCTTTTCCCTTTTCTATAACAAACATAATATGTTCAACCTTTACATTTGATAGGTTTGCAATCTTGCCTGGTCTAAAAATGTCAACGAACTGGTAAGCACACATGGTTACTCCCAGAACCAGATAATAGTTTGGAGATACCCTACCATGTCTAAGGTACGCATAATATCTGCTATGATATAACAGACTTATCTTTGTTAAGAAAGCCAGTTAATTGTAACATTTTTTACCATTTCCTTTTGTCCTTGTTATGCAGCTGGCAACTCTTACTGGCCATACTTATAGAGTTCTTTACCTTGCCACCTCGCCAGATGGGCAGGTATTTCAGTTGTCCTTCACCTATTCCTCTTTCTACATGATGAGTAGCTGATTATGAAAAATGTTTTTCTATTTTCTTAAATGTGTAATTTCTCTGGTTGTGATATGACTTCAACCTACTGTTTCAGACTATTGTCACTGGAGCTGGAGATGAAACACTTAGATTTTGGAATGTATTCCCTTCCCCAAAATCACAGGTAATTGTTCATTAATAGATAGAGAAAAATGCTTCTCTTATTTACTCGATTGAAGTTTGAAGATTTCAGTTTCATTCATGACTGGTAGTTGGTATTGTGTCCCTGTCATTGTTCATTGTTCCCTTAGGCAAGGTTTGGTAAGCGTCTCTGGATTGAAAATACAGAGACAATGGAAACAGAAACATGTTTGGAGATTGAGACAAAGACATAAAATTTAAAATTGTCTTTTGTCTTTGTCTTAAGATAATTTTTTAAACTAATTTTTATACATTTAAAAAGGAAAAATACAGAAGAAATGTCTAGGACGCAAGGGATGCGTCTCTGCCGTACCTCTAAAATGGAGGGACGCAAGGGACGCATCTCTGCTGTCCCAGCGTCTTCGTATATTCTATCCTAGGACGCTTACCAAATGCTGCCTTATGTAGCTTTTGTTTATTGAGACAAGACGGAAATACTAAGACATAGGGACAAAAATCTTATTTGTTTATTAAGACAGACAAAATTTTGCGTCTCAGAAAATTTATATATTTTTTATACCTCCATTTCGCTGGGACACGGAGAAGACACGGGGGCATAACCTTTCATAGTAGGATAATGTGTTTTTTTCTATTAAATTAATGCAATAATAGTATTTTAAGTCATTTAGAGTGTATTTTCTATCTTGTCTCTATTAAATCAAACAAGATATAGATACGAATAAGTGTGTCTTGTACATTGTCACCAAACAGAAACCAAAATTGACTTGTATGTTTTTGTCTTTACATCTCTGTCCCCATGTCTCTGTATTTCAATTTTGTCTCAGCAACCAAACGCAATCTTAAATGTCGAGATACATGAAAGGAACCATAAGAGCTGCAAGCAGCAGCATCATTTGCTTTTCTTCTTTATTTTTTATTACTATTATTGTTGTTATTATTATTTCTTTTTGTGTTAGGATTTTAAATTGCTCTGCATTCTTAGTGGAAATGGCTAATGAAACATCCATTAATCTCATGTTTGATGCTAGTGTCGTGAAATGGATTATGCAAAGATATAGTATATCTAGAAGTGACACTGATATTCTGACTCATTTCATTGTTTGTATGTTCGACATTGATATATGTCTGTGGCCATTGATGCAGAATACTGAGAGTGAAATTGGATCATCGTTTCTTGGAAGAACAATTATTAGGTGACTCCACTTTGCATGTCTGACTCAGTTTCAAACTATGGGTTACTGTGCCGAAAGAAATTTCGCAACAGACGGAACACCACGCTTTCAATTAAAAGACATCATCGCCGTGGTCTTATTTATCAATTAGGGGAGCTTTCAAGTTGCAATGTGACTGCCAGTGGGGGTAAATCCATGCCATTCATGCCAAGTCTCAAGTCATTTTGAGAGAAAAAGCTATATTGTTAAGCATCTTTAGATTTATTTCTACCACGTTAAGGGAGTTGTAGCCAATTCTGTTTTTCTCTCTCCCCTCTCCCCCCCCCCCCATCCTTTTTTTTGTCTTCCACGGTTCTTGCATCCCTCGTGCGTTGCACTTATCTTTTTACATGTAATGGAACTGGTGTTGTATATAAATATTCTTTCTTGGGGTGGTGTTAGCTTGTTAATAATGAGGATAAGTCTGGTGTCCCTTAAAAACATGGCTGAAATTGATAGATTCAATATGAAAAACCCACGTGAATTATGACAAACTAAAGGTGGGTTTGGTTTTAATTTTTATTTTTAATTTGTATATTCAGATTTTTTTATTTTTTGAATTTTGCTAAAGAATTAGTGAAAATTAGAAATAAAATAAGAAATTGAATTTTATAGCGTTCACTATTTTTTTTTCACAATTTTAAAAACAGAAAATTCTAAAAATGGAAATTGAAATTTAATACCCCCTGACAATGTAAACGACGAGATGAACCAACTTTCTTGTCCGTAATAATACTCAAAAATCCAATTCAAGAATATTTCACCTTCAGTTTTAACTCTTAATTAAACACACCCTTAGTTTTAATTTTTGTTGTTTAATTAATTAGATTGAAAATGTTATCCCGCAACCTCTTAAGCTTATGAAGAGTGGAAATGGTACTGGAATTGACAGAATAGAACACTGTTATAGCTATTGTAATAAAGATAGCAGTTATGGTAGTTATTAGTATTGTAACCTTAGAATTGTTAGTTGCTATTTTTCTGAGCAAAAATTGTTTACATGTACACCCAAAAATCATACACTCATACATACACCACTTTTTTATACGGTTTTATATGTAATTAATGATAATTATACTTATAGCGTATAATTATACACAACGCGCACGCCTCAATCCTGAACTCCTTCTCTTCATCGTTTTCACTCATCGTTTTCAACCTCTCATCCTTGTTCTGTTATGCTTGTCATCGTCGTCGTTATCGTCATCGACATCCTCTGTCATTCTCTTATCCTCTCATCCTCTCATCATCATCCTTTCTTTGACTATCATCTCATCATCGTCATTCAATTTTCTATTACGTTTATCATCATCATCATCATAGTTTTCATGATTTTTTTCTTTGATTTCCATGGAAAATTTGGTTCTTTGACGTCTCTGTGAAATTCTAATGTACTGAAATTTCATATGTTCTAATGCTCATTCATTACTAACATACATATGACAGAAAATTAAATGTGCAAACTTTAAATGGACATAAGAGCAAACATTAAATGAGCGTATGTGCAAACATTATCTACAGGTCATAGGTTTTATCTTTGTTGAGGAAGAGGATATGCATTTTGGCATATTCTCAATCTTTCAACAATTAATGCATAAATATTATAAATATTTTGACACAATTTTTTACATATTGCCATGAATAAACATTAGATGGTGTGATATAAGCATTATGTGTTTGTCACAAATGGACATATGTGCAAACATTAAATGGGGTTATGTGCAAACATTATCCACAGATCACAGGTTTTGTCTTTGTTGAGGAAGAAGATGTGCATGTTGGCATATTTTCAACCTTTCAACAATTAATGCATAAATATTATAAATATTTTGACACAATTTTTTACTTATTGTCATGAATAAACATTAGATAGTGTGATATAAGCATTATGTGTTGATCACATGCATAAAAATGGAGAATTTGATGAATTATAGAATTATGCAAACTTTAAATGGGCATATGTGCAAACATTAAATGGACGTATGTGCAAACATTATCAACAGATAACCGGTTTTATCTTTGTTGAGGAATAAGATATGCATTTTGGCATATTCTTAAGCTTTCAACAATTAATGCATTAATATTATAAACATTTTGACACAATTTTTTACATATTGTCATGAATAAACATCAGATGGTGTGATATAAGCATTATGTGTTTGTCACAAATGGACATATGTGCAAACATTAAATGGGGTTATGTGCAAACATTATCCACAGATCACAGGTTTTGTCTTTGTTGAGGAAGAAGATGTGCATGTTGGCATATTTTCAACCTTTTAACAATTAATGCATAAATATTATAAATATTTTGACACAATTTTTTACATATTCCCATGAATAAACATTAGAGGGTGTGATATAAGCATTATGCGTTTGTCACATGCATAAAAATGCAGAATTTGATATATTGTAGAATTGTGCAAACTTTAAATGGCCATATGTGAAAACATTAAATGGACGTATGTGCAAACATTATCCATATGTCACAGGTTTTATCTTTGTTGAGGAGGAGGGTATGCATTTTGGCATATTCTCAACCTTTCAACAATTAATGCATAAATATTATAAATATTTTGACACAATTTTTTACATATTACCATGAATAAACATTAGATGTTGTAATATAAGCATTATGTGTTTGCCACAAATGCATAAAAATGCAGAATTTGATGTATTGTAGAATTGTGCAAACTTTAAATGAACATATGTGCAAACATTAAATGGGCTTATGTGCAAACATTATTCACAGGTCACAGATTTTGTTTATATCACTGTGATTTTTACTCAAATAAAAATAAATCTTGACTTTAAAATTAACAAACACAGGTCATGTATATCTTGTTCTTTTCCTTCCTCCCGTCAATTATGCTTTGGTTTTTTTTTTTAACTTCTTTCTTTCTTATTTAAAAGATGATAACAAGCAGCAACATCTTCAATCACTCTCTCTAACAAATCCCAGATCTTGCACATGAGATTGAAGAGAACGACGAGATCGAAGAGAACGAAGAGAGTGAAGAGAGCGGAGAGCAATGAACAGTGGAATTTTTTGAGAAAGATAATGAAGATAAGGAACGTTGTGTTGGTGAGAGTGGGAGAAATAGTGGATGAAGCGGTTATTTTAGGGGATCAATGTATTCTAATACGGGTGTATATATAGTGTATGCGATATGGGTGTACGTGTAACATACCTGGTTAGTTGCCTCAGATTCTTTGAATGTGAAAAGAGGAAGTAGTGGAGGAATTTGTGAAGAAATCATGAGTTGGTTGTAATCATTGGCGGGATAGGATTTTAGAAACTTTTCTGTTAGAATCTTTTTCTATATGTAAAGGTCATCATTGGATGAAATGACACAACAATTCATGATCATTCTCATCTATTTCTCTTATCTATCTCACTACTCCTCATAAAAACTCTTGGATAAGTTACATTTCAAATTATCTTGAGCTTGTGAAGAAAACTCTCGGTTGCATTCCCTGAGTTTTCCTTATATTCATCTATAATTGATAACAGTTGGTAACTTGGTATCCGAAGCTCTCTTTCCTCGACCATGGACCTCACCAAGAAGCTCGAAGATGCCACCGCAACGATGTAGTTGCAGAACGTGTCCCAGTTCCAAGCACTCACTGATGCCATGTGCGAACTACAATAGAATCTCCATAACATAGAAGGGGATACTGGCCGACAGGCGTCCACAGATCCTCCTCTGCCACCATACTCTAACACTGGGCAGTCCCTGTATGCTACCTGAATCTCCAAGGTCGAATTTCCCAAAGTTCGACGGCTCCAAGTTGAAGGATTGGCTTTACAAGTGCAATCAATTTTTTGCCCTGGACAACACGCCTCCTGAGTCCAAGGTAAGACTAGCATCCATCCACCTTCATGGACATGCCTTACAATGACAACTTAATTACCTTCGTAGCAGATTCCACATTTACCCTGACTGGCCACAATACATCTCTGATATCCCTACTTGTTTTGGTGTGATTTTTTGTGACCTACTAGTTGAACTGATTTCTATCAAATAGAAAGGAAAAGTCTAGGATTATGTTGATGCTTTTGAACTATCCTTAACCCAAGTGAATCTCCCTCCAGAGCACATGTTGAGCATTTTCATGGCAGGCCTAGAAAAATCCACCCAAATGCAGTTTCCTATGTTTCAACCCACCACCCTGGCCCAAGCTATTAACCTTGCACGGCTTCATGAAGCTTCCTAAGCACATAAACCACCCTCTTACCCCACATACAAGCCAGTAAACCACAAACAACCCTTCCCACACAACCCACCATTACCCTCAAATGTCACCTTCCCAGGTCCTAAAAATACCACCAAACCCATCCTTGATAAGCCACCAAGAGTATACTCTGCTGTTGTAATGGCAGCAAGGAGGGCAACAGGGCAGTGCATGTTCTGTGATGAACCATTTACCCCTAGCCACCATCTTAAACATAAGCGGGCTCAGCTATTTACCATAGAAGGTGATGAGGAGTTCAAGACAACCTTTAGAACTCATTCAAGGCATTTTGAATATTTGGTAATGCCTTTTGGGCTAACAAATACCCCAGCCTCTTTCCAATCTCTTATGAACTCAATCTTCCATGAGTACCTAAGGAAGTTTGTCATTGTGTTTTTTGATGTCGTCCTGGTTTATAGCGGATCTCTAAGGGATCATGTCACTCATTTGGAGTTGGTGTTTAATCTGCTACAACAACACAATCTCTCATTAAAGCAAAGCAAATGCAAGTTTGCAGCCACCCAAGTTGAATATTTGGGCCACATTATATCCAAGGAGGGAGTGGCTACTGATCCAGCAAAGCTACAGGCAGTATCTGACTGGCCTTTGCCAACAACCTTAAAGCAATTAAGAGGCTTCTTGGGCTTAGCAAGCTACTATAGGAGATTTGGCAAAGGCTTCGGACAAATGGCAAAGCCCTTGACAGAATTGTTAAAGAAAGATGCATTTCTGTGGAGTGAGGCTGCAACAACAACAACATTCAATTGTCTTAAACATGCATTAATCATAGCTCCTATTTTGGCTATGCCAAATATGTCCAAACCATTTGTGAGAGAGACAGATGCTTCAGGAGAGGGCATAGGAGTAGTTCTGATGCAAGACCATCATCCTATAGCCTACATCAGCAAGGCACTAGGTCCTAAACACCAAGCACTGCCTATGTATGAAAGAGAGTTGTTGGCAGTAGTACATGCCATACAGAAGTGGGGAAGTTACCTCAATTCCAAGCATTTCATCATAAGAACAGATCAAAAAAGTCTCAAATTTGTCTAGGAGCAGAGGTTAAACACACCTTTCCAACAAGTGTGGATGGCTAAGCTAATGGGGTTTGAGTTTGAAATACAATATAAGGAAGGGAAGTTCAATGTGGCTGCAGATGCATTATCCAGCAGAACAAATTCAGAATTATTGGTTGTCATGCTTTCCAATGTGCATATTGACTTCCTTGAGCAGATTAAATCTTTATGGGAGAAAGACAACCCAATAGTTAAATTAATTTCTGCCCTGAAGGACAACCCTTATTCCAAGGGAAAGTTCACATGGGTAAATGGAGAGCAAAGGAGGAAAGACAAGCTGGTCATTGACAGCGACAGTGAGCTTAAGAAAAGAAAAAAGTACTCCATTGGCTGTATAACATTGCCGCAGGAGTGCCTTCAGGGAGAGATGGCACTGCAGCCAAGGTAAAATCCCTATTCTATTGGAAGGGAATGTTGAAAGACATCAGCAGCTATGTAAGGAATTGCTCCACATGCCAAACGTACAAACATGATTTATTTGCCTCTCCTGGACTACTATAGCCTCTTCCAATTCCTGAAAGAATCTGGGAAGACATTAGCATGGATTTTATAGAAGGCCTTCCTCTTTCTAATGGGAAGCAAGTTATTTTTGTTGTGGTGGATAGTCTAAGCAAGGCAAGCCATTTCCTTGCCATTTCCCATCCCTACATAGTAGAAGATGTGGCAAGCTTATTCCTACAAAATATCTTCAAAATACATGGCCTCCCTAGCACTATAGTTTCAGACAGAGATGCTGTGTTCCTAAGCAATTTCTGGGGAGAGCTTTTCAGGCTCCTAGGGGTAGCATCGCACAAATCTTCAGCATACCATCCACAAACAGATGGTCAAACTGAAGTGGTGAATAAATGCCTTGAAACCTATTTGAGGTGTATGTGCTCAGACAAGCAACATTCTTGGGTTAAGTGGCTACCTCTGGCCGAATGGTGGTACAATACCAACCATCACACAACAACCAATTGTTTTCCTTATGAAATCATGTATGGACAACCTCCACCGATTCACTTAACTTACCTTCTAGGAGAGTCGTGAATCAAAGAGGTAGACAAGACACTCAGCAAGAGGGAAAGTGTTAGAACTGGTACTAATGGGAATAAAATACTGAAATATCTTCTGTGATTTAATATAAAAACTGAACTCCAGAGGGGAATTCAGGTTACAGCACCTTGCAGGAAACAAAATAACAGGTAACACATGTACTCAAAAGTCACGTTCTGGGATTAAGGTTCCCTTGGCCCTCCTTTCCTTTAGATTCTGGTTCGATGCTTCTTTTGTGCCTACTGTTCTGTACATATACTCCACTCTAGCAAAGAATCAAGGGCTATGCTTGATTTCCCCCTGGAATTCCTTAATTCCTATTTATTCTCTAACAGATTTATTTCCCCCCTTATTCCTCCTATCCCGATTTATTCTCCTATTTATTTTCTACTGATTTATTCTTCCCCCTTATTACTCCAATTCTGATCTGCTGTTTAATCAGCCCATATTATTCCATTATTGCTCTTTCCTTTTTTATATTTTCTGGAATAATGAAAAGGAAAAGGAATTATTTTCCTTCCTTTTTTTATTATCAATCTCAGCTTTAGTTGGGTATGTAATAGAAAGCATGCTAGTTCTTCCGAAATTCCATCTTCAGAGGGCTCATAACAGAATGGTCCAGGCAACCAACAAGAACAAGAGTGATAGAATCTTTGCTGTTGGAAACTTTGTGTATCTGAAGTTTCAACCATACAAGCAGAATTCCCTCCATCATAGGAATGTGCACAAGTTGTCTCCCAAGTACCATGAACCTTATCAAGTAGTAGATTGCATTGGCAAGGCTGCATACCAGCTCAATCTACCATCAGATTCATTGATTCCCAATGTTTTCCATCTGTTTCAACTCAAGAGGTGATACAATGTCCCTGCAACCAAGTTCACGCCAGCACCTCTCTCTATCCTAAGGCTTGAGACACTAGGGAACCAGGGCAATCTTGGACAGGAAGATGGTACAAAGAAAAGGAAAAGTTGCAGCCAAGGTCTTGGTTAAATGGAAGCTCCTACCAGAATCAGCAACAATCAGGGAGTTCTATGACACCTTGGTACACAATTTCCCACATTTTCATCCTTGAGGACAAGGATGTGATGAAGAGGAGGGTATTGTTATAGCTATTCTAATAAAGATAGCAGTTACAGTAGTTATGGTAGTTAACAGTACTATAGCCTTAGAATTGTTAGTTGCTATTTTTCTGATTTGTTAGTTGCCTCAGATTCCTTGAGCGTGAAAAGGGGAAGTAGTGGAGGAATTTGTTAAAAAATCATGAGTTGGCTGTAATCATTGGTGGGGTAGGATTCTAAAAACTTGCTGTTAGAATCTTTTTCTATATGTATAGATCACCATTGGATGAAATCCCAACAATTCATGATCATTCTCATCTATCTCTCTTATCTCTCTCACTACTCCTCACAAAAACTCTCGGATAAATTCAATTCAAATTATCCTGAGCTTATGAAGAAAACTCTTGGTTGCATTCCCTGAGTTTTCCTTATATTCATCTATAATCGACAAACCTGACTTATAAAAATATGAAGCATGATTAAAATGAGAAACGGTCCAACTTGTCGGTGAAAGTGATCCAAACACCACGTGGAGAGTTTTAGACCCAATGGACCACACAACTGTTTCTGAATTTTGTTGTTATTGTTGGTTAACTGTAATGTGTTTTTCGTGTCTATACTTTCTGCTGATCACCCAATCCCTCCCAAATATCCCCTCTCCTCTATCCAAAAAAATAAAAATAAAAATTAAATCATGTGTACTGCATGTCGTCTTAGAATCTTAATTAAAATTGATTATTTTATATCAATTTTATCTTTATTTCTTATTATTGAATCAGCTGAGTTACTTTTAATTTTAATAAGTTAAAAGATAATTTAGTCTTTTAGTGTTGTTTTCTTAAAAGCTAAAATTATTTATTGAAAAAACACTAACGAGATTGGAAGGAATATCAGAATTTTGTGCAGAGTAGGTTGGATTGAGCAGACAATTGTTCTGTTCTGGGCTATTTTGCTTCTGCTGAAATTTAATTTCCTAAGAACAGAACAAACCGAATGAAACGAACAAGAAGAACATTGGAAGTCAAGTAGAATCAGCTCTAGAACCATGAGCCCAATAACACAAAAGAGCCAGATTGTAATCTGTTTCTGGTTCTCTGACCATTATCAACAGAATTAACAAAAGAAAAATCTAAACCGGCTTGACAGTATATGCCCATATCCCTAACCGACGCACCGTGTTAGTTGGATAAGGTGACCAACAACCTTGCATCATATCAAATGCTATCTGGCAGCACTGCAATTTGCTACAGGAAGGAAGAAAAAATTTAGTTTTTATTTATTTATTTAACGTTTTTATACAATATTCTAACAACTTGAATATTTAATTGCTTTGTTCCTAACATTCAAATTCACGTAAGAAAACTAAATATTATTTATATTAAATATTCTTGTTCAGTAATTTGGTTACACCGGCTTAATTGCAGACACTCTGGTAACCAACCTGAAAATTATATTTATTCTTGGAGTAAAACCTGTCCTAAATAAAATAAAGTTTAATTTCTATCCACTATCATGTAGAAATGTTTACAACGTCATCCATAAGATCTATTAATTTATATGACTTCAGAAAAATTGAGAGATAAAATCAATCATTTATGTTAATGTGATAATATTTGATTGGTTGACAATGTAAAAACACTTTACATTGTCAGTTAATAGAAATTAAAAAATGTGTTACAACATTAATTTTTTAAAGACTATTGTCACTACATTCATCATTTTAAATTACTAAATTGATGACTAAAAGAATTAATTAGTTGTCTAATTATTTTGTATTTTTGAGGGATTTATCTTTAGAAGAAGAATATCCTTTTAAATGACTAAAATGCTGAACAAAAGGATTAGCTGTCTAACTGTTTTGCATTTTCGAGAAATTTATCTTTAGAAGACTAGGTTGCGTGCATGTGTGTATCTCTCCGAAGACAAAAACAAAAGAAATATTCTTGGATTAACTTGGGTATAAATTTACCCACAAAATGTGATATGTCCATGTTTATATTAAATATATCTTTAATAATATTATGAGTCTTACCAATTTTTTATGTGTGCGCCTAAGAAAAAAATTCTTAAACACGTACTTATATAATATCTCAAAATATAATTTTAAAATTTTTTTCCGCTCAATTCTTATATCGTATATTTTCAAGGTCGAGTACTTTAACACCTCACCCAAAGGAACTTAGAAAACCATCAAATAACCCAACTGTGAAAGATTTAGGCACAGGAGTATGTACATGTAACACGATAAATTGGATAATTGATAATAACAAACTTACGTCTGATCAAATTCAGTACAAACGCAGTTCAGTTCCTATATCATTCATACTACCTAGATATTTTAAATGGAGAACCTAACTTTTTTTTAATAAATAAAAAATTAAAAAATAGTACAAGCATAAAAGTTTCCTTTGTACATTCCAAGTGGCATTTAATTTTTCATTTCCCCTAATGACGACGTGTGTATGGAAATGCAGGCGTATAATTAAGCCAGCATCCCCGTCACTAATGATTTGAGGCTCTTTAATTTTTGTATTACAAGTTGCTCTGTTGTTGGGCCCCAATTCCTCCATCATAAGGGGGTTCATAGTGATCATTGGGAACCTCTTGAGACCACAGGATTGAGTTCAACGCAAGGGGTGGAAAGCAACACTCACACTCTTGTTTGCACGGCTGTGGCAACAATATTGCTTGATTCTCCTCCTTAGTTGCGTCCTCCTCCTCCTCTTCTTCTTGGGACCCACTTGATGGGGCCGACGCCTCCTTCAGTGGGCCCCAACACTCCACCTTGTTGAATTCAGGAATATTCGAGTGGAAGTGAACCCAAACCAATGCGTCTTGAAGTTCCGGGTAGTTGTTGAATAAGTTGCCATCCCCGTGGACGAACGCCTTCAACACCTTTTTAACACACGCAACAACCATCCTAACCGTTCAATTTCTTTTTTTGTTTCTACACTGAGGGGTAAGAGAACAGGACAATTGAGAAATTCTTCAACTGGGAAGTCCATGGACACATATTTAACATATTATATTTAAGTATGCTCGTGATAAAGGTGGGTTATATTTAAGCATGATATATATATATATATATATTTACATGTATAAATAATTTCTCCTTTATAATGAACGTGTGCGTGCAAATATGAGAGAATAAATTTTTGCTCAACCAAAAAAGTTTTTTTAAACAATTTCAAACAATTTTGGAATAATTACGCTCACAAGGTGTGAACACAATAATGTAATGGATTCACAGAAGTCGCGAATGTGATTTTCTTAAAGTAGATGATTCTCATCCTATCATAATTTTTTTTAACGGCGGTTGATGCTTGCTTACCACAGGGAGCTCCTTGTAGAAGATGAAGTATCTGAGCCTGGCGCATATATCTAGCAGAAAGTGACCGCCACTGATGTGGCAGTGAACGTGCAGGGACATCTTTCCCTTCACCTTCTTCCACTGCGCCACCACTTCATCCCTATACAATTTGTTGTACCACCCTTGCAACTGCAATTCAATTACCACGCTTTATGATCAGTTATCACTAGAACCAAATTCTGGCCACCTCAATAACTAACAAATTCATGCACATAACAAAGAAGGGGTAAAATCTCATTAAAATATTGAACAGTTGTTGACATATAATGAAGTTGTAAAAATTAGTTTTTAATATGTAAAAGAATTTAATTTTTATCGGACAAGATTTGATTAGTTATACATATGGCAAAAGAAATGATCTCATTCTCAATCACACAAGAATATGAGGGGCCCTGTATTCCCCCTTTTTTTTCCCTTCATAATTAATAATATGATTTCAAATTAATCGGAAGACGAAATTGCAACAATATAATCCATGATTTGAGATGAAAAATACATACCTGGGAATTATTTATGGTCTGAGAGATTGCGAGGGTGAGCTTAGCGGTTATATCACTGTGGGTTAAGGTATAAGTCCTAGGAAGGTTCCCAGGGTGTTTATTTTCGTCCACTCCTCCTAAGAACAAAACCTTCAGCTTTGATGCCTCAAATATTGCTGGACCAAACAACCTTGCAACCTGATCCAACCCAACCCCTTAAATAAATAATTCACGCTAAACCCTAACAATTTCTAAATTTCAAGAAATTAAAACAGTGAAAAACACTTACAGGTACAATTGACTGGTTCTTCTTTCTGATCCTCCCTCTGCGAGAGAAAATAGAGATCTGATGCGGAGAAATTGAAGGCTTATTAAGCTTGGAAGGGAGAACAGGAGCAATAGTAGTCGTTAGAGTACCCATCTCCCAATATTGTGGTACGGACTCCAACCGAAGAAGTTTCTTTTGTTTCTTCGAAGATGAAACAGTAGATAGCTATTTAATATTAGGACCCTAATAGTAATGTTGGGCTTTGCTTGAGAATCTTATTGCTTCTTCAGCTTTTGCTTTTTCTTGTCACAATAACTTTGAGGGCGTTGAAAATTTGAAAAAATGGCAGACAAGTGTTCAGAGGCGTGTAGTAAGTAACATGTGAGAGAGTTTAGGCCAAAGATTGCGGTTGCTTTAAGTCGTAGGATTTGGCGCATTGATAGGTATGGTTTTGGATTGTTTCTGGGTTGCAATGGTGTCTCCGCCACAAACTATACACGTTTCGTTGGCTTCAGCTACCCACGTGGTCCTGTTGCTTCACTTCCTCTCCAATTGAATGGTGCCATATCTTTTTCTTATTCTCTGGCTATGCCAGAAAAAAAGGGCATGTAAATCCATCCTATTATAGTAAAGGATTTAGCCGACAAATCCTTTTTTTTTTTCTTTTTTATTTCTTTTCTTTCGATTGATATCCAAATTCAATTATTATTGAGATTTTTTCCCGTGTTTTTGTCTCGAATTAAGTATAAAAAATTTAAAATTAATAAATCAAACTTAACACTCAAGAGATTGATTATTATTATTATTAGTGAGATTAATTGATTTAATTTAGGAGGTGTTTGATATTTTGCTTTCAAAATTATTACGTAATCTATATTCTTTTTAAAAATATTACCACTTATTAATTTGATGGTAATGTTACATTATTGTGTTTGGCACGCTTTATTTGATATATAAAAAAGATTACGAGATAATATACATTACTTATTATTATTATTATTATTACTATTATTATTATTATTTTATTTTTATAATAATAATTATTATTATATTTATTTTTTATTATTACTGTCTTTATTTTTATTATAATAATAATAATTTTTATTTTATAACTATTATTATTATTATTATGTAAGATTACTTGGAGGTGATAAGGTAGATAATTCAAATTATCAGCAATCATGTCACATCAAACAAGTCAATATAAATTATCAGATAATTTAAAAGTTAAATTACTGATAATTTAAATATATTATCTTATATCAAACACTACCTTCATGTATTGTGATTTTTATTTTGGACTTAGGTATTTTACTTTCTAAAATCAAATAACCTTTAAGAAAGAGAAGAGTTGACTTATATTTTGACTAATTTTGCGTTGATAGGATTTAACTGGCATTTTTTAATTGTTAAGGAAATAAGAAATAAAAATAATTATTGAATTTTGTTTAGATAAGCGAGTCCAAACAAAGCTTGATCCACTTCCTCAATTATGCTTTGTATTTTTTTGTTTTTTCGAAACTAATTATGCTTTGGTTTATCCCAATGGCCTAATGGTTTTGGGTTGGGCTCTGTCTCGAAGTAGTAAGCCCAAATGGCCCATTCCGTTGCAGTGGAAACTAATTATGCTCTTTTTTTACACCTTTTTCGTACCCAAAAATGTTGCCAAGAATAAAATACAAGAAAGGAAGAAGAAAAAGTCCCAAAAAAGTATAACTTCTTGTACTTTACGTTAATTTTAATCTGTCACCATACAAATTGAAAATAGATTTGAATTAACTTCTTTTACTCAATAATATATAATATATGAAAATGCTTGCCATGAAAAAAAGAGTTGAATTGATATGCAATGACAGTTTAAAACATTCAATCAAATTTTAGCACATAAGTAAAAATATTTAAATTTTTTTAATCATTAATTCAAAAATTATGCATGTGAAAATATTTGATTATATGATAGTGCAGATAAATTATAACAGTAGTGCATAACAATAAAACTAATAAAAAAGGATACAATTATTTTGTCAAAATTTCTTTTCTCAACTCTCTTTAGTTATTTGATTTTTTAAATGACACATATTTTCGGTAAGAATTTAATATTTGTTTTGGTTATAATTTATAAAAAGAAAAACACTTTTTTTCTGGTGAATTTAAAATTTAACACATATCTTTTGAATTTAATTTCTCAAATCATTAAAGTTTTTCTTTATTAAAATATGAATATATGAAACAAAGGCTCATGTGATTTTAGAAACTGAATCCAAAAGATAATGAGGGTTGATTTTATCCATTATTACTCACAATTATTTATTTAACCATTTTCATGACAAAAATAAAACAAGTAACCGCAACATTTTATATAATTATCTAATTACAAGTTGTATGAAAAAATTTGAAACATTGAAATAAACTCATTCACTTTTACTTACATGATAATATGTAATTAGATGATAGTATATATATATTTTTAATATATTGTGAGTCCAAAGAAATTAATTTTATAAAAAAAAAATTACCGAATGAAATGTAAGAAAAACTTGAAACAAGTGAGGAGGACACACTAAATTGGAACGGTTGAACAAAAAATAAAATTAAGAGATTAGAGGAAGGAAGGAAAGAATTAAAAATGGAAATAAACAAAGGAATTAATCTCAATCTCAATTAATAAAAATGGAAATAAACAAAGGAATTAATCTCAATCTCAATTAATAAATACATATACCTTTGACATTCACGTCCATGGAGAGAGAGAGGTCAAGAGCTTTTATTACTCTCTCTACGCACTCCATCGTCATCTTTACACCTCTTTTTCCTTTTCCCAATTGGCCCGCTCGTCTCTCCTCCCACTCCTCACTCATTTTCCTTTCCTCCCAAAAAAATCAAAAACCAATTCCTTATTTCTCAAATTCCTCTCCACAACGCGCTCCATCGCCACCTTACACGCTTCGCAACTCAGAGAACGCAAATGGCGTCGTCTTCCCCTATTCCCACCGAACAACCCACCGATCACCCCAATGATCACCGTCCCGAACCCGGACCGCAAGAACAACAGCAGCAGCTGCAGCCGCAGTCTGTGAAGGAGTGCATCCACAAGACGAAGACGATCCAGTTTCTCGGACGCACCACGCCAATCGTCCTTCAGAATGACAATGGCCCCTGCCCTCTCCTCGCCATCTGTCAGTGCTTTTAGGGTTTCATTTCTCTGTTTCGTAACTCATGCTTGATTGTTAAGAAATTTAATTCGTCGCGTGCATCTTGCCTTAGTTAGGGATTCTGTTAATTGTCTCGTTTGATTGCCTTTGTGTTATTCGATTTATCTGGATATGCACTCGTGATGATTGTACAAGGCATAGAGATAGAGCGTTCTGTTGCATTATTTTTCCAATTACTAATTGATTTACCAACCGGTCTGAAGCTTTCTTATGTTAGGTTACTCATGCACCAACCTCTAGCTTTTATGCTTGGTAATGGTTGTCCTTTTGTTTGGCTTATGATAAGTGGAAGTAATTCATTTGGTTTGGAGCTTATATTTTTGCTATGCTGGAATGCCTGTCATTGAAATAATATGACACATGGTGCTGCGAAACAGAATCTGACTTTGAAATTCCGAATATTTTGGGGATGGTGTTGCAGAATAAAACTTGTTAGAATCCTCATACGATTTTCTTTCAGATGGATTGCTAGTCAAGATGTCATTAATCCAACCGTGTTGTCTGTGTTTGTGTAAGCTGTTAGAAACATGATAAAAGTCATTTTTGTCCCTTCATCTAATGGCTTAAGCGATTTGTAGAGTTGGTTCATGACATCTTCTCCCTTAGGTCTTGGCCTTCACATTTTATCTTTGGTTATAGTGAGTGCTTTCACTCTTCCACCAAGTTATCTGTGCCCCTTTTTTGTTCAACGTTTCCCATCCCTGATTCTTTGGTACATTACCTTTAATTGAATCTCCTGGTTTATTTGGCGGAATGCTGTCTGTTTGTTTGTTTACTTTTATAATCCCATCCTCTCTTCTTTTTACCATTCATTTATTACTTCATTATCGTTTTCTGCTCTTATTTTCGACATGCGTCTGAAAATGTCTAACATCTTATATATTACAGCAAACATCATGGTATCTTTTTCAAATTTTTTCATAAGCTTCGAGTAAAGAAATATTACTTGGGCACGCAACTCTACTTGTCTGTAATTTTATTATTGAAAAAATGCTAGTTTTGCAAGGTTTCTAGGTTGTGGTCCACAACCACATTTCGGTCGCAATATTGTTGTTGCGATGGTCTCGACAACCACATTGCAACAGCAAATGCGGCCACATCGCGACAACAAATGCCCTAATCAACCACATTTTTTGGGGATTTTTCGGAGTCACAGTTATCGCAACACAACTGCATCCATGACAGCAGCCTCAAATTAAAACTATGCATGATACATTACAATCTTCAAAGCTATTGACATTTTGAATCTTTGGTACATGATGCCATAATTTCTTGCTCTGCCCATGTATCTTAATGGAACTTCCGTTTTTCCTTTTCAACTTGCCCGCTCCCCATAATAGCTGCACAAATCATCCACCAAAATTTATCTTGGGCAGGTTGTGGAAACTCATGTATTACCATGAGTGAAATAGAAAAATAAAAAATAAGAGGTCTAAAAGTCATATGCTTGATGTAAGATTTAATGAACGTATATATTCTCCTGTGATTTCTCTGTCCAGTTACTATCTCCTTTTCATTTCTAACCTGGTGCTTCTCATAACATCAGTGTGCAAAAGTGGAAGACAATTCTCTTTATGTTACTTTTATGTTTTCCTTTTGGTCTGCAGTTTCTCCAGTTCCTATTTTTCTTTATACATTTTTTCCCTTTTTGTACCTCCTGGAAAGTGTAAGATCTGCAATAAGCTGATGCTCTCTTAGATGATAATTCAAAACACACAATTGAACCATTTGTGTGCTCAAATGTCATGCTTAACGTTTTCCTCTTTAGAGGGGTTACTTGCTGTATTTATGTGATGTTTCTTGTTTTTTTAGCATCACACTTATTGCTTGTTGTTTATATACTGCGTTGCTGCAGGTAACATTCTTTTGCTAAGAAACAACTTAAATTTGAGTCCAGATATTGCTGAAGTCTCACAGGAGAAATTGCTGTCATTGGTTGCTGAGCGATTAATTGATTCCAATAGTAATGTGAATGTAAGAGTTGTGTGTGTGTGTGTGTGTTTATTTGACAACCTTTTGTTGGTAGCATTCACTCTTTTCTAATGTAAACTGATTTGACAAATTTTTTCTTATGGTCTTGTAGAACAAAGATGCCGGCTATGTTGAAAATCAACAACAGAACATTGCTGATGCAATTGATTTGCTCCCTAGGCTTGCTACGGGCATTGATGTGAATATAAAATTTAGGAGGTTAGTTCTGCATCTATCTTTGGCAGTTATGTGCATCCATAGTCAATTTTGATACTCTAATAAAACCTTGCATATTAATTGCAGAATAGATGATTTTGAGTTCACTCGAGAATGTGCCATATTTGATCTGCTGGACATCCCTTTGTATCATGGCTGGATAGTTGATCCTCAGGTATTTTGTTCAGCTTTAAAACAAATTAATTAGTATTGTGATGTCATACGACCACAAATGGTATGATTGGTTTACTATTGTCGTATATTATGATTTTCCTTATATTTTTCATGGCGATTATCTTTTGGGACAGTTTTAGATTAATTAAAGTAATTTTAGGGTAATTTTGTTAGAAATGTAATCCCATGAGGATGCTATATGAATCAGAGAAGTTCTAGAAGATTGTTTCCTTGCAATTCTCTGTCATGTTGTGCTCCATAGAGAGGTTGCTTTTGGTAAAATGAGATATATCATATTTTCGCTCATGCTAGTATAAGTATATTGCTTTAATTTTGGTAAATTCCAGAATTTTTGTCTGGTAATTTCTTGGTTATCTGCAAAATGGTACTGCACTTTTTAGTCATTTCACGCTTTGTATTGCATCCATTTCGACATGGCTATTTTGAAATCAGCAAGGTATGATTTTAGTTCAGAAAAGTTAGTTTGTTAGTGAGTCTTTATCAGAACCATCCTCTTATATGCACACTACACAGGATTTTATATATCTGTCCGCAAACTAGCATAGTCCCTTGTAAGTTGAAAGTTGAAACTACTATGCCAGCGGTCTCTGTGCCACATCTTAAATTGATCTGCCCTAGATCTCTTTGGCTATAGTGGTTTTTTAGCTTTTGATCAAGAGTTATGTTTGTGTAGCTCATTGTTTACTGTAAATTCCAAAATGGTAGTGATCTTTCTTGAATGGCATTTTAATACTTAACAAAATGTTAGCTTTTTGTTTCTCTTTAAACATGTGACTTTTATTTCTTATTCTATGATTTTTTTTTTGTTTTGTCAAATCTTCGCGTGATCCAGGATCATGTTATTGCGAATGCAATAGGATCAAAATCCTATAATGCTCTTATGGGGGAGCTCGTTTCTCTTGAAACATTAAACGTGGAAGTTCAATGTAAAACCAATCAGGAAGAAGATTGTGTTGATTTTGTGGCTGCAACAACTGCTGCTCTTGGAGTTCCTTCTCCCAGTCTATCAAAAACGAAGTCCTTTGACGATTCTCCACATTCTGTTTCTGATCAAATACCTAGAAAAGGTGATCTTGAAGAAGAGGAAGAGTTGTTGAGAGCTTTGAAGCTGTCTGAGGTTGATTCTAAAGTTTTAGTAAGCGATCCTGTTGTAGGTCATATTAATGGGGAACCAATATCTGTCAATATGGATGAAAATATAGCCGTGGAGTGTGGAGATAATTTAGAAAAGAGCACTTTTCATGAGTCAGAACCTTCTATATCTGATGATTGCTCTGTTTCTGGAAAAGACAGTAATGAACAGACATCTTCTGTGTCTACTGTGGGGGAAGTAACTGACTCAGATTTGAAGACTGGCTCCATAAATGATCTTCATCAATCTGCTTTTATGGGACCTGAAGAACCTATTGCCCAGAATGATGTGATTGAGAACAACAGTCTTGATTCATTGGTTCAAAGTGAGAATGCAACTATTGTTTCTCCTGGAAAATACTCTGGAGGGGGTGCAGAAGTTCCCGATCGATCCACTCTTACAAGTACGGATCATGAAGTTGCAGATGAATCTCAAGGACCTGATGCAACTGGATTATCAAACTTATCCACAAGCCATACCAATTCAAATTCATCTACTGTCGGATTTCAGCAACCCGATGCTTCTCGAGTATTGCCTTCAAGTGTTGATGGGAGTGAGCCCATATATGAAGGAGAGGAATGTGTATTGGATACAAGAACTGGAAATTTTGAGGATCGTGAACCTGTATATGAAGGTGAGGTGATTCTTGCAGAACAAGCTGACAAAAGCACCTTAACTGCCCCTGATCTAAGAGCTAAGCCTGAAATTACTCCACAACAAGGTCAGTGGTCAGAATATTTTTTCTTTGATAATTATATTATTTCCTTTAACCTGAGACTTCTCCTTTCTTTTTTTTTTATATTTTTTTTAAATTTTTATGGTCTTAGGGGAATTGATCAAGAGCTTCTTGAGGAATACTGCCAGCCAATTGACATTTTATGGGTATGTTGACCCCTTGTCGGTCTAAATAACCTGAATTAATTCTCTGATCCATATATTTCTCTTTGTTGGTTATTGTTGCATTTTCTGTTAACATATGATACATTATAATAACTGCTTTTGCAGCCTTTTCTGTTTACAAGATGGTCTTAAAGAGCGTGAGCTATGTGTTTTTTTCCGAAACAATCATTTCAGCACCATGTTTAAGGTCAGCAAAAGGCCTGAAGATTCTTTTCTGATTACTGACTGCCAGTGATACCTTTTTATCAAGGAATAGTTGTTGGTCTTCTTTCTTGCTTTGTGTATTCCTTTACTTTTCAATCCTGAAACTCTCTTATATGCACAGTTTGAAGGTGAGCTTTATCTTCTAGCTACGGACCAAGGTTACATAAATCAACCTGATCTGGTGTGGGAAAAACTGAATGAGGTAAAACAGTATTTTCTGTATGATCTTTTTCATCATGGGCCCATAACAATATTGTTGTTTTTATGGTTTTGTTTCGATGTTGATATTGGTGGCAGTTTCTGTGTATTTGTTCATATAAATGTAGATATCCTGAACTAAACATCCTGAAAACTTGAAAGATTGCATGCTATCTCAACCATACAGGCATTGGCATGCTCTTCTTAATTCCCCTTATCCTATTCCAAGTGTTTAAAAATAATAAGCATCTCAATATATTATGTAACATTGTAAAATTAAATTGCAGAAATTAAGTTTGTCATTTGCTTCTCTTTCAGGTCAATGGTGACACCTTGTTTATGACCAGTAACTTCAAGGAATTCAAGGTAGAAAGCCATGAAAATAACAGTTGGGATGAGAACAATGTTATGACCAGCACCGCCGTATGTATACTATTTTAAATGTTTTCTATACAGAGGGATCAATTGATATCAGTGCAATCGAAATTATTCTTACACCATTGAATACCTTTTATTTGGAAACTTTTTAAACAAAAATCATTGTTGGACTGAACTCATTGTAGCTATAAGTTTTACATTACTATGAAACTATTTAATATATTTATATACATAAAAAACAATGTAATAAGTACTTAATTACATTTTTACTGATGTTCAGTTCTTATTTTTTTTTTTTTTTAATCTTTTCATAAATGATCCAGATTATAAGATAGTTATGATTCGGTAATTGGATTGATAAAAAATATATATTATGTAGAAAAGTTATTGAGTGGTATAAGTGTGTCAAGTCTTACACCAGAGTCAATTGACCCCTTCCTCTTATATATACATACGTACATACTATTTAGGATTTATATCTATAAAATATATTTCATTGATATAAAGACAACTGCACATGTTTCAGGACTATCTTGCCAGTATAGATAGTGCAAAACAGGCAGGCTTAGATATCAAGTAATTTTCTGAACTTGCTATTTGCACATATATATAATACTTTTAAATTGCTCCCACTTCCTTCTTTTCCTCTTTAAATTCAGTTATAATTTTAACTATTCAAAAGGGTTTGGTAAAAATGGATCTTGCCTGTAATTGTGTGACAGTTCTGATCTGCAATTAGCTATAGCCTTGCAACAACAGGAGTTTGAGCAGCAGCCGCCGCCACGCCAAAATTCACAACAATCATCTGTTAGTGGTGGCTCCAGACTGGTAACGGGTCCCCAGGTATTGTCAAGTGATCATTATCTGCACGGTTTTGGATATATAGTTATAAACATCCCCGTTATTTGCCTTGGTCTCTCATGAGTGCAATTGGATAGGATCATTTATAGGGTTAGTTGACATGTTTTTAATTGGGTAGCGAATACCAGATCTTATATGAACATGCATTGGTTTGATTACTAGCTCTGGTTTTAACTGAAATTTAAAAATTGTTACTTTTAAGAACCTTCTAGTAAATGCTATTCACAGGTGGCAAGAAACACTGGGAGGCATTCGACTTCATCTACATCCTCATCACCCAAGCCTGATGGAAAATCTAAAGAAAAATGTACAGTGATGTGAATTTCATTAGCAGTTGTTTTTTGACGCTTGCACTTCCCTTGATTCTGTGTCCCATTACAGCAACCTTATTCCTCATATCATTTACGTGATATTTAGGTTAAGTTTCTACTGTAAATATTGGAAGTATATGGTGTACGACAGTGCTAGGGTCTTGTGTAACTTTTGATCCCAACCCTCACCCTCCCTCAGCTATATATTTTCTGTGCTAACCATCTTAACCAAAGTTTCTATGTGCTGCGGTCCCGTTTTATGCTGATTGATTGTGCAGCACTCTGACTGAGTAGGGAGTGAAAACCCAGCCCGCACAATTTTATAATTGCCATTTCACCTAACTATGTCCTCGGTAATATTGATATATGTAAAAAAGCTACAGAATTTGTTATAGATATATTGTCAACTTGCTGGTTAGTTGTTGACTGGGGTGGAGTATATGGTACTAAATGTCTTAAGGGAAGATTGTTTGATTTTAAAATTTTGAGAAGTGATATTGATTATCTTTACACCTCTTCATATTTGCTTCTGATGACTACTTTTACAAATAAACTAGTAAGTTAATTTTCAATTTGTGATAGGACAGTTTTGTAGCGGAGTGGTGACAGAGTTGCCATGCTACAAGAAACACTCAATATAAATGTTATGTAGCTTCGTATGCACAAGGATACATTTAATGTGAAGGTGAAAGCAGTTGTCTTTCTCGTCACATAAATCGTGCATTGAGTATCTACATGTACCCGTCGAGTAACCTTTCGGCGCTAATTGTTTGTGTGGGGTTGTTGAGCACTTTGAAGCCTGTAGGTTTCTTTCTTTCATATCACATCACCATTAGATCGAGTTTGCTATCAAACTTGACGTCTCGTTTTTGTGTTTTAAATGCTCGATGTCCTCAAAAACAAGTGTTTGCTTTGCCTCATTGGAAGCGTGGGCGTATCGCGAAACATGATTTCTGTCCGCATTTTTGTTCTCTTACTATTATTTTTTTTTCCTATTTCTTATTCCACAAAAAAGCAAGAAAACCCAACTCTGCAGTTGTGTTTGGTATGGAACAAAACATCGGGGGAGATTTTTATTGATTCGGTTCATGCCTAATTTTATAACAAACTCAATTCATGTGAAGTTCTCTTGCACTTTTTATATATGCATTAGCAAAATTTCTACAGGAACTGATTTAAGGATTTAAATTGAAGAGATCCTACACCAATATGATGTTTTTTTTTTCAATAGCAGAATAAGGTTTATAATAGAACTAGCAATCGATAAAAATAAATAAATGATAGAACTAGTAATACTATCAAATAGTGTAGTTTTGTACACAAGAAATTAAAAATGAGAGGAGGGTTGTTGTGGAGAGGGAAAAGGCGATTAGCATTCAGGGTTTGGTTTTATACGGTCTATCTTTTTCGGTTGGCACTTCATTTATCGCATATGCTATTAATTAAGATTAGATATAGATGAATAAATAAATAAATAAAGGGGGACCACTCCACTTTTTAATTTATCTTAGTATTGTTGGTGTACGCAAGAAATGAATAATGATAGAAGAGGACAGGACTACAGCTGTGATGTTGACTCAGGTCCAGCTGTTACCTTCATCTACGACCATCTCCACTTTTTTCTTGGACACTACGTTCTCATTTCCATCTCCCTTCCATTATGTGACTTCATCCGGGTCGGGTCGGGTCATTTCTTATTAACCCTCTTCATAACAATTGTCTTTTCAATTATAAATCACATTTGCTTTGGTGATCATGAACACATATGGATGCTTATTTATTGCTCAAAATTGAAAAGGGAAGCCCCTTTTGTCAAAAAATCAACTGCAGAATAAAATAAGGTGCAAGTAAGCTACTTATTGTTCTCAATTAAGCTGGCAAAGGATATATAATTTGGCGCATTTAACTTCTTCTCAGGTAGATACAAGCTCTTATCAACAAGTACACGATGATCATCACCAAACTGTTATGACCACTCAAATCATGAGCTTGTCAATCAGTATATATCATGTTAAACCTCCCATGATCGAAAGAGCAAATGAAAACTCTTGATTTATTAATAAAAATAATAGTGATGAATATTCTAGTATCCAGTTGTGATGTCAAAATTTGAATATGATTAGTACTATATTATATGTAAACCTTACTTAAAGTATTTTATTTTATTTTATTTTTATATATATTTCTATTATTGAATTGCTTTATATTTCACGTTGTTTTAATACCATGTAACATACTTTTTAGGTGTTTAAAGTTTAATTAAACATTGCATTTGTGAGTATTTGAAAGGGAAAATGCACCAGTCTTTCTTGAAAAAAAAAAATATATTCCAACTATGAAATCAGAAATTATCTAGTCAAACATGAAGGTTTTTTTTTTATATTAAAAAAATAAATATTTGGGAAGGTGTCACGATTATTATTTTGTTTTAGTTTTTAAGTTTGGGGGATGTGTTAATTACTTTTCTTTAGGATTTAACGTGCATTTAGGCCATGTTTACATAAAAATGGCAATGAAGGAATGATAAGAAAGGGAATGTCTAATTATGTGTAAGTATGTTCGTAAATGATTTAAATCAAGGGAGTAAAATGGTAATGGAGAGAAACCTTAATTACCCCTCTTTTATCACCCTAAATATCTCATTTTTGTCTCTCTAAATTGAAGGAGGAAGAAAGAGAAGGAGTGATAGGGAGATAGAAGGGGTGAGAAAAAAGGAAATAAATTATTATTTGAAGTGGTAAACACCTGCATTCAAGGAAGAAAAAAGAAGAGATACAATAAGGTAAGATGTTGGGAGAAAGCATACGGTTGGCCCATGCTATTTGTGAGTGGTGTTATAGATGCTTAAGATTTTGAAAGGTTGAAATATTACTATACTCATATGTTTATACTAGAATTTTGAAGAATTTAAATATTACTATTTCTAATTTTATTGAATATCAAAACAAGAGAATAGTATGGTATATTTCACTCAATTTCATTATGAGTATCGCTTCCATTATTTATAAAACTCATTGACGCTCCTTAAGATAAAGTGATATCACACACAAATAGTAGCGGATCAAGGAATTAAATTTGAGGGGAGGTCAAGACCAAGAACAAGATGTAAGCCTTATTGAAGGTATCTCATTATATGTATAATATATCCATAATAAGTGTATTTGAAAATATTCAAATGAAGAAATCATAGCACACATATGTCCCTTGGCTACGACGATTGTCTTAAAGTGCTATTCAGTGCCATGCCTATGAAAATATTCAATGTCACACGTACCGTCAAAATGCGAGTCTAATCTTAAGAAGAAAAGGCAGTGTAATTTATTTTAAATAAGTTTTGTTTCGGAACTCAAGAATCATTGTTTAAAATAAAATTTATACGAAAAAAAAGATATCGAAGCCAAAAGCCGAATGTATTATGTGATATTCTAAATCCATGTTAGATTTACACATCCAATTTTTCTTTAAAATTTTAAATACACATCTTTTGAAGTATTGTATTCCATGAGTGAAATGTTTGGGAGTAATAACTTTAAACCTATTAATTCTCTTAATTATTTTTAATCATATAATTGTTCAAATTTTATTAATTTTTATTTAAAATTTTAATAAATGTATGATTAAATTAAGAAGATTAGTAAACTTAAAATTAGAATCATACAGTATCACTCATTCCATAGACACAAATTAACGTTACTATTTAAACATATTAAAATATATCTACACTTTATCACTTTCTTATCCTATGTCATGGAACCCATTTTGTAAAAACTGAACTCCATAAAGTTAATTTTACGAAAATATGATAAACATAAGCATTCGCCCGACATGAATCGTTACGTGCAAATGGAAAAAGTTAAAAAAGGGCCAAAGATATCACGTGGGACCAACCGCTAGAGCTAGCTCACGTCAGGTCGCCACCACTCACAAGGTCTCCGGTTTCTTGCTCCTTTTTTTTTTTCTTTTTATTTTACCCTCACTCATACTGAGTGTGCAAACTGTGTCTCTTGGCCTCTTCCATTCATATTTTCAACGACAGACTTTGAGTATATATGTTAACTCATGAGACACAGCATAATTGACGAGATCTGTGTGTCCCACATTCATGAATTTACAATATCAATGGTGTAGTACTTGTTCATTCATATTTGTCCTGTTTTCTTTCCTTGCTCCTTTGGCTAACCTATTCTTGTGGTTCTAAAAGCTTGCTTATTTAGGTCTAATTTAAATAAACATAACATACAAGCAGATATTTTTATTTTTGATTTCTTTTTATTACGGTACAATGTTGAGCCCAATATACATTTCACATAAAAATGGGCCGAGATAGCTTTAGTCTACTCTCACATGCACAATTTGGTCCTATAAATTAAATTATAGGCCCAAAGCTTATATGCAGCTTGAACATTAATACACAACTACATAATCGTTGAGTGAAAGTGGTTATTGTCACTCCTTTGTGACTAGTGTCACTCCCATTGTCATTAGTTTTTATATAGTTTTTCTATAATGTCATTTTCTAAACTAATTAAATGAAGCGTTAAATATGTTTTTAGTTACTGTAAAATTAAAAAATTTGTGTTTGGTCTTTGAAAAAATTTTCGTTTGGAATTAGTCCTTAAAATAAATTTGGTAGGTTTTAGTAAACGTTAAGTGCTGACATTGCCGTTAAATGTGACACGTGATATTGTTAAATGTATCACATGGCACATCACATCAGCACTTAATGTCTCTTTCTTACGACTAAAACCCACCCAAAAAAATTTTTATGGACTAATTCCTAATAAAAAATATTTTGGGACCAAATACAAATTTTTTATTTTTATAGGGATTAAAAACATATTTAACCCTTAAATGAATAACTTCACATTAATATTTGTTTATATCAATATTAAATTACTTTTTAAATATTCTTGATACAATAATTATCAAAATAACATAACAATGAGTATTTTTTTAAAGAGTTTAATTTTGATGCACGTAAAAGATTTTACACTGTCAACCAACCAATTCATTTTGTTTGGATGACTTCAAGGAGTGAGTGTGATAAATAGGGATGGAAACAGGTCAGGCCGGGCCGAGTCTGTGTCATTAATTTTTCGCCTGGGTCTGACCTATTAACTATCAAAGGCTTTTTTTTTTGCCTAACCTGACTTATTTGAGAGGCCTGACCGAGCATGGCAGGCCAGGTCATTTGTTTTTTGTTTAACTAAAAACCTATTTATGATAATCTGTTTATTGTGATCTGTTTAATATTTATGTTTGCATAAAATAAATATGTTTTCATAAACTAGCCTAGTGGCTAAGACATTGTCTTTGATATAGAGTGTTTCTCGTTTGAATCACAGTCAACGGAATATATGTTTAATTTTTTTTTAGTAAAACACATGAATATTTTTAAACAGACCTTTTGGAATGTACTGGGTCTGACCTTTTTACCTAAACAAGCTTTGAAAAAGCAGGTCAGTCCACTAACCGGTCAGGCCGCCTGATATAATAAAACTAAAACTCCTTTACATTGTCAATGCATTTCAATTAAATCCTTTTTAAAATGACAAAAGATATAATAACAAGTATTGCATACCATATTTTGTAAGATATAGTGTTTATATAATTTAAATATTATTTAATAAACTTATGGTATCATGGTTTATTACTATTAACAAATTATTTTTATCGGAAATTTTTTAGCGTTATTGCTATCGTAAGTTTGATTTTTTTTTTTCAACAATAAAACAATTTAAAGACTAAATTTTTTATTTCATGTTAAAATAAGTTATATTTTACATACTTCTAAATAAATATTTTTTTCTAAAATAATTTATCCTTTACATTATTTTTATATTTCTATGTACCAAAAAATATTGCTAAGAAAAATCAACCTTTCAAGTTTCTTGTGATGTTAACACTTAAATAATTAAATATATATCAAATACCTTATATTTTATGAACGTAAATAATGAGAAAAAGAAAACTGTAGTAAAAATTATTTAGTCCATGATAATAAATCATAGTATCATGAAAGTTTTTGTGAAAATAATAGTGAATAAAATAAAAGGGTTTTGCTAACCAGTTAAGAAATAGAGAATTTGTTAAGATATCAAAAAGTGGTAAATTTTTATTAAAAAATAAACATTTTAAGAGTTTAATGCATTAAAAATATTAAAAATTTTAAATCATTTCACTTTTGATTCCTTAATCTCTTAACAAATGCTCTTAAAAAAAATGATGAAATTTTTTAACTATGTAACCACTGATACGTTTTCATGTTATTTATTTTTTATTTTTTATTTTCAAAAAATAGTTAGAGCTAGATTATTTAGATAATTTAATGTATCAAGAGAATTTAAAAGCAAAAATTGACACAATATTAAATAATTGATATTTTTAATTAAATTAACAATTACATTTTTTTTATAAATTTTGATTGACAATAAATAATTAATATTAAGTTATTCATTTAATTAGTATATAAGAAGGCTATTGTAGAAAAATTATACAAAAATCAATGAAAGTGGGAATGAAACTAGACATAAATGAGTGGCAATAGTCACTCCCTTGTTGAGGAGAAAGTAGATTGCCTAACAGATCATTTATCCACTCAAGACATAAATCAAACTTTAATAGCTTTATGATGATCTCAATTATGGTTACAAAACATCACAGCAGGCAAAACAGAAGTTGTCCATACAGAGTATATAAAAATAATTGATAATCATGCTTTGATACGTTCTAACTCTACATCTCATCTTATATAACTCATACACACGTCAAAGTAAATTTTGTAAGTATTACATTTGCCACATCAAAAACACTATTGTCATCGTTGTCTTATCTCTTTTGATAACTCTCAAGCATATCTTGAGGTAAGAGTTATGAATTATTTGGGTCTTTCTGTTAGAATTGTCAGTAACACTTCTGATTTAATTTACTCAATTAAACATTTTATCTATTGTTTTATTAGGTGAAAGCTGAAAAGGAATAAACACTAGTATATGATTGGACAAATTTGAAAGATATATATGAGATGTTTACTTGAAGGCCCCTTTTATTCGAAAATTTTGGATAAAATGCTTCCTTGTTTTCAACGCAACACGTACTCTTGAAACAAAAGTAATCAAGAACAAAGTGGAGAGAATATTCATTTCAGATTTTTTATGAATTTTATTTTTCCGTAGTTGCTTTATGTATTTTATTACTTTTTCTTTTCCAGGATTCAACCACGTGTTACCCGTACCCACCGCACCCACAGCCGCCTCCATCCGTATCCTTTATATATAGCCTTTGCCTAATTCTTACCTTTAAGTTAACCCCTATTCCCCCAAATTTGCATGGTTGTCAGTTGATTTAAAAGTGTATTTTTCAGTAGTTAACATAATATTGTCAACTAAAATATTCGCACAAAAATTAAATTCCAAATCATATGTTGGTTACATTAGATATCAATTATCAATCAAATACTATCTGATGAGAACACAAAGTGCTCTAACACATGAATGGACGGGAGATTACAGAATAGTGTTATTTGTCTGCAACATCTTTTTTTAAATATTGTTTGAAAGAAAAAAAATTAAGACTCACTCTCAATATATTTAATGTCCATTAAAAGTTGTCCAAATACAAATCATATTTTGGTTACAATAGACATCAATTATCAATCAAAAACACTTAAATTAATCTAAGAACACAAAGCGCATTAACGGTTGAATGGACATGACATCGATCACAAGTCTGCATCAGGAGATTACATATCATTATTTATTTATCAGATATCTTTCGATTCTTAAATAATACTTGAGAAAAAAAAATTGAAACCATATCGACTAAGGTTTAGATTGCGTTTAGTAAATGTCTTAAGATAAAAAAAAAATACAGAGACAACAGAGATACAAATATGTTTAAAGAAGAAAAAATATAAAATATAAAATAATTTTATTTTAAGATAATTTTTTATTTAATTTTTATACATTTGAAAAAGAAAAATATAATAAACATGTCTGAAAATGATTTTTAAGTCTGTATCTCCAAAATAGAAACACACAAAGAACATCTTTATTGTCTATGTGTTTCCATATTTTCTATCCCAAGATACTTATTAGACGTTATCTTAACATCTCATCACATCCCTACAGAAAGATGTCCCAAAAATAACATCTACGGAGATTACATATCTATAGTTGGTGGAATAGGCAAAATTCGATTTGGCTAACCAATTAAAGGCCTCATCAATGATCTTTTATGCCGCAAAACCCTTTCATTTCAAACCCTTTCATTTCAAAGTTGGTGGTGAGTCACTCGTATTTTTCAGATTTAACAAAAATTAAAGTTGCTCGCAAAGCAGATACATTTCCCCTTACTTTGATTGATTTCAAACCTCTCCTATAATATTTACAGTTTAAACTTCTTACAAAAGGAAAATATAGGTGGAAAAAAAAAAGAGAATATTAGCATAACAAGTAAAGATGGAGCATGGAAGATGAAAAGCATAGTTAGTACCACCAACAAGGAGAAGAAACGCTGACAGCTCAACCTTTATCCGACTTTATAAACAACTAAAGAAAATTAAACTTAAAATAAAGGTTGGTGAAAGAAGGGTATATATCTTTATCTTCTTTTGATTAGTGGAGCACTCCATTTAGTTGAGATTTCCCTCTTTTTTCTTCCCAATATATCTTTTTGGTGAACCTACTGCTTGGAAATGGAAAACATATATATTTTCTTGTTACGTATACTTAAATCTTTTTTTAAAAAATTTAAAACCATTAAATTCTGCTAACTAACATTTGTTTTTTTCTTTATGGTACAACTAACGATTGTTGAATTTGGTGGCCATCAAGTTTGTCTCCTCCGTTTGATAGTTCAATTAATATATCAGCCACGATTGTGATTAATTAGTACTAAACCTAACATTTCAGCTAGCATCTACATAGTTTTATACTTTGATTTTTAGAAACAAATTACTATTAATGTTTTCTACTCCTACTACTTCTCACTGTTGATGATTCAAAATTTAAGGAGTAAAAATCTTTGAAAGTTCAATTGTAGCTTCATTTATCTAAACTGCTTAGTAAAACTGCATGTAAATATTCTCAAGCTTCCATGGTGTAGTTTAGACATGAAAATTATTTCATATATATTAGTTTTGTGTGACAAGTAAAAAGATAGAATACATTTAATTAATCAGCAGAATATATAGAAGTTAACATTTTAAAATTAATTTATCTATCTATTACTAAATTTATATATATATATATATATATATATATATTATGAATTTTTAAAATTGAGTCACTCTGGATACAGCAGTGAAAAATATTGAAAATTCAAACATAGGCACATCACAATAAAATCTTAATTAATCTTAAAGCCAGATTCAAAATTAGTCTTATTTTAAGAATAACAAAAAAACTAGTCTTATTTGTAGAGTGTCTCTGATCTCAGTTAACAGCACAGTATAAGAAGATTAATGATTTTGTTTGTCAGAGCAAAAAAAAAAAAAAAAAAGAAACAAACGAAAATATGATTGAATCACTGAAGTCACAAGGTGCCTTCAAATTATGTGTATATTTTTCTGTCTAATATCAATACTTTTTAAACATAGCAGATGACAACGTTGTGATCCCAATGCATACAAGAAGTTTTTTACCCAAAGAAACTGAACAGTACAGTTACCAACCATGCTGCCTAAAGCAGAAGACACAAAGCAAACCCATGTGCTAAAACAATTTGTACGGACAGGTGAATAAATCCCACACAATTATCTTCACCAATCGCCCAATCAAATCAATTAGGTACCGAACCTTAGACCCCAAAATAGGGAAAAGCTATAAAACTCACTAAAGACAATGGTTAACCAGTTAAAAGTGAAGAAAAAAAATTATGTGTATTTATTATAATTATAAATATACATATATACATGTATGTGTGATATTTTGTTAATTTATTATTTATCTACCATTAAAAAACATTTTGACGATGGATACAATTTTATTATCTTATTTATGTGTCTACTTCTTTATTCTACCAATATAAATTTTTTTATGTGTAATATAATGGATAATTTAAAATGATTTGACAGCAATCATGAATAAAGTGATGCGAGTTGTCGATATTTAATTAGAGGGAGATAGAAAGTAAGACACAAAATTGAGACCCAAGATCTTCATTTCTAAATATGATGTAGGTCGTATTGAGAGCACATGTAATAATAGACAAACAATACGATCACAGAGTGCATCACATACATTAAGCAAAAATAACACATTTCATCTGAAAATGTTTTATTAAAAAAGTGAATCTATGAAATTTACATTACATTAAAAAAAAATCAAATCGTTTTTTGTTTTACTCCTTCTGTTCTATAAAATGATCATTTTTATTTTTTAGGTGTATTAATAAATTAATAAATTTAACCACATATTACTGCCAATCACCAATAATTTTTTTAATTAGTGTCTTAGCATGGTTGTTAACAAAATTAAAAGACATAAAGTAGGTAAACGGGGGATTAAGAAAAAGGGAGAAAAGAAATGGGAGATGTCAGGTGAGAGAAACAGCTTTATCTCCTTTCTTTCTTTCTTTTCTTTCTTTCTTTTTATTTTCCTGACCTCGCTTCCATCCTCCCTCCTCCCTTTCATAGTAATGATTCTGTAGCTGCTGCAGCAGCATACTCTTTTGATTCTCTCTCGAAACAAAACAAAACTCCCATCCCTTTCTCTCTCTCTCCTTCCTTCCTTCCTTCATCATCAATCCTGCTTCTCTCTTCTCTCTTCTCTCTCACACACACGCAAATAAGATTGGATGGATGTATTATTAATGCCTTAGGCTTCAACCTCTTTCTGTGTGTATGTAAGATCTTTGTTCCCATCAGAGGTGGTGCAGAAAGTTGTGTGTCTCAGATCCCTATAAATATATTACTTCACCGATAACGATACATCTCCCCCGCCTTTTTCTTTTTCTCACTCTATATCTCTACACACCACCGTATCGTATCCTATCATATCATACATAGTGTGGTCCTCACCCTCCTTCCCGCACTATTTCTTCTTCTCAACTACCACACACTTTTACTTTGTTCTGGATTTGAGGGGGAGGGGGGGAAATGCAAGAACCAAGCTTGGGGATGATGGGCGGCGGAGAGATGCCGGGCGACCACCACCAGAGGCACCTGAAGGCGGAGATAGCCGCCCACCCGCTGTACGAGCAGGTGCTGTCGGCACACGTGGCATGCCTCAGAGTGGCGACGCCGATCGACCAGCTGCCACTCATAGACGCACAGCTGTCACAGTCTCACCATCTCCTCCGCTCTTACGTCTCCCAACACACTCACTCCCTCCTCTCCCCTCACGACCGCCAAGACCTCGACAATTTCCTGGTAATTCTATTTTTTATTTTTATTTTTATTGTTAGGTTCTAAGTTTTGAGTTAGGATATTATGTTGGATCTATTTATGTAATTTCTTATTTAATCCATCCATCGAGACGTACATATCATTTGTATATAGATATATTGAGTCAATAGATGTATATGTTGAATTTTGATGAGGCCTTGTTATTTCACTTGCTCTGTGCAAACCAAATTACTATATATGCAAGTTATGATGGGGGTAATTAATGGTTGTTACTAGTGCTAATTACTGTGATGGTTGCAGGCACAGTATTTGATAGTGTTGTGTACGTTCAAAGAGCAGCTACAACAGCATGTCAGAGTCCACGCCGTTGAGGCTGTCGTCGCCTGCCGTGACATTGAAAATACCTTACAGGCTCTCACCGGTTGGTGCCCCCCCTACCCTTTAACCTCCCTCTCTTTTATCTGCTCTATCTCTCTATGTTGTTTTTAACCAATTTTTTCTTCTTTTATTTTTATTTTGAGATAAGTCTAACACATTATTTTTAAATATATGCAATAAAAGTTAATCATATTATTTTTATTGTGTATTCACTTAGTGAATCTCATTTTTATTGTGTGTCCAAAATGATATATTAAACTTATTTTTAATCAGTAACTTTTAATAATTTCTTTAACTAAATGTTATAAGTTTGATTTTTGTCTTTGAATATAAAACAAATTTAAATCTTTTAAGTCAGTTTTCCCATTCTTTCTAGTTGTTTACTCCCTTAACTATGCATTTATTTAACAAAATACTTTTTTAAGTTGTTATTCCACTCCATAATAATCTCATTTTAATGTCATCAAAAACTAATAATCTAATTTTTTTTTACGGTAGTAATCTATTGTTAGCTATGCATATATAAAAGTGTTGTAATTTTTTTAGTGGAATTATTGGCGGCAAGTTTATCTTCTCCTTTTGAAAAAAATAAAAAAAAAATAAACATGAAGATAATCTAATAGTCTATTTTAGGCTTTACATAGATGCATTTTCTTTTTGTTCTTTGTTTCTTGCCTATGACGCGATTTGCAAGGAAGGGGAAAAGGGGCTATATAACACATAGTTACAAAAAAAAAAATATTGGTATTTATTTTGGTGGATTTAGGGTAGCTATATATATAGATGTATTTTTGAAGGAAATGGGGGTGGTAGGGTCTACTAATAATGTTATCTGGAAGAGTCTACACAAAAATACGTCAATATTGGAAATGGAAGGGTTAGTTAGTTTGGTGAGAAGTGGTACTCCTTCCTTCCGTTCCTTCCTACCAAGGCAGGCACTGCCAACAACTTCTGTTGCCGTAAACCAATTATTTTGTTCCACAAAAAGGAACTCTCTCATTTATCCCTCGAACAATATGCAATTTTCTTATCATTTAATTTCTGATGACATGCAGTACTACATTTTCGAGTCATTAATTTACTTGAGTATTTAAATTATAATATTAGGAAAATAGAAGTGCATCACATACCAATGAAGCCCCAGTATAATTGGTCACTGATTTGAGTTCCTTGACCATTTTGTCAATAGCTTAATTCCTAATGATGTGTATGAAAAATATTTTATGAGAAGAGACATATCTATTTTGATGATTTCAAAGTCTAAAAAAAAATTAATCGCTATCAATAACAAACCCTGAAAAAAAGAGTGTAATACATAAAATTTAGAAAAATAACAAGATGAAAATGACTAAGACTCTTAGAATTGAAACAGTAATGACTTGAGTTGAACAGTATAAGGTGAATGTCCTCTCTAGGGATGTGCCAATGGACCTATTCATGAATTATATAAAGATATCCCAAAATGTTAGGCTTTCTTGTCAATCAGCCATCAGCCCCTTCAGTGCTGATTCTTGGACAATATTCCTAACCCACTGCAACCCTTTCCCATCCATACATAAAAGCATGTTTTGTTGGGGGTACTAAGGTTATTACAAAAGCTATTTCTTGTAGTAATCCCATTTTAAAGTTGTTGGAGATACTTGCAAGCACGATAAGGGTGGACTAAGGCTGAGGCTGAGAAAGCTTGGGATAAGAAAACAGGATTCTTTGAGAAAAGATCAAGGTTCAAACTATAGAAAGGACTTAGCCTCACAACAATGATATATTGTGATGATATTGTGATCGAAGACAAAAAGAAATAATAAGAGACCAATTTTATTTACCATGTTAAGTACATTATTAAGAGCTTGTAGATTTAAATGTATCTTAATCATAAATGTGTGTGGGTTAGAAACTCTCAAAATAAAGAAGGGTGTGAGTACTCTATTTTGTGAGTGCAGCCTTGAGATTCCCTTTTACGTTGCTTAGAAATTATATGTTTTAATAGCTCTATTTTGGGTGTACTTTGACCTTGGGGATTAGTATGTAAATAATAATAAATAAAAAAAATTTACATTTATGATTAGGGAATTGGGTGACCGTGGATGACAAGTTTGTATTGACATGATCTTTTAGTTATATACATAAATTTTGTATGAGATGGTGATATTATCACTTACCATCTACCATCACCCGATTTCATAATCATAAATATAAAATTCTCGATTATTTGCACACAAATCTCTTTTGTTGATGAATATCTCAAATTGTAGAAGAGTTTTTTTTTTTTCATGAAAAAACGTAGAAAAGTTTTATTGGTATAGTAGAATAATAGAATGATTCAGCTGGAGTAAATTAACTAGTATCTAAAGAAAATATCGATCGATATATGCATCTCGTAATTATTATTGATGAAATGGCTATTTAAGTGGGATGAAGACGATGTTCAACTGTCCTTTTAGGGCGTCTTCAAGGTGTAACCCACTTAACGAGAAAATAAATATATATCGTATAGTTGGCCTGATCAATGGCATTTGTGAACTACTATTGAACATAGATGATGATCCCATCATTGATGTTATATATCGGCAACTAATTTGTATGCCATGCTTTATTATGTATGTATATGATGGAATCCAACATTAATTTTGACTAAATTTTGAGACCCCATATCATGGATCATCCACCCACAAATGGGGACCTAATTAACGAACTAGATGTCAACCACTTTTAAGTAATAAAGTGGTGATCGTGTCTAGGTTCATCTTCACATTTTTAAGCTCTAATAATACTTTATTATATAAGCTAGCTATTTATATATATGTAATATAATTTTCAGGAGTGAGTTTGGGAGAAGGAAGTGGTGCGACAATGTCAGATGATGAAGATGATATGCAGATGGATTTCTCATTGGATCAGTCAAGCGGTGATGGGGGTCATGACATGATGGGATTTGGTCCCTTGCTTCCCACTGAATCTGAAAGGTCACTCATGGAAAGAGTCCGTCAAGAACTCAAGATTGAACTCAAGCAGGTCATTCTTGTATCTTACTCATAAATTTTAGGTAAATTGCACAAACTAATTTTGAAGTATATATGTCGAAATTGCACTTCAGCTTAAATTATGTGTAAAATTGTATTTTATCCTAACTTTTTACTACGATCTATCACCAATTATTTGTTAGGTTTTTGTATTTTCTGTTTTCAAAATTTTATGAAAAAATAGTGAAAACAATCAAATATTGTTTCTTGTTTTAGAATTTTGTGAAGAAAAAAAAATGAAAGAGAAACTTAATTGATCATTGGTGATTAGTCGTAAAAAAAATTGGGATAAAATGTAATTTAGAACATATTTTAAAATAGAGTGCAATTTTGACAAATCTCAAGAGTGGTTGGTGTAATTTATCCATCATATATCCTAATCATGAGTCTATATTTATATGCTACCCGTCTTTCCTTGCAAGTTTCTCATGCATTGACTTAAATGAGCAATAATCAACCAGATTTAGTATGTGCATGTATGTATGCAGGGTTTTAAGTCAAGGATTGAAGATGTTAGGGAAGAAATACTAAGGAAACGAAGAGCTGGGAAATTGCCAGGTGACACTACTTCTGTCTTGAAGACCTGGTGGCAGCAACATGCTAAGTGGCCCTACCCAACTGTAAGTGTGACCTCATCCAATTCTTCATCGACATTAATTCAGAATAATATTGTTATTGGTCCCACTTCTCGAACCATCTTTCAATGATCTTACTATTTGTACAGGTTAAAAATAGTTATCCAGCAATCACTCAACAAAGAAACAAACATTATACACTAAAGAAACAAACATTGTCGTCAAATATTTTTGCGTGTCTGTGCACACGTGAGTTTAGTATTACTAAAAAGCAAAAAAAAAAAATATTGTTACCAAATATTTCTATGCATTCATGCATACAAGTGTTTAATATACTCATTTTCTGTGTTTGATAATGTTTGTTTTTCTGTTTTGTAATGCTTGTTTCTTTATTTTGGAGACCGTTATATGACTATTTTTGAGATGTGCAAATAACATTTTTGATCTTTTAATAAACATCTAGACATTCCTCTAAAGCAAGTTTCAACTTTTCTATTAATCAATTTTTTGTTTGAAAGATACACTAAAAAGTGAGATAAATAACGTTCCTCTTAATTAATTGTTGTGCAAGCTGCAGGTTAAGCACGTAGTTAACTTCTGCCTCACCTTTTTATCAACATTTTTGTCATAATTTAGTTCCTGACTCAATTGGGTTATGTCTCTTTTATGTCATGGTTTTTCAGGAAGATGACAAGGCAAAACTAGTGGAGGAGACAGGTTTGCAGCTGAAGCAAATCAATAATTGGTTCATCAACCAAAGGAAACGCAATTGGCACAGCAACTCTCAATCTGTTACCTCTCTCAAGTCCAAGCGCAAAAGGTAGATAATAAGATACGTAACATATACGTGTTTTTGTTCCTCCTAACTACTACATGGGGAACATGTAGCAATACAAGTATATGCATGGACTTACTTTATGCTCATTTTGCTGATTGTTAATAGAGGCTAGTCCCCAACTAAGGAATCCCCAAGTCAGATGCGGGAGATAGTAGATGATTTTACCACAGTAATGTAAGATATAGCTAAGAGAGGTGGCTGAAAAATTTGTGGATTTTAATGGATGCAAAACTTTTCTGTTAATTAGTTGTGGTTAATTGCCTCCATTTCTTAATTTTAACTGTCTTTGTAAATTGTTTGCTACGTTTCTGACCGGCTCAAGAGTTTTATTATTACTATTTTACATATGTTTGAAAGATCGTTCATATTTATTTTCGAGCACTCGATTGTAATCCCTTCTTAAAGTGGGTTGTTTCAAGATACAAGAAGTTTCACTTTTAAAATGGTCAATTGATTTCTTATTACATCTCACCAATTTTTTAAACATGCACTAATTGAAAATTCATTGTAATAATAATAATAATAAAAAAATTGTTATATAAACTCATTTCATTTGATGTAAAAGAGAATTATAATGAGCTCATATCATAATAAAATTTCATTCAATAATAAATGTGATATAAATTGACATAACACCCACACCCTAAGAAAATGCATGTATTATTAGCTTAGCTAACATCATCACTGATTTAAAAACAACTTTTCAACCCTAAACTCTAGCTCACTCTTCTGTCTTGATAGCTCCATTAACTCTTCTACCATAGACGCAGCAATTCATGTTGAATCTTTTATTATTAGCAAACAAAACCATTGCAATCCATCTCTCTTCTTCTTTCGTTTCGAACAAAACTATTGCATAATATTTGATACGCATAAGAGGGAGAATTAGTTGTAAAAAATCATAAACCCTAAACCTTAAACCCTAAAGTAGTTACAACTGCCTGATAGACAGTTAGGGGCTCAGCTATGTAAGCTGGGTTTGTAAGAGAAATAGGCATGATTGATAATAAAGTCTCTTACCTCTCTTCTTCCTCTGTTCTTCTCTCTCGTTCTTTTTGCTACTCTTCCAATCCAATAAAGCGCCAAGATTAATTAGACAATAACACATTCATCTTTTTCCTCCCCTATCACTATGTAATACAAATAAGTAAATAAAGGTCCAAATAGTAATTGGTTCAATTAGTGATACTTAAACTTAGTATAAATAAGAAATAAAGTGGATCAAATGAGATATAAAAAATATGATGTCATCTATCCTCTTCTTTTCTAGAATTCTCTTTTCTCTCTCTTAGGCCACCTTCTTTGTTAGGAATGTTTCTATCCTTATCCTATCCCTTTTTATTGTAAGTTCTTATACCAAAAATACATAAAATATAAAAGATATAGCAATACATTCCATATTTTAAATCATCCATTTTCAAACTCGTTACACAATCACACTCCCTTCTTATTCTCTTTCATCCCTCTTTTTTTTTTTTTTTTTTATCCTTCCTCCATTTACATTTTGATTCCACAACCTTCACTTTCCTTTACTCCAGTCAAAGACTCGTATCATCGTTGAGTAAATCTTCAAATTTGTTGTCAAGATTCACAGTGTAAATTTATATGATGTCACGGTGTGACAATAATGAGCACCAAATAAATCTGATAGAAATAAACCTATTAATACAAATAGCACAAAAGAAATAAATTGAGTAAAGCAACCAAAAAAAGAGGACACCGAATTTTAACATGGAAAACTCCCAAATACTAGAGGAAAAACTATGGGACAATCTATGAAAAATATTTCACTATATTCAAGATAATTATAATGTACCATTTTCACAATCTTAAACCCTAGAGGTAAATATAGTGTTCCCAGTATTCATATTTCAATACTATAATTTTTTGGTAATTATAGTATTAAAAAGCAATAAAGATGATACCCAAAAAATATACTCAATGTATATCCACACCTTACTCTTCAAAATTTATTCACACTCTATTTTTCTCTCACTTTCTAAGGCTTATTTTTCCTCACCCTCTGCAGCTCTTTCACTTGCTGCCTTAATCCTGAAATGAGCAAACTCACCTCTAATTGTATAGAGATGAAAAACATTGTGGACATATCCCACAAATTTGGGCTTCATGAATGCGCCATGAAGATTTGTTTCACCGGCCTATATTCTTTTAGACTATGGAAAACTTGTTTGTGCCGCAACACCAACTTTACTATTTGGATTCAATTCCATATTTCAAGGCGTTTATTTTGTCTTTAATAAAGTCATGGCTAGACCCTACAATTAGTAGTATCAATCAAGTCTTTTTCACAAATTATAAAAAATATCAAATTTGTTTCAGAGGGTGCTAAAAGTTCATTAAATCAATCTTTTGGTATTAATCAAATTAGTTCTGCTCAGAGACTAATTTAATCAACTTTTAACAAACAAATTTAATATTTTCCATTACATCAGAATGAATTTAAAAGTTTGCTTTATCATCATCATGTCACACTCTACCGTCAACCCTCCCATTTCCAAATTCCAGTCTTCTCCCTCCTTATTCTGCCATCTAATCCTTCAAAGTGGTCATCACCACTCACCCCACTTTTTATCTGTATAAGTAATAGTAGTCAGAGAATAATGTGTATATCTATATATTTCAATGTATATTTACATAGGAGACTAAGCTTATTAATAGGCTGAAAACCTAACGGCCAAAACTCAACGACCAAAAACAAATTACAATCAAATCAATTAAATCAAATCAAATCAATTTATAATCTACAATAATTAATATCTCCCCTCAAACTCAAGTAGTCTTTGATGAAACCAACTTGAGTTTGGAGACCAAAGTGTTGAAGCGACCAAGATGATGTGCTTTCGTGAATATGTCAGCGGGTTGGTCAAGAGTCCCAATTAAAATAAGGCGAAGGGCATCCACGCAAAATGTGTTGACGAATGAAGTAACAATCAATCTCAATGTGTTTGGTACGCTCATGAAAGACATCATTATGAACAATTTGAATAGCACTTCGATTGTCACAATATAGGTCAGTGGCAGAGGATTGAGAGATGTCCAGATCATCAAGGAGCCAACGTAACCAAAGGAGCTCAGAAGTGGTGTCGGCAAGAACTCGATATTCAGCCTCGGTACTAGAGCGGACAGTCAATGTTTGTTTCTTGCTTCGCCATGAGATAAGGGAGTCACCGAGGAAGATGCAATAGCCTGTAGTAGAACGACGATCAGTAGGATCACCACCCCGATCAGCATCAGAGTAGGCGCGAATGGTTAATGAAGAGTGGGTAGCGAAGTGGAGCCCATGAAACAATGTTCCTTTCACATAGCGAAGAATGCGAAGAACTGCAGCATAATGGGTAAATCGTGGAGCGGTCATAAATTGACTGACCAAGTGTACTGCATATGAAATTTCAGGGCGAGTAATAGTTAGGTAGATCAAGCTGCCGACAAGCTGTCTGTACAAAGTGAGATTATCAAGTGCGGTTCGATCCATAGGTGTAAAGCGAACATTAGGTTCCAGAGGAGTGGATTGTATGCGACTATCTGTGAGACCAGCTCGAGCAATAAGATCATATGCATACTTGGCCTGGGATAGACAAATACTACAATTATTAACATTATCATTTCCAATACCTTTGGTTACAAGTTACAACCATCAAGAACTCCATTATTATTGTTGTTGTGTTTTAGTAAACATGGCTCATTTGGTTTGTAGTGAAACCCCATCATTTGGAGGCTCTTATGGCGGGGACAACAATTTGTTCCATTCCCAGCCACTTCCACCTTTACATGGCAACTTAGAGATATGGGTCCGCGAGGCCAGAAACCTTCCCATCAAGGACATGCGTCACAAAAAAATTGGAGACTTGGGGGCGGAAACGGGAGCCACATATCCCACAATGTTACCAGTGATGCATATGTCACGGTGATGGAAAACGATGAGAACCCTGCTTGGATGCAGCATTTCAATGTCCCTGTTGCTCATCATGCTGCGGAGGTGCATTTTGTTGTTAAGGACAGTAATTTGTGGAGTCACAGAGTACAGGTGCAGTGGGGATTCCAGTGGAACAGTTATACAATGGTAGTGGAAAAACTAAATCAAGGTATTGTTATATCTTATTGTATTGTATATTATATTAAATTTATTTGACTATGATTTAGTTTGATTTTTATCATTATATCTTTATATTATTTGATTGTGATTTGTATTGCAGCATATGACATCCTCACCAATTTGGAGTAGCGCTGGTCAAGGGCGTTGAAAATGCATACCCTTCAAAAGCTGAGAAATTCGCATGATCAATCATTGCTGAAAATGGGTGGAAGCTCTGACATTGTTGGCATTAATGAAGTTCCTTGCCTAAATTAAGATAATAACCCTGAGACTTGGCATTTCCAGGTATCATTTATTGTTAAAATGTATTTCGTAACAACCTTTGAGAAACATATCCAATATCACATGTTTCTGACCTTCATCTCATTATTCTAATTGAAGGTCCTCCGTTCAATTGATTCCAATTCTGTGAAAGGATTTCCCAAGGAACCTAGAGATGCTATAAGAAGGGGGTGAGAAATATTTGGCATGTGACTTTCTTCTCTGTGAATGAATGAGCTAATTACTATGTTTATTTCATTGAAACAGAACTTGGTTTGTGGAAAGAATGTGATGATAGACACGAGTATGTATTCTGCATATGTGATGGCAATCCGAGCTGCCCAAAAGTTCATCTATGTTGAGAACCAATACTTTTTTGGATCATCATATAACTGGGATTCTTACACCGCGGTGAGTGTTGAGGATTGAACTATGAACAGTTGGGAAAAGGAAAGGAAAAAAAGTACAAGGGGGAAAAGAAAAGTCCTGTTGACAAATTTCAGTAAACAGTAAACTCTTTACTGAACCATTAAAATCGCCTGTAGTGTTAACAACATCGATCAAGTTTGTTCTTAAAATATGTATATAGTTAAATTTGTCATTAAAATTGCTAAATGTTTATCAAATTAATTATTGATGGGAAGTAATTTGACTAATGTTAAATGATTAATTTGATCGACTTTTGACATTTTTAATAGATGAATTTGATGTTTTTTATACTTGGGAATAAATTTGATTGAGGCTCCAATATTTGGGAGGAATTTGATGGCATATCAGGAAATCCTTGTTATTAATGATTTTTCTTTTCTCAACTCTTGGCAGGTGGGCTTCCTTTAGGTACCATATCTGAGTTATTGTGAGTTCATTCATGCGTTTACCTCACCTGCACATGTTGACTTTTGCAGTTCAAAACAATGCAAATGATGTACGGAACAATTTATAGTGCCTCACAGGAGGCTGGGCTTGACAATGAGTATGAGCCACCGGGCTACTTGAATTTCTTTTGCCTTGGCAACCGTGAGATCCCTGACAATGAAAACAACGAAAATCTTTCATGGTGAATACACTCCTCAGGTATCTTATTTTAACCTCGAGTTAACTTCTTTTGATGTTTGTCCCTACTCTGGATGTGTCATGTTTCCTAACCAAATGTTTGGAATTGGGCAACCTAGGATCTCACCCGAAAGGAATGATAGTGGATGATGAATATGTGTTAACCAGTGATCCATGGAAGGCACCAGAGACACAGAGATAGCAATGGGAGCATATCAGCCTAATCATACTTGGGCTAGCAAGCTATCTAAACCTCGTGGGCAGGCAAGACTCACAAAGAATAGACCTTCAAATTCGTTTTTAAAATTGTAAACATGGATCAAGTTTGTTGAATAGATGAGTGTTCTTATAATGCTGCTTATTTGTCTAAGAAGTTTTCAGGTTTCAGATACACATTTTGTGTCCTAGCAATTAGCATAGAAGACATAAAAGTGATAAGGCCTAACCAATAATTAGCAGTCAGTGCAGTATCAAGTCACGCACTAAAAACCATTGTTAAATAAACATGTTTGTTAGACTCATATATATATATATATATATATATATATATATATATATATATATTTTGATGTCTTTATTTTCATTTTACCTTCTCCATAAATTCTAATAAGAAGAGTCACTATAAGAAAAGTAGTGTTTTGCGATAAAATCGGGTTGTCGATAAAGTGTCTGTCAAAAACTCCTTTACAGAAGACTCAATAACAAATTTGCAATGAAATTTTGCGGAAAAAAAATACTATTCCTTCTTAAGTAGCAACGTTCAGCATTTATGAATTTTTAATTGGAATTTGGTACAATAATTAAGGAGGAAAAAAAACCTATTTGATCGAATTAGTGTGGATTGGTGACTGGCTTAAGTCACTGCATTTATTTTTATCTTTTACCAATTCAAGCACTAGCTAGCTACTCAGCACATATGCCCTAGATAGTGTTCAACTCGATCGGAGCAAAAATTAAGCTGGTCTCCTTTAGCTTTCACTCAAACCAAATTGGTCAAAAGACAATTGCAATTGAAGGCTTCAACTGATTTTTGGTTTAGTAAGATTTGTTCATAAGCAAATAAGCTAATATCATATAATACAAATTCCGATTCCGTCTAAGCTTTCTTCCTATGAATCTGGAAGTTTTTCTTATATACAAGGAAATGATTCTGGGTTGAAATATTTGGTTTGCATAAAATATGAGCTAAACATCAAACCTTTGGTGTACACATTTGCCGCTAGATCCATATATACAATTTAATTCCAAATCATGCTATCATATATACACCTATCCTTCATAATGCTTTCAAAAAGTATAGTGAACTTTAAACTTATTAAAAGCCTACACTTCACACCATTTTTTTCAAAATACCACCACTTTAACGAATTAACTAACCGAACTAAACTAGTTATATAAATACAAAGAAAAAACCAAAATAATCTAATTGGTTTGGACTGGCTTAGGTTGTTGGGTCTAGTTTGAACAAACTGGATCATAGTTAGTTCAGTTATCACTATACCTTATTATTACTCTCTTTAAGTTTCAAACCCCCTCAGGCCCAACCCACTCTTCCCCACTGCTGGGCCAACCCAACTTCCCATAATAACTAAAACATTTTATTCTTCCTTAATTAGCAGTTAGCTGTAGCACCCATCATCACTAGTTGTCGCATAACATATCTGCCGGTCCACCGCCACCACCAACGTCTTCCTCGAACCACCGTAGCTAAAGCGTATAGCCACGTCCTCTGTTATGCGAGAGACAGCCCTTCTCATATCCTCCATTGTCGACGTTCACCTACTACCATGTTTCAAACAACAATAGTAACCACTAACAATAATATTTGACAGAATAATGTGTCACAAGTTGTAATATTTAGATATAATTATGGTTTATTTTAGTAGCCAGTAGCCACATTAGTCATTATTAGCATACCCACGTTAACTAAATTCGCTGTATCCTCTCTCCTTTTCTCACCTTTCAAAACAAAAACAATTGGATTCTATTTAACACTTGTTAGTTCTTTATTTAAAAGATTTAAGACCTTGTCCTCATTTCCTGCATTTACATCTCGGTTCTGCCACCCACCTAGTTGACTTTCGTTTACCCAGTCAAACTCAAAGACACTCAAAAATGGCCACCATCCACACTTCAAAATCAAGATTGTTGCTCTGTTTTCTCAGAGTCAAATGGCGCATTTGGTTTACGGCGAAACTCCATCATTCGGAGGCTCGCACCACGGCCAGGGCCAGCAATTCGTTCCATTCCCAACCGCCGCATCAACCTCCATACCCATCCTTCTCTTGCACGGCAACTTGGACATATGGGTCCGCGAGGCCAAAAACCTTCCCAACATGGACATGTTCCACAACAGATTAGGAACCATGCTTTCCATCTTGCCCAAGAAGCTCGGCGGCAAAATCGAAGGCCACGTGTCCCACAACATAACCACCAGCGACCCCTACGTCACGGTGTCCGTGGCGGGCGCCGTCGTCGCGAGGACATTCGTCATCAGAAACGCTGAGAGCCCTGTCTGGATGCAGCGTTTCAATGTCCCCGTTGCTCACTATGCTGCAGAGGTGCATTTCGTTGTGAAGGACAGCGATGTTGTGGGGTCACAGATTATAGGTGCGGTTGGGGTTCCGGTGGAACGGTTATTCACTAGCTCGAAAGTTGAGGGCTTTTTCCCTATCCTTAATGCTGGTGGAAAACCCTGTAACCCTGACGCAGTGTTGAGTTTGTCGATTCAGTATACACCTGTTGATAAGGTGGACCTTTATAGCAATGGTGTAGGTGGTGGACCTGATTATGGAGGTGTGCCTTCCACTTATTTTCCCCTTAGGAAGGGCTGCGGAGTTACACTTTATCAGGATGCTCATGTTCATGAAGGCTCCCTTCCCAATTTGAAGGTGGATGAGGATGGGGATCATGCCAGTTATTTTAAGCATGAGAGTTGTTGGCAGGACATGTTTGATTCGATAAGTAAGGCGCGTCGATTGGTGTATATTGTGGGTTGGTCTGTGTACTACAATGTTGGTCTGATTCGTGGTGCAAGGGATGGGAAAAGTTACAGTTTAGGTGATCTTCTCAAAGCTAAATCGCAGGAAGGTGTGAGGGTGCTGCTTCTTGTGTGGGATGATCCTACTTCTAGAAGCTTGCTTGGACATAAAACGGTATGGCTGAGCATGATATCACTAATGTTTTAGTTTTTCTATAATTGATCACCATGTTGCTATAAGGTTTTGTGATGCAGCGAAGCAAAAGCATAGTGCGGGTGCCTTACCATAGGCAAGTTGTCTAGCATGTTTGCTTTTCAGGTAGGAATACCTAGAATTGATTCTGGAGCTCTAGAAGTGAGAAATTTACACTTCTGGTTGCTCTCGGAATCAAATCTCGGTGTTCTTGCCTGAAAACCAAACTATCATTTGACATCTTGTAGCATTTTGATGCCTTATTATGTGTGTCTGTTTCATATTTAGGAAGGCATGTCTTGTGTACTTGATTACTTTATGAATTAGATGATATACTCTCTGTGACTAGTTGCATACCTCAATATAATCTAGCAATTACTATTGATATATGTAGGTTGGACTAATGAACACTCATGATGAAGATACACGCCATTTCTTCAAGCACTCTTCTGTGAAAGTGCTTCTTTGCCCACGATCTGGTGGAAAAGGACATAGTTTTCTCAAAACGCAGGTCAGTCAAACATACCAGAAGATTGATGATTATATATAACTACATGCTATTGGTTTAAAAAAACTAACAATATCAAAAGGTAAAAACTGAAGACTTGTATATCTTAATATTGCCCTTGGTGGTTAAAAATTAAAAATTAAAAACAAAATTAAAGTTGCCTTTTCCACCTTTATATTTCTTGTATATATCTTCTGTCCCAAAACTCATACGATTTTTCAAGTTGAAGAGGTAAATTCATTAGTACTTTATAGTTTAAATCCAGAATAGACATAGTTAATGATGCTAATGCTATCATACTTTATTGCTCGACTTCTAGTTTGTTTTCAATTTCATTCAAATGGTCAATGTTTATGTTTTCTTTCAGCAGTTTCTTTTTCTAAATTTTCCTTTTTCATCCCTGGTCAATCTTCTAACATACAAATAAAATTGTTGTTCATGATTTTATTCCAGTAATATAGATGTTAAGTTCTATAATATTTTACTATACATATATATATATATATATATATAATACTATACACACACATATATGATCTAGACAAAGGTGGTAATTTTTTGCCTTATACTTAATTTTTAGGAAGCTGGAACAATCTATACACATCATCAGAAGACAGTGATTGTGGATGCTGATGCAGGTCAGCATAAAAGAAAGATAATAGCCTTCATTGGAGGTCTTGATTTATGTGTGGGCCGATATGATACCCCAGAACATTCTCTCTTTAGGACTCTGGAGACAACACACAAAGATGACTTTCATAATCCTAACTTTGAGGTAAATCATTCATTTGTAATTTCCATTACCATTAGTTTTCAATTGGGAATATTATGTGTACGAGAGGAGGAATCATCCAGTGTTTATTTTCATCCGCCTCCATATTTAAAGTTGTTGTAATTGTTCTATTTGTATACTAAACAAACAGGGTCCTGTGACTGGTTGTCCAAGACAACCATGGCATGATTTGCACTCCAAAGTTGATGGCCCTGCAGCATATGACATCCTCACCAATTTTGAGGAGCGTTGGTTAAGGGCATTGAAAATGCATAGACTTCAAAAGATGAAAAGTTCACATGACGATTCATTACTGAAGATTGATAGAATCTCTGACATTGTTGGTATTGATGAAGTTTCTTTCCTAAATGAAGAAAATAGCCATGAGACTTGGCATGTCCAGGTATCATTTATTGTTAAAAGAGCTCTTAAAAAATCTCCAATATCAATGTACAATTATACACCTTTCTGACCATTGACCACACTCTTCTAATGGAAGGTCTTCCGCTCTATTGATTCCAATTCTGTGAAAGGATTTCCTAAGGAACCGAAAGATGCTATAAGCAGGGTGAGAAATTTTTGGCATGTGGCTTCATTCTCTTCTATGCTTTCCTTTGTGAATGAAGGAACTAACTGTGTTTACTTATTGAACAGAACTTAGTTTGCGGAAAGAATGTAATGATAGACATGAGTATACATTCTGCATATGTCAAGGCTATCCGAGCTGCCCAAAAGTTTATCTATATTGAGAACCAATACTTTCTTGGCTCGTCCTTTAATTGGGATTCTTACAAAGACCTCGGTGAGTATTGAGCTCCCATACCAAAGTTAAAAGATCTGTGTCATATTTAAAATCAGAAAAAATATTATATGACGCTTCTTTTAACAAAACAATGATGTGAATAAATCAAATAATCCTTGCTATAATCATTCCCCCCCCCCTTCTTGGCAGGTGCAAACAACTTAATTCCAATGGAAATTGCGCTAAAAATAGCCAACAAAATCAAACAAAATGCAAGGTTCTGTGTGTATATTGTCATTCCTATGTGGCCTGAAGGTATACCCACAAGTACAGCTACTCAGAGGATTCTCTTCTGGCAGGTAGGCTTCCTTTATCTCTAAAAAAGAGTGCTATATGTGATTAGTTGGTGGTCAAATATTGATCTCATCATCTCAAACAAGAAGATAAACTTGATCTTTTTGTGGTTCATATTTATCAAATTAATGATCTTCAAATTATCCTTGGATGGCTTGATTTGTTGTCAGTTGTATCATGTTAATTTATCGTTCAAAGTAGTATGATCAAATACTATAGGAACATAATGTTATTGTGGGTTCTAGTGTTTGTTTATCTCACCTACACATGTTGATTTTGGCAGTTCAAAACAATGCAAATGATGTATGAAACGATTTACAAGGCCTTACAGGAAGCTGGGCTTGACAATGTGTATGAACCACAGGACTACTTGAATTTCTTTTGCCTTGGGAATCGTGAGATCCCTGATGGTGAAAATAATTCAAATGGTCAAAATCCTACTGGAAAAAACAAGGCTCAGGTATTTTATTACTTCTTTAGTAAACTTTTATGTTTTTTTTTCTACTGTGTGTTTCGCATCGAGTAAAAATTGAGTGCAATTTTTCATTGATTACACTTGCTTTTTACACAGGAGTGTAATCCATGAAAAATTCACCTCAATTTTCATCCTTGTTCCAAACTGGCCCTAGATGATTCATGCCTATTAAGTTTATCATTGATACAGTGTTTGACATTGGATAATCCAGGTACTCACCCAAAAGAACCGAAGGTTCATGATTTATGTTCATTCTAAAGGAATGATAGTGGATGATGAATATGTGATAATGGGGTCAGCAAACATAAACCAGCGATCCATGGAAGGCACCAGAGACACAGAGATAGCAATGGGAGCATATCAGCCTAATCATACTTGGGCTAGCAAGCATTCTAAACCTCGTGGGCAGGCAAGATTCATTAACTTAAAAAAGTACCTTTTTAAGATGAAAAAAGAGGGGAAAAGTAGACTTTTCCTATCTTACAAACATAAATGCTTGAGACAAAGTCTTAAAAAATGGACTTTTAATGAGAGGATGTATGCACCAGGCTAGGCATGTTAATTAGTTGAGAAGGGAGTTCCTAGATCATATGCATATACTAAAAAGAAAAAATGTACAATCAATTGGGTTTTATATCTAACTTGGAGAAATGTGTTTGTGTTTTGTGTAATGTGGATGATGAGTTCAGGTGCATGGGTATAGAATGTCACTATGGAGCGAGCATATAGGAGGCGGGGAAGAATGTTTCAAGCAACCAGAGAGCCTTGAATGCGTAAGGCGGATAAGAGCACTGAGTGAGTTTAACTGGAGACAGTACGTAGCTGATGAGGTCACCGAAATGAGAAGCCATCTACTGAAATACCCTCTTCAAGTTGATTCAAAGGGGAATTTGAATCCCCTTCCTGGCTGGGAAACATTCCCTGATGTTGGTGGCAACATAAAAGGGACCTTTACACTGCTTCAAGAGAATCTCACAATCTGATGATCGCTTTGATCCATTTTTTGTGACTACTCAAAATTCAGTAGGTTGCAGCAGCATGTTTTTCTAGTTATTTAGGATTTGTGTATGTAATAAACGAGGTCTGAATCTGGGGTGGATGAGAGAGACATTGTGAGTGGCCACGTGTTCGCTCTCAGAAAATTGAGGAGTATGAACAAATGTATTTTGTATTCATTTGAAATAAGATATCGTGTCGACTCACAATTTCACTGTTGGATAAAATTTGAATAAAATTCACGTATATTAAAATTCACATTTAATGATAAATGAATTACAAGTTAGCACATGATCTAATATTAAATAAGGTACAAATATTACAATTTTGTGAAAATTGATGGGAAAGTTAGAAAGGACAATTAAGTAATGATGGGTGTGGGACTAACTAATGTAGACATGTGATTAAATTATGAAAAAGGTTACTTTGATTCCAAGTTTGGTATAGCTATTTAGTCACTCTTTTTACTAATTTTGTTAAAATTGATATCTTATGTAAGATTGAAAAAATAAAATAAAATCGTAAAATGTGAAATTATAATATGATTTAAATTATATGATAGTTTAATATAATTTAAAGTAGTAAGATTGACTGACTTTTTTAAAATCATAAGATTTTAATATTTAAATCAATATCTTAAACTTTGTCTCTCCTAATTATGTTAATGTGAATGTAAATATTATATCTGTGAGAGGGGTGTTTGAGTCACTATACTAAATTTAATCTCAAACAATTCTCTTACAGTATTATTGCGGATCCTTTGACAGATAGGTAGAGATAGGATGTCGTCGTGGTTGTGTAGTGGGAGGCATGTTGTGTTCTGTTATGTTGTCCTTCAAACATCAAAAATCAATGCCAATTTAAAATGCAGAGTTTCGTATATCCTACGCTCATCTGATTCACAACCGTCACTCCCTCTGTCTTAGTCCTTGGATTAAACAATACTTTTCAAGGTTAACTCTACATTAATTTAATTTTGATTCCAACTGAGTTTGTCATAAAATGTTTCAATACTTTTATCTAGAATAAATTTTACGGTAGAATGAATATTTTTCACGCACGATTTGGGCAGAATTCTCGAAACGACAATTGAAGGTGTACAGATTTTGAACCAAACTTTGCTCTTTGTTCATATCTCTGCTAAACAGTTAACTTCATATCACACCAACATTGTAGCTTATTTTCTTGATGTGCTGACTCCTCAGCGCACTATTTTTTTTTTCCTGTAATATATATTTGAAGCAACGATCTGTTCAAGATAATCCCTACCTATCATAATAACATCAAACAATAAATTCAGAAAGATAAAAGAAAACCAAGGCGAAAGAATAACTAATTGAGTGCACATATGTTAGATGAGATTTTACATTTTGACAATGACAAGCGGTTTCCTAGATTTGTTGAGAACTTTTTATTTTGGAAATGAAAAAGAAAACTAATTTGCGGATGATGTTTTGGTATCAAATAATCTTCACGTATAACAACAAGTAAAAAAGTTTGAGCTAGAGTTTAACCTTTTATAACTCTCTTTTGACAAATACAATTTTTAAGAATTGAACTTGTGTATTTTTCTTTATGGAGACTTAATTGTTTATCATTTGTCTAATAACTTGTTAGTACTTTATTTCTTTTGTTCTGTTTTAACTGTCTATTTTTTATTGTTTAGTGTTTTGAAATATCTGTCTTTTTACATTATCTAGGTGAAATAACTTTTTTTTCATTCACGTCCCTAGTTGTAGTGAAATATTTATTTGTATAGTGGATATAAAGAGACTAATAGTTGTATTAAAAATATAAATTTATTTTTTATATGAAAATAATTTTGTCAATTTATAAGTCTTTATGCATCTACCAATATATATTTTTTTACCTGCTTGGTTTTGAATACTTAAAATGGAAAGGAGTACAAAACAATATCGCACAGAGTAAGGTCAATTATCATAAAATTAATCATTTATTACTAACTCTCAATTTCAATTAAATGTTGGAACATTAAAAAGTAGATTAATAATATAATTCAAAACTAAACAACCTTTTCGTTATAGCTTAACTAACTGTATCGTACACAAGTTTTGACTTCTGACACCACAAACTAAATTTGTGCACTTACATATACATGGAGATATGTCTTTTATGATATTTTTCTCGAACAAACTAGCGATTCACTAGGTAATGGGTTGTAACTTTATACAGCAGTACAAATTGTTAGTTAGGTTGCAGTACTCTCATCTCTAAAAAAATCTTTAATAAAAAAGAAAATCTCTAAAAAAATCTGCGTGGCACATCCAAAGTCTTCTCGTTTTATTTTTTCTTTGGGGCATTTGGGACACTCTTGTGATAAGAAGTAGCAATCTCTTGAAAATGAGTTGGCATTAATGTTATTTAAGAAGCTCTATGCCATGAATAGGTTACAGAAACATGCGACCAATAATTTTATTCTCGTTTGCATGTGAGCACGACTGGTTTCCTTCCTTTCTGTTTCGTCATTTGATCAGTGAAAGACTTTTTTTTTCCCCTTTTTCTTTTATACAATATGTGAAAGACTTTTAAAGCATTGACAAGAAAATATGAACCAACAAATACCAAAATCACGTTTCATGTAAAGTATTTTCCATATTTTAATGTCCGGCAGTTAATTTGCTGTTTAATTATTCCAAGCAGGAAAATATAGTAAAAACGGTCAGTGATTACCATTTATCCCTGCACTTTATAGAAATAAATGGTTGGTGTGATGTCAGAGACACAGAATGAAAATCTCTACCGAAGCATGCAATTTTTAGAAGAGTTCTATAAATAATTTTATATGGTCAGTCAATTAATTCATTTTATTTAGATAATATGAGTGGTGTAATGATTAATTATATTTACTAATTTATCAATATATAATTAAATGATAGTTTAAAACTTATTTTCACTGCACTTCAATTAAATCCTTTTTATAAAGAGAGTATATCATTAATTTCTTATATCTTTTCTTAAAAAAAAAACTTATTTTCTTATGCGATAAGTAAATTAATTATATGAACATAGCATTATACTGAAAAATATATTTTTATACATTTTTTCCTCGTTAAGCTGTGAAGTGTATATCTTAGGAATTATTTACGTAATTTTGTGTCAGATTAATTAGTGATTATACAATGCTTTTTTACTTTTGAAATTACATTAGTCAAAATAAGGCTTGATCCTAAAACCTCATACATATTATCTAAAATTTATATTATAAATATTGCAGATAAAATTTGTGTAGAGTGAATTATAAAAAAAAACCAATATAGTTATAGATAATTTAGGTTTAAATATGTTTTTAATCTTTAAAAATATTAATATTTATGAAATTATTTTTTTAAAAAAAATTTGCTCAATTTCGGTCTCTCATTTTTTAAACATAAGACAAGACTTAAGTCAATTTTTTTTTATATTTAATACATTCATTTTTTCATTTAAATAAAATTATGTGAATAATTTTTTTTTGAAATGAGTAATTTAAAAAAATATATACATTAATCTCAAAAAAAGTACCTAAATAATAATAATAATATTATCATTATTATTATTATTGATTTAAAATTTGGTTAAAATGAATGGATGAAATTTAATCTAAATTTTTTTCTTAAAAATAACCAAAATTACCCATCAATGTTAAAATTTTCCATTGAATGGTGATGTAAGATACAAAATTAGCCATCGATAGCCAATTTTCGTGGCTATAGGTTCAGTCTGGGGCTGTTTTGTGTGGAGTTGGTATGCTGTTTGTTTACTTGCAAAGTTTCTATAGGGAGATCTCGATATTGGGGGCAGCTCGATGGAGATTTTAGTGTCTTTTGGTATTCTGATATTGTAACACTTATAATTTCTTCTTGTTTTGTGTCTCGTTTGTTTCTTTGATTTCACCTGTATTTTAAGTTTTGGTGAGCTCTTGAAAAAGACATGACTAGCACTTCCCACGTGTATCCGGGTATGTCACGTCACCAAGTAACAAAAATAAGATAACATCAACGCTAGTTGCTGCAGTAACATTTAAAAAAATGGGAGCATGCTCATAGCATAACATAAGATTTTACCTTAAACTAATAATAATAATATTATGATGAAAAGAAAGACTCATTTTACTACGGTTTATTATTGAGTTAATAAAATATCTTATATAAAATAAATTTAAATAATACAACTCTATATTTTGATGGGATCAAGAGATATTTAACTATTTTTAGCTAAAATAAAATTAAACTATACTCCAACGCATTCTTTTCACACATGATCGTGTAAGAAATGGTATGGAAGGTCATTCTCTGAATTATATTCAGGATTCAATTGTCTAGAAGAACTACACACATGAATAAAGCATTTTATAAATAATATATCAATTTAATCGGGGCAAGGCATTTCTGAAGGGAGTAGTTTTATAATCACCGTCGCGTGTCGTTGTCCTAAAAAGAAAAAGAAAAATGATAGAATATTAGCCACTGTGTCCACTCCAAGTCCATGTATATAAACAGAGGAACAGAGGAGAAGGAAAACCAAGTACAGCGCTACACACATTACCACATCCATTCCGAAATTTGGGCATAGACATGGGTTTACCAGCTAACGGCGGCGCCGGTGACAAGCAACTCAAGTTCCTCATCTACGGCCGCACCGGCTGGATTGGCGGCCTCCTGGGAAAGCTCTGCGAATCCCAAGGCATCCCCTATGTCTACGGTTCCGGCCGCCTCGAGAACCGCTCCTCCCTCGAGGCCGACATAGCGGCGGCAAAGCCAAGCCACGTGTTCAACGCCGCCGGTGTCACCGGCAGGCCCAATGTGGACTGGTGCGAGTCCCACAAGGTGGAGACCATCCGCACCAACGTCGCCGGCACCCTCACCCTGGCGGACGTGTGCCGCGAGAGGGGCCTCATCCTCATCAACTACGCCACCGGATGCATCTTCGAGTACGATTCCACTCACCCCCTCGGAACCGGCATCGGATTCAAGGAAGAAGACACTCCTAACTTCATTGGATCCTTCTACTCCAAGACCAAGGCCATGGTCTCTGATTTCTCTCTAATTTCTTAATTAATTAGTCAATTAATTGTTCGATTAGATTCAGATCGCGTTGAAAAAGCTTGGACTATCTCAGATTCAAGACTTGATTTGTGTTGGTGTGTGAAGCAGGTGGAGGATCTGCTACGGAACTATGAGAATGTGTGTACCTTGCGAGTGAGGATGCCGATCTCTTCCGATCTGTCGAACCCGCGCAATTTCATCACCAAGATCACCCGCTACGAGAAGGTCGTGGACATCCCCAATTCGATGACGATACTGGACGAGCTGCTCCCGATCTCGATCGAGATGGCGAAGAGGGATCTCACCGGGATATGGAATTTCACCAACCCTGGGGTTGTCAGCCACAACGAGATCCTCGAGATGTACAAGAAATACGTGGATCCGAGCTTCAAGTGGAAGAATTTCACCCTTGAGGAGCAGGCCAAGGTGATCGTTGCGCCGAGGAGCAACAACGAGCTCGATGCATCCAAGTTGAAGAACGAGTTCCCTGAACTCTTGTCCATCAAGGAATCCCTCATTAAGCATGTGTTTCAGCCAAATGCTTGAAAGAATGAATGAGTTTAGCAGCAACTTTCGGTTTGTGTGGACGCAGGTGTGTCCTTCTTCCGTTCATATGCGTCGGTGCATTTTGTTTTTAATTATTTTCAATTGTCTTGTATTTGTATTGACTACATCTACATGATGAATAAATTAGTTGCAATTTACTTACTTATATACATGATGCATGATAAATGACTTCCACCAGCATGCTCTTTTTCACTTCAACTGCATTTGAGTTTGAGCGGTAGTGAATGATCCGACGCCAGGTGCCTCTTCCCGAACTCTATCCAACTATAAACGTAGGTATGCTGACTGAAGTTAAAACGCCATATGCAAAACATTAAAGCAAGTCTTTTAAAGTCAGATCATTTATTTTAGATGATGATAAAATAAGAGATTTAAGAGCACTTCAATTTAGTTTTCACAATTCTATCTCCAAAATTTATGCACTCTAGTGAGTACAGGGCAACCAAAAACTAGTTTGTGTGATGATCGACTATACTAAAGATTTAATGCAGACGGGTTTAGCTGATCCCTGTTGTTTAAGAGGTCGTTTGGCAAATCTAACACGCTTTCTTCTCTCTTTTTTTTTTTTTCTCTTTGCTCAACTTCTCATCATTTTTTTTTTCGTTTTCATCTTATTCTTTATAAATTTATGAGCTTTCATTTACAACATATTCGTTATTTTTAGTTTTTTGAAAGTTTGTACATGTCTAATTAGTCAAAAGTTTGTGTATGTCTACAGAAAAGTTTTTACATTCTTATTCAAAAGTTTTCTTTTTTGCCTTTGTTTTCCTTTACGTTTTTGTCATATTTTTTTGTTTCTCGCTGTTAAAAAGTTTGTGCACATTAATTCAAAACGTGTTCATATGCTTCAAAATGTTTGTGTATGGTAGAAAGTGAGTTAACGCTCTTAGAGTGTAAGTGGGAAGATGGAGATAGAGTGCGACAATTATTTTTCGCTATTTAATGGATTGCAAATCCAGTTTAATTTGATTATCTATTTAAAAAGGTTTGTGCATATGTGTAAAAAAAGTTTTTATATATACATACAAAAGTTTATATACTTAGTGTCACTATGTAGACCATGGGTTAGCACTACATCATTTGGATTGTATCCTTAGCAATGTTGAAATTTTTATTGTTATATCGTGTTTGGTATGTTAATGTATAAAATATTTTATAAAAATAAAATAATTATAAAATGTATATTTATTAACTATGAAAATATAAAATTAAAAATTTAATAATAATTATTATGTTTATTGTCAATATTCACTAATTTCTATTCTTTAAGATTTAATTTATAATAATAATAATTTATATTAATTATTTAAAATTAAATATAATATAATATTACAATATTTATTTATTTGGATATCATTATTTAAAAAAAGATATTATGTATAATTATATGTATATTAAGTATTAAATTATTTTATTGTAATAATCAATGAATTTTTTTATTACTGAATACATATTTTTTATACGAAATATAATTTATTTAAAATAGATAGTTATTAATAAATACTATTATAATTCAATTAATTGATTAGTTGTTCTAATTTTATTTATTTTTTTGTATTAATCTATTTGTTAATATTATTTATTTTAATTTTTATTAATTATTAAATTATTATATATTATTTATTTTTAAAAAATAAAATAAAATGATTGAAAATATCTTATACGTCAAAAGTTAATTAGATTTTATCATGTCTTTTTAAGCAGAATTAAGTTATCCATCGTGTTGACATATAAGGGGATTCTGATAAATATGCTTATATTATATGCTTCTTGCACCAAATACTTATAAAGTCATTATGTATTGTATTTATTCTTATATTCTACCTTATATGATGCGTTAAACATGTCCTAGGAGATTATTAAGTTTGATACATGAAGCATTTTAGGCTCTCAATACAAGTATTATTATACATGTGAGATAGTTGAAGTCATATACTTAGGCAGCATTTGTTTACTACGATAAAACAGAAATATCGAGACACAAGGACAAAAATCTTATTTATTTACTGAGACTAGCACAAAAATTTGTGTCACAAGACAAAAAATTTATGTATTTTTTGTACTTCTATTTTGCTAGAACATGGGGACAAGACAGGAGAGTATTTTAAATCATTTAGAATGTACTTTTTATTTTGTCTCTATTAGATTAAACAAGATATAAACATAAATGTGTCTTGTGCTATATCAACAAACAAAATGCAAGACTGATTTATCCTCTTGTTTTTTTATGTTTATGTCCTTGTGTCTCTATATTCCTATCTTGTCTTAACTATCAAACGCAGCCTTAGTAACATTATATACATGATTTTGGATGTATATTTACTAGTTAATATTAAGTTATACACCTTTCTTGTAAAAATAATTGTAAGTTATAAATCTTACTTGATGATTAAATATAGTTATAAAAAAAAAGTATAATTAATTTTTTACATTTATGTTAAGAATTACTCACTATCTCAAAAAAAAAATATGTGAATTCAATTTTTATTTTTAATATAAGAGTTATTTCAATGGATAATATGTAAATACCCCTCTTTATAAGTATTTAAAAAGTCAGGATATGTAAAAAGATCTAATTTTGATGGAATGACACGAGTCAAACCAACTGAAACTTTTTTTACTAAAAGAAAATACTAAGTATGTCATGTAAAAAAAAGTAACCACTCAAAACTATGATATTTAAAATAAAAAAGAGTTAAATATGTTTTTAGCCTCTGTAAAATTGAAAATTTTGTATTTGGTCCTCAAAAAAAATTTCGTAAGGAATTAGTCCTTGAAAAAAAAATTTGGTAGGTTTTAGTCCTTGTCGTTAGACAAAAACGTTAAGTGCTAACGTGACTGTTAAATATGTCACGTAACAAACCCATCCACCCAAAACCCTCTCAATCTGAAACGCCTCTCTCGACAACAACGACTTCACTCTGTCACTCTCTATCCACTGCCACTCTCCAGTGCGATGACCACCGTCTCTGTCTCGATGACACGAGCTCTTCATCGATGTCTTCCTCTCATCCTTGTGTTGGCAATGTCATTGTGAATGTTTTCTCACTTTCTCACACTCTCTCATCCTTTGTCCATGACCATAGAACCACACACCACTTCACAACCACCTCACCACCATCACCCTCACACCATCACCACTAAAAACAACACATGAAGTGAAAAAGAAAACAGATCCAAAGAAAGGGAGTGAGCCGAGAGAGAGAAATAGAGTGAACCAGAGCCTGTGAGAGGGAGGGGAAGCTCGCCACCGCTGGCGACCTTCTGTGGCGGCAACAGCTCCTTCAAGACGAGGGAGAGTCTACGGAGAGAAAGCGCGGATCGCGAGCAAAGAGAGAGAAAGAGCAGATCGAGAGTGAGAGAGAGAAGTCGACGGAAAGGAAAGGAAGGTTGTCGCCGCTGGCAATCTACTGTAGCGGCGACAACCCCCTTTGAGCCCAGGAGAGAGAAAGGTCACCGAGGGAGAGAGAAATTGATATCGAGAGTGAGAAAGAGAGACAACATGCCGGAGAGAGAGGGGTGGGTGAATTTGGGTGTTAGGGTGAAGTTAGGGTTTCTTTTTTGTTTTTTAATTTTTTTTAAATGAACATGTGTCATGGGCCATGGGTGGATGGATTTGTCACATGACGTGACACGTGACAGATTTAACGATCACGTTAACACTTAGCGTCTTTTAAGAATTAAAACCTATACAATTTTTTTAGGGGCTAATTCCTAACGAAATTTTTTTATGACTAAACACAAAATTTTTAATTTTACAGAAATTAAAAACATATTTAACCCAATAAAAAAATTGAAGATCCTCCTCAGCCTCAATTTAATAATCTACAAAATTGGGCTCTAACAAAGCTCGTGCGGACAATTTTAATTGAGTGGACGGCTAGCCCATAACGTAATAATGTAGGATCTGGACCCTACAAAATATACTGGTAAAAAAGCAGGTCCAGTATGGAATTCAAAGCATTATATTCTGTGCGGTTGCTCTTTCCCTTCAATTCTCGTTCATTCATGCATGCTCTTGTTCATGCCTTCTCAATATGCCATAACATAACAATAACTTTAACCCTTGACTCCTCCGGAATAGCATGTACTAGAGAAACTAATGGCAGCTTCAAATTGCTCTTTTGATTCTATCAATTCAATTTCACTTGACCTGTAGTATATCCTAAGCTGATACATTATCAGTTTTAGTTTATCTCATTTTTTTTTCACGAGTGTAAAGACATATAATATAAAGTCATTGGAATTGTCTTCTCCCATTAGTTGCTTAAGCTTTTGGGAGAGATGATTCTTGAGATGGTATCAGAGCTACTATAACTAAAAGGTCAAAGGTTCGATATTTCACGACCCCATTTTAAAAAAATTGTCCACGTTGCAAGTCAAAAAAGCTTTTGAGTGAGAGAACGTGTAAAGAAATATAATATGAAAATCATTAAAATTGTCTTCTCTCAACAATTTAAGCAAAATTAAGTTTGGGCCTTGAACCCAATATATTGGGCCGAGTCTTATGCATGTGAGAGTGAGTCGATGTTGTTTTGGGCCTATGAGATGCATCTCGGACTTAGGGGTTTGGAGAGTGGGCTGATGTTATATTGGGCTATGAGACGTGTACTCAAGTTTAGATTGTAACATAACAAATGTTGAGTCTTTTAAATTCATAAAAATATTATTAAAGACTAATTTTTAATGGTTAAATTTTGAATCATCCTTTGTACCAAAAGGAAAAAATGGCTCAATGTTGGTTGTTAGTTAGTTTGTGCTGGACTTGGAACGGGAAGAGTATGTCTCACTAACTTTTATTAACTGAAAAAAGATAGAATTATATTATTAGATTTAATAGTAACTACGTCTAAAAAGGATTACAACAACTGAAATTGACAACACTCAAAACACTCGCTACAACAGAAATTCATCTTACAAAAGTAATGCAAGCAAAGAATACCCTTCTTTTCATTCTAAGCAGAAGTTGCATATATCTTCAACATCAGTGACCATTGGCAATTGAACCGTTAGCTGTGGGAGCCAAACCATTTTCACTGGTTTTCTTTGCATAGAATCTACGATACATGGAGTCAACTTCAGTGAGATAGAATGTGCCTGTAGGTAAGAGGGTGCAGTCCTTGCTTGTCACAAACTCCTTGGCACCATATCTATGTTCCATTAGCTTCAGGGTTTCAACAAACTTCTCTGGTGGAAACTGCATAAAAAAAAAAGACGTTACTCATCAAAGGTCTATTCAATTGTGTAGCACAACATATGGTTGTTTCCACAATCTTATTATTACACATTACCTCATGCCTTGACTTCAATTTTCCACCAACATCCATTACTTCAGCAATGTTTGACAAGGTAAACTGGTTCTGACCGTCACGCAATTGCAAGGAAAACATCGTCGCGGTTAAGCCACTTCCGTAAGAAAACAATATCACCCTCTTACCAGCCTGAAAAATTTGTAAAATGTGAACATTTATTTATTAGAACATATTGATGCAAGGAAATTTATATTTGCCAAAGAAAGTGGTTAGAATATTCACCAATGTGCTGTGTTTGTTGTGAAGTAGGGATGCAAATGCTGCATAAAGGGATGCAGTGTACATGTTGCCAACGTGCTTTGGTAACAATGTAGTTGGTTGCACCTTGGCATCATATAGAGGCTTTGCTACTTGCTGTGATGCCTGCAAGGTCAATGATATTGCAAATTAATCATCAGCAAAAAAATGTTTCCGCGCTGTCCATTTTTTTAATTAGAATTCTATAAATGTAACACATTTGCTATAGGCTATACAGGCTCATACCTTTTCAAGATCCCGGCTTTGGTAGCTTTCATCGCCGGATAACGATGCAAAAGGTCCTAGCTTCTCTTTGGCAGCTTCGTCCACAGAACTGCAATGATAATCAAATTTAGAAACCCATAAGTTATCTGAATAAAAACTACACAAGTTTTATCAGAGGATGGAGAAATGGAGAGTACATACCTGAGATTCCTCAAGAAGTCATTGAACAACAAACGAGAAAAACTTTTCTGTACAAGCTGCAGAATGATCCAAACAAACGTATTAAAGAGACATAAATATACATATCAATTAAGGTAGATAAACCAATGTGAATGTACATAAAGACAGAACATGTTACAGGTTGCATTCTTAACAGTCACACGGAGTTAGGATACTAAACAATAAATCCTTAGAAATCTAAAGTACCTTGTTATAAGGAGAGTGAAACACGAAGTATTCAGCATCAGAAAGAGAAAATGGCCTTCCCTCTACCTTCTCATATCTGCGAAAAATAATATAGTTAGGCACTTGGTTAGTCATTACTGATCCATGAACAATTTTACTGGCTGATCCGTGACCAGTTTTAATGGGTCCTGGTTAATTGGTTGGTTTTCATAGCACTAGTTATTATGCTTTTTTAATTTATACACCAGAAGTCTATTAGAACTAAAATTAACATTAGAAACTTACTTGTGACTGAGTTGATTGTAGCAAGAATCAAGGGCCATAAGGTAACAAGTTTGAGAAAGTTTCCCATCAACAACCTACAAAACAAAAATCATGTGGTTAACGCAATTTGCATCCTGAAATGCTATCAGTGGGTTATGACTTATGAGTAAATAGCAAACAAATGTAAGGATGATTTGATCACCACAATAATAGGAAAAACAAATGAAAGTTATACTTCAAATTATACGGTCCCCAAAAGTCGAATATTCTGAAAGAAATGAAAAGGGATTGTAAAGCTTACCGGATATTCGCTAGCTAGATCAGGCTTGTAAAAATCATAAACATGAGCCATGTGACTTCCCCTCAATTTGCTTTCAAATGCAATGGGGGCATCAGGACCAATTAGCACGGCAATAGCAGCAGCTCCTCCAGTAGGCCGAGCAGGTCCTTCGGCATAGACCTGCGAAAGGAAACATCCATTACACATAATCTAGGACGTGTGTTTGATTTTAGAATTTGTTATTAGAATTGCATACAAGGGAGAAGAAGGCATGTTTAGTGTTAGTGTGTTACAGAATACAGTCCAAAAGCAGTGTGAAATGTGCAATGATTAGGAAAATATCTTACAGCACTATCAGTGCAGACAACAAGTCCATAGCGTCCATCCCATGAATTGCTCTCCACCCAATTGACACAATTGAACAATGCAGCAGTTCCTCCATAGCATGCATTGGTTGAATCAACTCCCTCTATGTCAGTATTTCCATGTTTCTGTTTGTTTTCCGACAAGTAAATGAATATTGTATCAGAAAGTTATAGAGATAAAATATTTGATCAATAAAATTATATAAATAACAGAACCAACCAAATCTGATTATTACCTCAAAGATCTGCATCAGAAACGTCTTGATGGATTTGCTTTTGTCTATCACAGTCTCGCTGCCTACCTCGAGACGACCAATTTGTTTAGGATCAACTCCATACTTGTCAAGAAGGGACGAAACTACAGTCAAACTGAAGATGCAGTGATTAGTATTCAAGAAATTGAAACTAGGAGAAAGAATTAGTTAACTAGAATTGAAGATTGTAAAGCAGCAACCTGGATGTAACACATCATGGCTAGTATAAGACAAAGTAGATAGATACCTCATGGAGATGACATCTTCTACCTCGGAACAGAATGCCATGCAATCTTGTCCAAGTCCGATGGTATACTTCCCTTTACTGGCGCCATCATGAGCCTCCAGTGCTTCCTGCAGGAACACACATGTGAAGAGAATGAGAATCTCGCTTAAAAAGTGAAAAATGTTACAAGTAACTTCAATATGTGTACACACGAGTGAGATAATAACAATAAGAAAGGAAACAGTTTAAACAAAGGCACTAGATACACTGCATCAGAATAGGATGTATTAAGAGCATGGCATTGCTTAAAAGAAATAAACCATTGGAAAGGATAACCCCACAAGAATATGTTAAGTAACTTGTACTAAAGCCTCCTCTGCCTTAAAAGGAAGGAAGAATTGTGAGATCCGTAAGGTAATTTCTATTAATTTCATGGGTTTTTTCTTTTTCCTACTTTTTTCAATTTATTTGACAAAAAGTGAGAGCAAAACTTTCAACATCACTCTTACTTCCAAGGAAATTGTTAATGAGCAAGGGTAGCGTGGCTGTCTTGATTTGATCCAGTTCATTCAGATAGAGCAGGACAACATATTTCAACATGGTAAAATAACTCAATCAACATAATAACATGGGGTGTAAATACCCTTCATACTACAATTTTCTAATTTTAGCGATTTTTAAAACTAAGTTCATCATCGTTTCATGATCTAATATATCCAAAGAAATAAACTTAATAGTACTTAGTCTAAACTTAATCAATATGTTGGCGGACGCAAACAAGAAAGAAGTAAAGAAATTAAAGAGAAGGAAAGTGAAAGTGGGAGGGGTGACCTGTTGGACGCAGGTGGGAGGGAAGTAGATGTCCATAGCGAGAATCCCCACATTGTTGGCCATCTTCTGTTGTGCTGCAAAGGATCCAATGGAAACCACAAGAGAGTAGTATGAGGAGGATGGTTGGGTCACATGGGTAACTTTGGAAGTGTGTGTGTGTATATATATACACATATAGCAAAACAGAGAAGCAGAGTCAGCACACCAACTAACTCCAAAGTCCAAAAAAAGGCTCTGCTTTTGGTTTGGTGTGCCAGGCAGGCAACTCAAGTGTGCTGCTTCCTCTTTCTTTCTTTCTTGCTTACGTACCCAAACGAATATGCACATTTTCTGTGCTTTTCCCACAAATACAAAGCACGCCTCCCTCTCATTTCCCGTATAAAAATTTGGTACTGAATATTTCACTTATCAATTACTTTTTCTTTTAACTATCTCTAACCATGTATTTGTTAAGATTTTGATAAATGTATAATTGAAGATGATTAAAAAGATATAAGTAAACCGAAAGTTCGGACTCCCAAGCCTAACACTTCACTTATTTGTTGATCAGCAAAACAATTGGGAAAAATATTGTATGGATTAAAATTGAATTATTGATATCCATTTATCACAATCAAATTTGTTATATCTTAATTATCAACAAACAAATGCTTCTAAATTTTAACAAGCAAAAGTTTTTTTTTTTCGTGTGTGTCGTGATGCCAACTCTTGTGTGGCTGTCACGTGAAGTGCAAAAGTGAGAAAGATAATTTTGGTTTATTTGTATTACATTATTCCTAGTTTTATGCTGGTTATACTAACATTGTGTTCTCTCATGTGATTGAGGTTTTGTTTTCTTTCAGGCGTGTAGTCTAGATGTTAATAAAAAAAATGTTATTGTTTGTATAAAGTGAAGATGCAACTAATTTTACTTGTAATTTGGCTAATTTTTTTTACAAGCACCAATTTCCATTTATCACAATTAACTCTGTTAAATTTCAATTATCAACAATCAAATGTTTTAAATTGTAATAAGCAAATGTTTGTTCGACATGTGTATTGTGAGACCAACTCTTGTGCTAACTGTCACAAGAAGCACAAACATGGAAAAGATAATTAGGGATAATTTGTATTCTATTATTCCTAGTTTTATGTCGATTATATTGGTAGTGTGTTCTCTAGTGTGATTGAGGGTTAGTTTTCTTTTAAGCGTGTAGTCTGGATGTTAATAAAAAATAAAAGTTGTTAGTACGTGCATACAAGGAAGATGTAATTTGGCTCAGTTTTCCAGCACTGATTTCCATTTATCACAATAAAAAAATATTAAATTTCAATTATCAACAATCAAATGTGTTAAATGTAATAAGGAAACGTTTGTTTGACATGTGTATCGTGAGGTCAACTTTTGTGTGGTTGTCATGTGAAGCACGAACGTGAAAAAGATAATTAGAGTAATTTGTATTCCATTATTCCTTGTTTTGTGTCAAGTATATTGACATTGTGTTCTCTTGTGTGATTCAAGGGTAGTTTTTCTTTAGGCGTGTAGTCCGGATGTTAATTAAAAAAAGTTGTTATTGCCTATATAAAAGGAAGATGCGACTAATTTTACTTGTAATTTGACTCATTTATTTTTTGGTTTTTGAGCGCTGATTTTCATTTATCACAATCAAATATGTTAAATTTCAATTATCAACAATCAAATGTGTTAAATTGTAATAAGCAAACGTTTGTTCAACGTGTGTATCGTGAGGCTAACTCTTGTGTCAACCATATTGAGAAGCACAAACATAAAGAAGATGTTGAGGTTAATTTGTACTATATTGTTCCTAGTTTTATGCTGATTATATTGTCATTGTGTTTTCTCGTGTGATTGGAGATTAGTTTTCCTTTAAGCTTGTATAACCCAAATGTTAAAATAAAAGTAAGAAGATGTTAGTTGTCACTATCTCTATAAAAGGAAGAAGCACCTAATTTTACTTATAATTTACCTTTTTTGTTTTTTGGTCTTTAATCACATGTATTTAATGAACCTCTGTCTCACTTACTATGTTAGGTTGAGTAACACACACTTAAACGAATAGCTGCTAACTACACATAGACTTCTTTTATTAATTTGAGCCCCTCAATAAAATGCAATTTCAAGGGGGAAAAATATGTATTAAACAAAGGTAATCTCCTACTCATCGCCCCACGTTTTTAGTTGGGCACCGTAGATTCCTTTTTAACGGTTATTTATATAAGAAAAAGTATACATGTACAATAAAATAAGTGCCAACGTATAGCTATCGTATTATTATACATAAAAATACTTATAATTAATGGATAAGTGGGGAGCACAGTGGGCCAAGATGTATTTAAAATAGTGGTGGTTATACGTTGATACAATATTTAGTGCACACGTGCACCACTCTTTATATAGCACCACGATTATTGAACATTTTTTAGGTAATATGATCTGTAACAAAAATAGATGTGTAACATAATAAACTAGTTAGAGTAATTCACCAACTTAATAATTGGATTTGGAAAGCATAGCAAATTATGTATTAGTAATAACCTGCTGTGACAAATGAGGTACAGAAAATAGAGTGAATATATATCGATGCTAAACAACAGAAAATAGTTAAAATCTCAACGAGAAGGAAACAAAAAAAAACACTAAAGACTAATCTCAATGACGGACAATCACTGCGTCAACATGCACTGATGAAAGGCCATATAGTCCATAGTCCATACTAACGCAAGAAATCTCATCTACTGATAAATTTTTTGGAGTTTCAATTAAACCACTAACATATAACTTATATTACTAAGTATTTGACTAACTCAACCTGATCTGATTGTGGTCTTCTTAAAAGAAGTAGAGGCCTCTCAACAATGATTTTTTCTATTTCTATAACTCAAACATAAAACTCATCTAATGATAAATGATATGTGAATCAACACAATATTTTATAAATAATGAATATAAATAACATTTATCTTAACAGAAAAGGTCACCACGGTATGATATATATGGTTATTCAACTTTAAAGCCACGTGTGTGTGTGTATATATATATATATATATATATCTTGCGCATCCTCGTTCTCATGTGCCATGCTTCCCAATTTACATTTATTATTATTCACTGACTACCTATTTATACATCGGTAGATAGAACCCTTAATTACTGGCCAACAAACAAAAGAAGATAAAAGATGTTAAAAATGATTGGTTAAACTCAAAACGAGTTTAAAATAACGTCTCATTGGCATTTGCGTTTCTCTTTGCATTAATTTTTTTTAGACACAATCATCATCATGTTGATTTTTTTTTTATAACAGAATTAATTTATATAGTTGACAGAAAAAAAAGTTTACATTTTTAAAATAAAGAAATCAATATAAAAATGTTAATTCATTTTTTTAATAGAGTTAACTTTTTTCAATAAAGTTGATTTTTTTGTTTAAAAATATTGATTTATTTTATGTCAGACACATCAATAAGAGGGAAAAAAAAAGTGAAGAGAGAGTCAGAGAAAAAAATTATAAAAAATTATGACAGATATAGAAAATGATAATAACGTTTTTTTTTTTATCTCTTTTTTAGTTGGTTCATGTATTAATTGTGTACGTAACATTATTACTCTTTGTGGTAACGCGCCAATCAATTCTTGGATTAATGTTTTCCTAAGGGAGGGAGTGGTAGATTTCGTAGCTAGCTTCTTGTCTTCAAATCAAATTGATATGGCAGGCATAAAATTAAGCAAAATTGTATTAGTTGGCCGGCTGGCTCCTTTAGACCGAGGCAAATTCATTCTCAATCATTTTTAATGTGGATTGCATCATTGCTATTTATTTGGCAGTTCGCAGTTGCGGACTCTATGCATGTGTGTGTGTGTATATATATATATATATATATATATGAAAATTACAACTTTGACTTGTGGCAAGATAGCTTAGGGTGACACAATTGATCTTAAGTGTACGTTATGCAAGACTATAGTATCCATATTCCATGACTGACGTGACTTTTACTCATTATCACATCAATTGGTCTTGCCTTGGTGTGCTCCTTAATTTGTCCTCTCTTCTCTCATATTTTATAGTCAAATTAAATATACAATTTTTTGATATATATAAAAATGAAAATTGTCTAGTGATGTTGTCAAATTCGAGAATTTAAATAAATTCGTGAAGGCTCAGTAAACTCGAATCGTAAATTCGTAAGAGTTTACATATGTTAAAAATATATATTATAAACAATATAATTATGAATTAACATAATTAAATTTTGTATTCATAATTGACGTTAAATAATGTTAACTTTAAAATAAAATAAATGAAAAAATATCATAAAATATATCTTAATACATGACACTTAGTTATTTCATACTTTATTCTATACATGTATTATTTTATAGTTTGATAAAATATAGCTTAGTTATGATAAATATATAAAATCGGCTTAGTAAACTCAATAGATATTGTCTAATACACACAAAGTTAACTAAGTATCGAAAAAAGTTATCGAATTTATATATCTTGAAGTAAACACGAAGGTAAATTTTAACTCTTAAACTCGCTAGTAAAATTGAGAGTTTACTTAAACCTGTACTATTTTATCAAAAAAGAGTTTACATGAGTGTTAACTTATTTTATATAATAAAATCATAAACTTATAAGAGTTTACAAGTTAACTCAAGAGTTTAATAACTATGATGAGAAATGCTGATTTTAAGTTACCTGTCCCACCCGGCTGACCCAGTACCAACTTCAAAACCCCAGCACACTCAGTCTTATTTATGCAGACAGTAGCCTCGCGATTCACATTGCCAATAATAATAATAAATAAATAAATAAATAAACAAAATTATGATAGGATTTTTGTCGCATATAGGGTCATTTTGTTGATTCATTCACAACATATTATTATTCTTTTGCCCTCACCTTCCACGCTCTACACGAGTACAAACTATATATGATTTGTTAAATCAATCGTATAGTAGTATACCTAAATAGATGATTTAGTTTGATATTTTTTTTTTTATAGTTTTGTTCATATTTTCTTCTTTTTGAATTGCGTTGAAATAGGTCGATTCAATAATGTGACACTGAAATATTACCCCCCCCCAACAAAAAAATGTGAGTGTGTGTATAACTTGAAATATTTCCATTTTTAGTTATAAATAGTGCGTTACATGATTTGACACCATCAAAAACATTTAATAATTTTATTTTATGGAAGCTAATGTATAAACTAATGTGGAATAGAAATTAATATTTTGATGATTAAATTAATATCACAAATTTTTTTAAAAAAACTAAATGGATGTGTTGCAACCCTTTTTAGAGGGGAGATAAAATTTAAAATTTTCCTCTAGAAAATATGATATAGGCCCATAACTCTCTAGTAGAAGCGTAGGGAAGCTTGATGAGGTTTCTTTTTTTCTTTTTCTACTCATGAGCATTGGAGTTTTTAAAAGGATATAGACAGATGAGTTGGGCCTGTCAATCAATTTTAGGGTCCACAAGTGATCAACTAATGATTTGGGCTGGGTTCCATTTCAATTGAGGAAAATGTTGCATAATTATTCAATGCAAGAAGTGATACCCATCCCATTGAGGAAGTGGGTAGCGTGTGTATATATCCATATCCACGGATATGTTTCAATATTATTACTAAAAAAATTCACAATTTAAATTAATAAAATACATATGTAAATAATAATGAATTAATTTTTTAGTTTTTCATATCTATATAAATAAAGATATTTACGTAATTTTATATTAATGAGTAATTACCGGGTATTTATTGGTCGGGTATCTCAATTCCTGTATCCATACTCATTAGTAAATGGGTATGGATTTTTGTTCCATGGGTACAGAAATTGTCGACATACTTATACTCGTCACGGGTAATAATCATGAATATCTAGGTTCATAAATATTTTTGTCATCCATAAATTGAGAATGTTATTAGAAGTCTAAAACATGAAAAAATATCACAAAATAAGAAAAATATTATGTATGTTCATTTATTGTAACACACCATGCTGATTCATAATTCATTTAGCATTGAATAAGATGTCGTTAAAATATAAGTTTCATTAAAATATTATTCTACAATAAATAAGGAATGAGTCAATACTATCCTGCATTAAATGAATTCATATACAAACACCATTCAATTCAAAGAGTAGATCAGAAGACCGCTCATAATTTATTCTCCAAATATCTAAAATGTAAGTCAAATGTTGGAATTGGAACTATAACAGTATATTAGCTTCATGTAAAAATGATAAAGGAGAAGTAACAACAACAATTCATATATCATCATCACACGTCAATAGTCCTAATCAATGTTGGAACCATGTGAGTATAAATGAAAAAAAATTGTAAAAGAGAAGAAGTAAACCATTCATATATCAATAGTCCTTTGATTAAGAGCCATGTACCGCCATCTCTCTTTGTCCACAAAATCTGCATCCAGGAACCTTGAAAGAAAAGCCCAAAGCCTGTACACATCTTCAAAATTTGTCAAGAAACCAAGTGCAGCTGTCACCACAGTTATCCCACCACAATTACCACCATGCCCCTGCTGTGTCTTATTATTACCACGTTGCCCCCCAAACCCTAATAACCCTTTCACCTCACCCACTCTGCTTTCCAAACCCATTACCCTCTCTTCTTCATTCTTATCACTGAACCGTATGTTTTGCAAAACCGCACTGCTTAGAGAGATATTGTTCCTATCCGCTAGCTTCTGAACAATTGATGGATCAACCTTTTCCCCTTTCCAATCAAACACATTGAACGCCACAGCGGGCCCACGGTGTGGGCTCAACTTGGGCCCATAAACCCTAATTAGGGAAAGCCCAGTTTGAGAATGTGGATGTTGGAGACTCACCAATGCATTAACCAACCAATTGATGAGATACTTGGCCCTGCAACTAATATGTATTAGGCCCACTGAGTCTGCATGGTCCAATCCATTGCATTCAATCTCTGATCTTTGTTTGCTAGGTGGAGTTGACTCTAGGGATGTGTTGACCTCCACAATTTCTGATGATGATGATGATGGAACCTTTTGATTTAGTGACGCTTGTTCAATCTCGTGTGTTGAATGATTCAAAGCAGGACCATGTTCTTGCTGCAAGACATCTGCTTTTGGTTCAGTTTCTACGTTGTCCATGTCAGATTCTTCATGCAGCACATGTGTTTGACGAAATGCCGGAAAGAGGCTTATGATTCCTGGGCTTGCAGGGTTGCTGCCTGACGAGTCTCTGAGAGCTGAGACGCTTGATTTCTTGACAAACAAGCACCCGAAACCTGATGGGTTTTCGCCCAATACTTTGTAGAATGAACAAACTAGGAAATCAGGCTTGAACATGGTGAGTCCTAAGGTGTCCATCTCCTTAGGGCCAAATGCACAAGCATCAACCAATACATGCCATCCATTTTCTTGTGCCATGGACATCCATACGTATGAGTATGGTGTTCCGGTGATCCTTGAGTGGAGTGGGAATACGAATAGGCCTCTCTTTCGCTTACCCTTTTTGCTCATTATCACCTTCTTCAGTTTTCTGTACTTGATTCCCAGGTTGGGCCATAAGAACTCTGCTGACAAGGTGTGCGCTCCTTGCTCCTTGGAGGCCTCAACCATCGCATCCAATGCCTCGCATTTGTGATCATACACCGTGAGGAGCTCTCCATTGGGATGAAATTGGAAAGATTCAGCTACAAGTTTAAAAGCAGATACCTCATTGGCGATGAAAACAAGCGTGTAATCGTCTTTAGAGATGTTCATAAATGACATGATCCTCTCTCTGATCCTGGACTCAAGTTCTGATTCCTGCCCGCCATGGAGTATCTGGGTACGCAAATTCACCGGCTTGTAGGAGATACTGAAGAAGGGTGATTCTAATGCAGAGTTTGGCAATGATGGAGGAGGACAAGAAGATGAAGAAGCGATTGAAGTATTGGGGCAGGATCTTTGGTCCTGAGCATGTGAGAAAAGGCCATATCCAGTGTAATCAAAACAAACGTTGGAGAGATTCAAGTGAGGGTATTCTCGGACACGAATTCGATCAACTTCACAAGTATTTTCAAATGGAGGGTACGCTTTGGTGAAGTTAATATATGACTCCTCCAACGAAGGGATGCCCTCATGGTTGGTGAATTTGGTGTATGGATGAATAGAAGATGTGGCTGCTTCCAAATCATGGTTTGATCCAATTACATTGACGCTGGAGTTATGAGACTTCTCCTCAGTGTCATGGACAAGAAAAGAAGAAAGAAAACAGCCATTAGAGCAGGGCCTTGATGTTTCTCCGGCGCAAGGTGTGTTCATTTTCTTTCTTTCACCCTCATGCTATTGTGTTATATTATTGTCTTAACCTTTCCTTGTCTTGCTTGTTGATTTCATCTCATCGGAAGTATCACACTAAGTTGTTTGTTGTATACGTGTAATTTCATCATTGACAACAAGGAGAAATTACTAGGTATTAATGGAACCTAAAGATAGATTATCATCTACCCGTCAATAAAATAACATTTTAATTTCGAACGTAAGATAGCAGTATTCTCTTTAATCACTTACAGTTGAAATATAATTCTACTAATGCGCAAAGCCTAATTCAACATGGCGCTCCATGATCACCTAATAATATTTTTTCTTCAACGAGACAAGTTGTACCTTGAGGACTTGGGGGTATTCCACGAAGCCACTCCAAATTATCCAAAACTTTTCGTCCCTCGACCGTAGCTTCTAGCAAAGCATTTATACTGCACTGTTGACTATTGAATACGGCATTGTTTCATTTCGCACCTATAAAGTTGGTAAAAATAAAGTGATGAATTTATTATTGAAGACGTTGAATTAGTTTTGTTCATCAAATTAATGTGTGTGTAGATTAGTTCAGTTGAAAAATCACTGTCTAGACAGCAAAGTTGGATGGTCCATGCGATGTTTCGTCTAAAGGAAAACCTTGTACCATTATAGTCCATGTTAGCTAATGTGAGGAGTGGTTGTGGTGGTTTCCTGCAAGGGATAAAAAGGGTATTGATATCATCGAACCTTGAAGTTCTAGTCCTGAAGATGCTGATGATATCGAAAAAAACAAGAGGTAAAGGGCAAAGACTAAAAAGGATGTTTTTCCATAGTGGCTGGCAGAATCATGTACCCCCGAATGGTGGCCCTTACCCTTTGTGACATAGGAATTAAGTGATTTTGGGTCAAAATGCCTTGGTACACACAATTGAAAGCCCGTCAGAGACGCAAGCCTTCGTAGTATTGACGATTATCTGATTATTTTTAGACCTAAAAAGCTAAATAGATTATCTGTTTGTTTGGGTCCTGGATTTTCGGATTAGCCCGTTTAGCATAGTCCAAAATTGAGGGGCTTTCTTAAGTTAAGAACTAAGATTAATCTGGGTTTTTGTCTTCAATTTTAATTTTTGAACAAAAATATTCAACTTTGATTTGATTAACAAGTGATGGTTATATAATATTATAAAATCTATTGTGTCATTGTCCATATGAAAATTAGGTGTAATTTTATGCTTTACTTAATTCAAATTACTTTCCACTCAAAATTATTAAATTGTACCGTGGTGATGGCTATTCTTAAAACACAAGTGATAAATATTCAGCTGAACTCATCATTTCAAGTTGACTTGTGCCTTGCGAGTCATGTCTCATTTTAAGGCATTATACGATATCGTCTTGATGCTTTCGAAAGTGTTGCGGCTACATGTCGCATGAGGGGGCAACGTTAAGGTTGCGGATCAGCATCAATGAACGGACACATGAAACTATCGTAATAAAGCACTCTAGAACATACAAATTAATCAAGCAAAGAAAGAGATTATTTATATTGTACAAAGTTTGTCCTCCAAAATATACAAATTGATCAACCATTAATTAATTTAAAGTGTTTGAAAAATATAAAAAATAAAAATGAATGGTTAATAATACTAATAAAACACACATTAAATATACACAAGCATGTAAATATTTCTCCATTTTGATAGAGCATAACGCAATGAGGTCAGTTTGAAAGTTAATGAATACGGTAATATGAAACTAACACCATTTCAATCCATCCATAAATGTTTCGAAAATGATTATAAAATAAATAAAAACCCTCCATCGGTTAAGCCTAATTTCAAATGTAATTAATACAAAAATTCATAAGCATGATAAGCATAAAATAAAATTTCAGTATAATGGCATTCTTTAACGTTAATTACAACTTTTACATACAGACGGCAAAAATAATTAATGCAACATGTTGAGCGTGATATAATGTATCGTACAAATTTTCAATTCATCGGCAACTGTTGAGTATACCCTAAAAAAGATCATTAGCATTCAATTTGTTGTAGAGTAAAAGAGAAATTGAGGAGGCAAGCATCAAATTTGAACAAACAAGGCAAGCTAAACAATAATATTGAACAGCCAAATATTCATTAATGCACATGTATCTATCTGGTCTGGGGTAAAACCTTTACAAGCTTCTCGTTGCTGCTTCCACTAGATCTTTCCCTGCCTTGCGTAATCGCAGGCAAATAAAGTATTAGTAGAAGAAGCAAAAAGAAGCTAACGGTAAGGACCCGCTCCATCTTCATCATAAAAAGGAAAAATTGGGATTCTTCAATATTACAAAAATGTACGACCCATTTTGCTTTCAACTTGCATACTCCCTTCCCCCTGCTGCACAAAAATGATCACTTAGATCTTGATTCGCTGCACTGCCTCTATTAGACGAGAGCGCTACATTTGAGTTAGGTACTGCTACTCAGTCTAGCTTCGAGATAGTATACAACAAAAGAAGCCTCCAAATTATTCATTCACCTTTTAGCTGGAGTACGTAGTAATGCCGATGACATAACTCTAAACCCACAAAAAACAACTGTATTGCTCTACCATTGATTCGGAACAACCTTTTAAATCAAAGGTAGAAAAACAACGTTGGGTTTTGTGATTGTAGAGTCTTGGCACTATTATTATTATTACCCTTCAACTGTATAGCACCAAAGATTTCTTCAGAGAAAACATCACCTCATATTTTAAAGTTCAGGGTTGTCACCTAGCTTATTGTCGTCTTGCCCCGACCATTTTTTCTTCTGGCTCTTGGCCCTTTCTGGATCAACAATCTCAAGGGCACTAAGAATGCATTTCCGGTATGAAAAATCTTCGACAGTTCCATCAGTGCGTTCAATGAAGAAGCAGCGTGCACGCTCATATTTAGGATGCAACCCAACCTGTGAATAGAAATGAGAAAAGGCATGAGCTATATTGGGTAGACCATTGCTAACTGCCACAAAATTTAGTAGCAAAGAGGAGAAAGGAGAGAAGATTATAGAGCCATTTGGGAGGCCAGGTAGAGGTGGATTGATGGCTCTACTAAATTCATCAAGTTCTATAATGTATAATTACCGCAATAACTAAAATAACAATTTCAAAGGAAAATAATTAACTGCAAGCAGAGATATATTTCTTCTGAGCTTATGCAGAAAATTTTCCCACTTTGAAATTAAAAGTGCTTTAACTTAATACACATTACCTTTACACATATTAGCATGAAGAAACAAAATAAATTTTGACCAAACATCCAAAACCTTCTTCACACATGGCACACGTACCTTTATGCACTTTGGTCCAGAGCCATACTTCTCATCTCTATGAGGATGATAATGCAAAACCCTCATCATGAGTGCCATGTCCTTCTCATTTAGTTGCTCATCAATCGAATACCTACATAGACAATAGCCAACGGCGGACAATTATTCTGCAAAATATAGATGCTCAATCATGATATGGGAACCTAGGCAAGCAAAGACAGCAACTGCATCCAACAATATATGTCCTTAGGTTTAGTAGCAAAATAGAAAACAAGCAACCTTTTATAAATCTTTAGAAGTTTAGGGACTTCGTTACAAAACCTTGTAAATTCTAGAGACCGATTTGAAATTCAGAAAAACAAGGGTGACCCTATAAGCTCTATTTAAAAAGTCTGGTCTCCTTAAACAGGAAGACATAGATTTAAAAATAAATTACCATTGAAAATCCAATGGTAGAAAAGGATCTAAATGGAATGGCCTTGATGAGGATTGCCTTGCTAGTGCTGACTAAAGGCATGAAACCCCTCAAATGGATTTAACTGTACAAACAACTTTAAGACAACTTCCTCTCCAACCAAGAAATTATTCCTCAGAACTCCCTCTCAAAATAAACTGGATAAATTTGTAGCAGTGTCTCAGAAAAATTTGTAGTTCTAAAATATAGCTGCAAGAAAATGAGTTTTGTCAAGGAACATCAACTCTATGATTTTCAAAAACACTAGAGAGAAGAAAACATAATTTAATCATTATGCAAACAAAAACAAAAAAAACTTTGGTGGATGCAATGAAATGCAAGAAACTATCCTGGCTGGCATATTAACACATAAAATCTTTTAACTGTTCTCTTCAATATAATGAACATCATATACGCTAATGTAAATGTCACTGCATAGAATATACAGTGCTTTATGCCATCAAATACACAACCACAGTAGAGCATAGAAAAGCTAAATGTGGATTATTTTACCTGTTCAGAATGTTTCTTGATGCAAAAGTCAGCCTTTGAATATCATTTCCAGTGACAAAATTTCTTATCATGCTTTTCAACTGCTTACACCCTTTCAAGCCGAAACCACCATTTTTGGGCCTGAATTCAGAACTGGATTTGCCAGATGAGTTGTAAGCAGCAGGGATACCAATCTTTTCATTCATCGGGACAAAACTGGTCTTGAGCAGATTATAAACATCTCCAGATTTTGCCAGATCTTGTCCCTGATAAAAGCAAAGTGTTAGGACATTTTAAATGAGAAAGTATAACTATAACATATACAACTCGCAAGGTTCAAGATAATTTTGTGTCATACCCCTTGAAAGTCATGAAAGTAGGAGAAACTAAAGCCATACATTTCAACAACCTCAAATGATATACAAATAATTTTAAATTTAATAGAATGTAGTCAATGTACTACAAGTGGCAGGAAAACAGTCAATAAGAGTATAATAAGTTGCTGCTACACTTTTGCAAGGACTTTGGTCAAAAATTTAGTGTTAAAATGAAAATTTTCACCACCAACAGTACAAAGTTTCTTTATAATGAAATTTCATTTTCTATCAACGAAAAAAAAAAAGTACAAAATTTCCATAACTTGTACAAGTCAGACACATCAGTTTTTATTAAAATAAAAAAGTAGTTTTTTTTGTGGAAGTGGAATGTGTTGTACATTGAAATCCTTGCAAATTCTTGGGTTCTTTGAAAATAGAATCATATTCATGATCCATTACACTAGGCAGCAAGAAATTTAATACGTCCAAAAACCAATAACTTTACCTTCAAATATATGATTTCAAACTGTCCGCTTGTCCCCAAGGGTGGACAGTGTCCCCACGCCAATGCATCCAGGCTGCCCTGGAGATCATCTGTGACTCCAGACTTGGCCGATTTTATAAAGATACTACCTGGATGCTGCAATGAGATTCCACAATTTCAACAATAATTATACAGACCGTCATTATCTCATTATCTGATAAGTCACGAAACACTTGATGAAATTATAAATGTGAAAACTGACCGAAAAGCATGCTTGTACAAAAGGTGATTTAACAGATGCATGTTGTCTTTGTCGTGCCAAGCCCTTTCCATTCAACCCTACAAATTCCCCACTAGCTGACAAACTATCGGCAACAAGACGCAAATGCTTAGGAAGGATTGCTTTGCCAGTATCCGATGTTGCAGATGCCAAATTCTACATTTAAAACCATAAGCTAATAAATTAATACACATAGCCATAAATTCCAAACGGAACCTTAAAAGTGAGAGAATTAAGAAATACACGCACGTGGAGAAAATATTGACATCCTGCATCGATTCCATAGGTTGAGCAGAAATGATGAATGTTATATGGAAGACTTCTTGTCCAGTCAATCATATGCAATATCTTCAGACAATGATTCACAAGAATACCCCAGAATCTTCCACTGTTGTTGTCACTGGACATAGTAACCCTCAAGTACAGCTCACCGGAAGAACCATACTTAGAATTTGATGATTTTGGAAAATTATTCCACAAAATATCAACCTTTTTTATCTCCAGAAATCCTAAAGATCATTTCAGAAATTAATGAAAATGACTATTTGAGCATATTTTACCATCACAACTAACAAGCAATACATATGCATGTTGTAAGCATAATGTAGTCCAAGTAATGGAAAAAAAACCCAACTTTATCAACAAAAAATTATCAAATTTTGTTAACTCTGGTTCTTGCTCTTTAATCTATGCTTTTAACTACATTTAACATTCTTAGTAGCAAAATCAAGTGTAGATTTGTTTACTAACAAACGTACAATCATAGGGTTAGAAATGATTATAAAGAAAACTTCAGCAGTCATGTATGCAGCAAAGTATGATTTTCAAGAATGTCCAAGCCATACATCTGCTTGTCAAAGCAATTTCTAAATGGCTCATGTAAATCACCATAGGAAACTGCAAATGGATATGTAGATTAGATCACTGCCAACCTTTTATAGCTGTCCCTAGAAGTATAGGTATCAAGTAGTCCCGGACAGCATCAAGCTGTATGGAATTGTTAGAGTTTTCGACAACTGTGACAGTAATGCAATCATCCTCCTCATTTTCTTTATCTTTAGAAGTACCTTCATCTTCCTTAGCGATATAAGCAGCAGAACACTTCCTGCTATTTCATTGTTGGAGTCAACATGGATAGTAAAGCTCCAAGCAAGAACAATAATTAATGCAAAAAAGGTAGAGAGATAATATAAGCTGTTTAAATATAATTTTTATGAAAGAAGAAATTGTTTTAAGATAAAGTGAAAAACATCAGCCACTTGCATTATACTTCCTCATAATTTTATACTTCTCCTAACTTTAGTTTGCCATCACCTCTAAGTTTCAATCTCTTTTCTCTGCAATAGTGATGATATGGTTTGGGGGTAAAGGGTTTAATTCTCTTCCCCCCCCCCCCCACACACACACACAAAACAAAATAATCTTTGTAGCTCTGTGACAACTAGTATTAGAAAACATCAGTTTTATTTACGGGTTGTACCAAATTTATTAAACTATCAGAAACTGTATGAAACGTAGCTGGGGAAATAAGTAAAATTGTTGAGAGAAGGAAACAAATAAATGCATGTACCGAAAAAAGGGAAACAGCCATAACACCCAGCCAAGGCACTTAGACTTAATTCTTAACTCTCAAGCATATTAGGAGAAACAAATAACATTATGGAATCATGGCATAATGATTAACAGGAACAACATGCTTAGATGTAATTTGTTTCCTATCTGGATTAGTGTATCCTATGCATCAGGCACAAAAATATAGAACTCAGATAGCAGAGAGTAGGAATCAGTACAATGTCAAGCATCAACATAAACAATAAATATGTCGTGATGTAACAATTATTGTTTGAAGCCCCAGAACAGAAGAAACTTACTTGCTTGATATTTTCAAACTGGGAAAAGAGACTCTTGACTCTGTTCTTAGCAAGTCACATCTCTTCGTAAGATAGTGGATGACAGAGTGCACTTTCATTTTTCTTCTTTTTACAATTTCCTTGTCCAGATGAAAATGGCAAACCCAAGGGCTGTACTTTTCTTGATTGCTGGACTGTGGAGTGAATATTATCATGACTGTACAAACAATGTCTGATAACATAATTCTTTCCAAATAATTTTTAATGTCGTAGGCAGCATACTCGTACCCAAATCTCCGGTTACGAAACTTCTCAGGTAAAAATAAGGATACGGTCTGATCACCACTTTTTTTCTTTGAACCACACTCCAAAACATTTTTCAAATTCAACAGTGGTGATGTTTCAAGTAGACTTACTGGTTGGCCCAAAGCACTGTACGCAGCTTCAGAAATCGCACAAGCAGAAAGGGCTCCAACTGGTTCGCCGCCTACAGTAGTCTTTTGTAAAAAGCAATCAGAAGATGGATCCTCATCAGTATCATAAGAAAACTGAACAATTTGACTCCCATATAAATTTCTAACTGTTCCATCATATGCATCATACAAATCACGCATGAAGAACATAAGTCTACGCGTCAACGTTCCAGGAAGGTCTGCATTGTCACTGAAAGAGCTATCACGATTTGTCACTGAATGAACAAAACATTCAAGCGGGTTCAAACCGGTCAGAAAAGAGCCTTCAACCACAGCATATGGAATGTAAGACCGTATAGATTCGGGAGAACCAGAAATTTTCTGGATTGAATCAAGCCCCTTTTCAGCATTCCAAGCAGCACATGAGAGTTGATGGGGAATTCTATATGACAAGCGAACCAGAGAATGTTGCAGGCCAAGGCACATGGAATGTTGCACTAGTTTCAGTAAATTACCCTTGCTTCCAGCCTTAATCATGGCAAGGAAAGAATTGTCCTTACGTCCGTATCTATCAGCTAAACTTTGAATATTTCGAAAAACCTGTCTAAAAGCATCAACTGACCCTTGACTGAGAGCAGCAGATATTTGCCTTTCATAATTCAGACGAACCACATCAGTCATAGCATTTTTATTTCCTTCAACATTTCCTGCTAGAAAATCGCAATAGTAATCTACTAACAACTGTTTGAAACCGCATGCCTGTTCTGCTTCTTGTAAGCCATATGAGATTTCCTCCATCATATTTTTCTGTGCATAGGAGTCAGAAGCAAGTAACAAGTCTGCAAGTGAGACTGTAAAACCTGTTGTAGACAACCATTCACAAAGGACTTTCTGCGCGGCATACAAAATGTCTAGAGTTTTCCCTTGAAATTGTTCCACAAGACTTTGGAAAACATTACATTCAGAATCACGTAACCAACCAGAACCCTCAGAAGAAGATAAAAGCTCACCATTTCTGACAAAAACACCATTTGAAGGAAAAGAATAGTCAAAATTAGAAGGTAACAGCATGCTGAGCAATTGCTTGCCAGTCCAAAATGAGGAATTACTTGAAGGAGCTTTAACAATTGCAGGAAGTGTTACATTATGAGGGCAAAACATCTGAAGCTGCTGCATTTGGTAAACATTCAAAAGGATCCCATCTTCCATCAGCAAATGAGCAGCAGTTAAACTATCCTGAGAAAGTGAAAGCAGATTTCTACCACTTTGCCCATTAATCAATTGCTTATCTAAAGCAACCAGCTCATTAAGCTCAACTCTTGCAGCAACTGACTGTGGAATATACCCATGAAGGCAATCACCGTCAAAATCGCCACGCAGTGGGGAACAACAGAGCGGGTTGATAGCTACTGCAGAAGATATTGGAAGGACTTTAACAGAGAGAGCAATCATTGAATGTTGATGTATGGAAGGCGGCCTATTTATCAACACTATGTCGCCATCACCAAGAGGCCTATGAAACATGTCTCCTATCTTAAGATCTTCCTTTTTATACAGTACAACTGGAGTACCCTTTCTGGTTACTTTTAACTGTCCTTTCTCTAACATGCGTAGCTCACAACAGTCAAGCAATTTTTCCCAATTCTGCCTGTTCACATACTCAGAGACCAGTAAACTTTCTGCAACTTGACAAGGTATACCAATTTCACCAAGCTCAAGGTCTGGATCACCAACTACTACAGTACGGAATGAACTATCATTGCGTTTCCCAAGAACCACATCTTTCATCCATCTCGTACCAGATGAATTGCAAGAATTTTCGGCATTTCTCCTTTGCTGGAGTTCAGTGAAAATATTGCTTGGTGTTTTATCAGGATTTAGCTGCATTTTAAAAGTGAAATCATATGGAGCAGGGGCTAAATATTGAATTCCAACAGTGACACAAAAATAAAGAACAACAAATGGCGGAGAAGCTTGCCTTAGAGATCCTCAGGCAATCCAAAACACGAGAAATTAACTCATTAGGAGTACCCCGGAAATCAACCAATTTCTTGCAAGCCCTTGTCCTGTCGTCCTAAAAGCATTTAACCAGATAGAGTACCATATTATAAATTGGAACTCATGTGACTATATATGACAGCTTATATAGATATTTAAGAATACAATGAAAGAGAAAAGGAAATATACATACAAAATTCAACCGGTTTGCATTACAAAATGCATGTATAGCTTCTGTTACACGATGACAATTCGGTGTCACTGGGAAGGAACTGAGACTAAGCAACTCAATTTTAGGAACAAACTTTTCAACAAAGTTTGGATCAACATCACTCAACAAATAAAACACCTGAACCAAAAGGAAGATACAAAAAATACATACATTAGCGTAGCACCAGCAGAAAAGCATGACCTCCTAGTGAAAAGGACTCATTCTAAGTTAGAATATCATATCAAAATTGGGCCTTGGCCCCGTTATGTACCCAATAAAAGAAAATCATATCAAATCCAGGGACCTTGGAAGTGGGGAGCTCTTTCTAATTGGAAGAAATGGAATGCTTTCATCAGCAAGCCTTGTTTTTCAGTCCCACCAAACACACATTGAGAAACATTTCTTGATGGGGAAGGTCACATAATTAATTCGAACCAATTAACTTAATCTGAATCCCAATATTTGAGTCAATGGTGCATGTATTTCTGTTCACTCAGACCCCATTCAATATCAGACATATGACAGTACCTTTCCTTTCTGCATTGTTGCAGACACACTACAATTTATATGAATGTCTTTGGACTTGTCATATTTGCACATGGAAAATAGTTTGTATACATTTAAGTGAAATAAATTTAAGCTTTGAAGCAGCATGTTCATTAGAGGCACTAATAAGCAGTTGAACTGAAAATAGAATATACGCATTCTTTAATTCTATTTAACATGATGGTACAAGTATATGATTATGGAGCATACTGATAACCCTCTTCTCTAGCAAAAGATTGAATTTGAATACAGTGAACATTCATAGTATCCAAAGGAAAATGATACAAAATTGCAACAAGTATGTAAAAGTGGGCAATCCTACCTGAGTAGGTGATAAAACCCTTCTATTTGGTTTAGTACAATTTTCTTCTTGTTGAGCATCTGGAGGAAGAAAATCCCAATAATCAGCAGGTATTCTTCGCCCGAAAATTTTCTTTGCCTTTGAAGCCGTTTCATTTACTTCAACAATAATTGCAGTTCTTCTGAAGAGATCATTGGAGGAAACTCTGAATTTCATTGTTGGATAAGTATTTCCCTGTTTGATGCACAAGCAGTCTATTAACAGTACACAACAGAAGAGTAAAAGAAGGAAACCAAAAATGAAATTTATCTTGGAGGGAATCAAGGAAGATGAAGCCACACAAACTTACATAACAATATTTGCAACCGTTAGGCCGCTTGAATCCCAGGATTGATTGAGCAACCTGTAAGACGACAATTGAACTATCAACAGGCAGCAGATAACAAAGAAATAACACAAATCTGTACAGGCCAATCCAAATAACATCAAAGAAACATGCACAAAATATACACATATATATATATAAATATAAAATTAAATAATAATTTCATGGAATTTCCAGAAGCAAAGATCACAGGTAAGTACTTTTTGTAATTCAGTGTGCAGAATTACTCAGAGGATGTCCACTTGTACTTAAGCATCCCATATAACTTACAAGTTAGGAATTAGTTGGTAACTATTTTAAAAAAACACCTAAAGTTTCCATATCTTCTAAGCATCCCATCCCGAGATGGAAGGTCAAAAGTTGTCCACTTTACACATGCTTAAACAATTAGTTACCGGATTAATGTTTACCTCGTTTTTGGATTTTCATTATTAGTGAAACAGAATGGAACAAGTATGCATGGGCCAAAAGAAGAAGGAAAGGAATGGAAAAATGCGACTTTCCCCTTGTTTGGAAGATTAATAATGGATTAGAAGGAAAATCTACTACCCCAATTCAGAGCTAAACAATAAGGAAAAGGAATCAGAATGGAACTATTTTATTTCTAAATCCCTTATAATTTTTAGTTTCCACCATTTCACATCAATTTTAGGGGAACAAACATTGGATCACTGAGGGGAATAAAGGGTGAATAGATCCCCTTGAGCTCATTTCCGTTCCTATCTACTTTAAACTACCAGATAAGGGAACTTGTTACCTTTTCCATCACTCCTCTTCCATTCCACTCAATAACTATCATTCAAACACACTTAGGGCAAACTCTTCAAAAAGAATTATCAGTAAAACATATTTCTGGCTTATGAAAATTTAACTACTAAGCTAATTAATAATGTTTCAAGACTAATGAGTGACTACTTATTAGAGACTGGATCTAGGATCCCTCTGTATGTCTAACGAAGAAATCCCTTCAGGAGAAATAATCAAAGACCAGGTGCCTAAACATACAGATAGTACAAAAAGAAAGAAAAATAGAACACAAAAAAAGTGACGGAAAAATGGTTGTTGTGCAAGAGAAAGCATAAACAAATAAAACAAAATAGAAATTCAATGCATGAGAGAGCTTGTACATTTGTACGTGCACACTTGCCGAAGTAGATTCTTAGTATTTTAGACCAAATAGCAATGAAATTCAGTATGAGGAAAACTTAGAAAAGCTCAAGCTTAGTGATACAGCAAAATTAGAAATAATCAATTTCACGTAAAATTTTGCTCCTATTCGGCTATTCCAGTACGTATTTATTTCTGATTAACAGTTTTTTCACATAAAAGTAAAAGCTTTTTAATAGTTTTTCAAATAGGTGACACCATATGGACCTTCGATTATACGAACCTCTTTACAGCAGGAGTGGACCAAATCAAATCCAAATTATAATAACAAAATCCAATTAACTGTATTAATATTTGTTAGAAGTAAAATGTAGCTGACCTTGTTCCGTCGAATAGATTTACACGCAGGGCAGATTTTGTTCAAGAGTTGTGCAATCTCTGATAAAAAATATGGATGGGGAATTGTAGCAGGAAATTTAATAACTCCATAATGACCTGAAATTAAACACCAATCTTTCAGCTTCTTTTCTAGTAAATTTACAATAATCATAACACATAATCCCTGAACACATTTTTCCATAAAATACGTCCATCCACACCTTCACAAAAATTTCTATCTTTAGAACCACAAGTTTTGCACTCATGAGTTTGATTTGGAAGTCCCAAATCAGAACAAGTGACTTGCCCAGCTGCTTTGATCTCTAAAGTAGAGATATCTTCCTGTAGAGGAGAAACTAATTAACATCCAATACAAGATTAATAAATTACAAGGCAATCAGAATAGATTTAAGATTGATAACCCATTCCACATAATAGGGTTTTCTCATTTAAAAGGCAAACACAATGGGTGCATCCAAGCAAGGATGTTCTTTTTTTCAACCTACCCTCCACTCTTTGTTTACGCACGGTAAGTGTATGCCATTAGACATAATTCTACCGCTTTATGTTATGTTTGTTCTAGATCTATCTAAACGTGAACGAGCATTCACTAAAAGAAAGATAGGTGTTGCTTTGGGTAAAATTGCCTCGGAGTGTGTTCGATTGTGGTGACAAACGAGCCGATTGGAAGTTGTAACAGTGAACTAACACATGAAAGAACAACTAGAAAGCTGATATAGATATAAGGTAAAAAAATATACTTAACTAGATCTGCCGGAGCTAAAAGGCCAAACTTTATTGCTTTTATGCGACCAGATGGAAAATCTTGCTCAAGAAAGTGGCTGTCATCCATGGAACTTGGTAACCTTGCACAAAGCAGAAATTTTAAGCAGACAGTTCATTTGCAAAGTATTAACAGAGTGTCAATGAAATGAGCTAAATAATGCACATCCATATTGTCTAAACCGGAACTGTTATGTTAACTGTCTTAGTCTAGGTTATATGGATATCGGTACAAGTACCAATTTCAGTAAAGGTTTGACAGATTTCTAAAAGCTAGGGTCTGTGCATGAGAAGATGCATTACATAAAACTTTAAGAGAATAATGAGCAATCAAATGTTCAAAGCAGAAAGGCAAATACCTTTCTCAACGTTCTAAACCCTATGCTGTGGCAATATTCCATAAAGTATATCAAGCAAGCACAGATACTCAAAAGAAACACAGTTTGAAAAGATGAAGTACCAATTTGTTTTAGTGGCAAACCAAATAAATTAGTAGCAAAACTTATTAGAGTGTCTCAGCATGTCCATAATCAGTTAAAATACAATAAATTCCAAATTGATTGTATTTTACACAGTAACATTGGGAGGAAAGAATTGCTGGAGGGGAAAAAATGCTCTGCGAAAAGACAGTAGAAAAACCATTGTCACGGGGAAAACAGAACATGTCATTCAGCACAAAGACTACAATTTAAACCAGATATAGCAACACAGGGAAGAAAAAAAAAATTAAAAAAAAAAACAGCTCAACCAAGCTATGAACCAAAAACACGCTGGTTACATCAACAACTGAGACTGAAAGAAGTCACAGAGTTCGCCTCCATAACCCTGATTAACAAAAGATTCGAAAGCTAAACAGATTGATTAGCATTAAAATCGAAGAAAACCATTAGCCACGAAGGCACATTGCGAAAAAACACCGTTCGGAAACCCTTCGTAAGCACGATCGTTCAACATGCAGAGCATGATCACGCGCATTGCAAGAAGACCGCAATACGACCGCCGCCGTGGCCGCAGCTCGAAATAAAGCGATTCATTGAAACCGAATATTCATGAAATAATCGATTGCGGAAAACCGATGACGAAAATAGAGATAGATAAGAGAGAGAGAGAGAGAGAGAGAGAGAGAGAGAGAGCTGTTATACTCACTTGACGAGAGCGGCGGAATAATGCGGAGAAACGAGAGACGCAGGTCTCGGTGACTGTGAAGAGTTAGGTGAGAGCTGCGTTGAAACGCCCGCGGAATCGCGTCGAGGAAAAAAAGGAATCCCGGGGTAGGGAAGCGCGTTTGGGCGTTGGTGAGGGAAGGTGGGGGGGGGCGCTGTTCTGTGTGGGGGTAAGTACCACACGAGACAAACGCCGAACGAGTGAGTGAGTAAGTGAGCTGAACAGAAAAGGGGGGTGGGACTTCAGGGACTTACTTGGGAAGACCGAGGGAAAAAAAGGTTAGTACTGCTTTTTTTCAGCGTGTGTGACTGTGTCTCTTAGGCCTTTATTAAACAACCCTTGCTTTCTCTTCTTATTACGATCCTCTCCTTCTCCCCCAACTACTATTCTCATATTCTATTTTTTTTCTCTGCTCCTCAGCTCTCTCTCACCTTAACACACTTAAGTTAACCATCCATTTTTTCTTTTCTGGTAATTCAAAATTTTAATGTAAGATTTTATACCTATTATCTAAATTTTTTATTACTGCATCAATTTTGGTGATTTAACCATCTAATATTTTCATACTTTCTTCCATTCTGTTTTAACTTACTATTTTTTTTATCTTTTAGGGTTTTAATATATTTATTTATTTATAATATTTATGTGTAATTATTTTTTTTATTCCTACACTTAATTGTAATGAAATATGTATTAGTGTAGTGAATGTAAATAGAGTAATAATTATAATATTAGAAATAAAAATTTATCCTTTATACATAAATAAATTTGTCAATTCATATTATTTTATGCATTTACTAAAATATTTTTGGGTTAATTAAGTTTTTAGTCCCTGTAATTTGAAAAAGTTTAGTTTTAGTCCCTCTGTGTAAGTTTTAGTCCCTGAAAAATAGCAAAATTTGGTTTTAGCCCCTGTTAACAGTGGATGGGTAACGGTGCTGACGTGGCGCTTGACGTCGCTGACGCGGCTTAACACGTGGACACGCCACGTAGGCGGAGCAGAGCGGTTCGGATCCAACCATTTACCCCGACCCGACCCGACCCGCCCCGACTCGTCTTCCTCTTCCCTCCTCCCCCACCCATCCTCCTCCCC